>CM052545.1:97168091-97337857 GCA_028533065.1 Trachops cirrhosus
GTAGAAAGACCAAATTAGGGGCAACTGAGGCAATCCTGGTGAGAGATAGTGGACATATTTTAAAAGTAAAACTGACAGGTCGAGTGTGAGCTATAAGAGGCGGTGTGGAAGCAAAGACGAAGCCAAGGTTTCTGGCCTGCCCGATGGAAGGGTGGAGAAAGCTACAGGTGGAACAGCTTGGGAGGTAATATCTCAAGTCCAGGTTGGGGCAGGTGATGTTTGAGACGTCTATACAATTTGGAGTTTACAAGAGAGGTCTGAACTAGAGGAAAAATAGTGAGTTGTCGACATACAGAGAGCATGTAACGTCACCCAGCTAGATGAGCTCACTAACCAAAGAACCAGGAACCGAGCCTTGGGGCACCCCAGTGTTCAGGGAAGAGGAAGACCCAGGCCGGGCGGAGTCCCACAGTCGTGGGCATCGGAGGCGAGCTGGAAGGATAGGAGATGGCCAGAGAGGGGGACCCGGGAAACGGGGATCACGGGGGAGCTGCAGCCATGAGTGACGGTAGTGTCTCCGTGGGAGTCAGGGGCCGACGGCGGAGGACAGGGCTACTGGAGAGGAGCTGGACCGGTGACATGCATGTTTTTATTAATCCAGGAATTTGACAGCAGAAGTGTCAGAGAGGGTGACAATGATCCATCCAGAAGATAAAGTCACAGAGAAATGAGAGGGTGTGACCTAGGAGCAAGTAGTTGACAGCAAAAATAAGGCGGAGTGGGGAAAATAATCCGCTAGCGTGGGACCTCGTTAGGGAGGAGGGAGAAGGGTCTGGAAGCAGCGACGCACTGCCCTCTGGCTGACGACACAGTCCCCGTCCCGTCACCTTCTGTCTTCCTCGCAGAGGACGCAAGTCGGGGATGAAGGGGCGCTCGTGTCTGTGCTGCAGATGCTGGTACAGACGTCGCCCAACGAAGCGGCCGTGGAGGCGGCCCTGTGCTTGGGCTTCCTGAGGCCCTGCAGCGACGCAGCCCGGGAGTTCTTGCTGCAGTGCCTGCGCCGGGGGCCCCGGCCCCAGAGTATGAAGGTGCGAGGGGCAGGCGGCTGGGCTCCCTGGGGAGCGCGGGGGAGCCCGAGGCCCGTGCTGACTTCCCCAGGGCCTGGGCCCTGTCGTCCTCGCCCCGGGGAAGAGAAGCTTCAGCTGGGAGCCCTGCGGGGTCGTGCGTGTGGGAATATGGGTGTGCATGAGTACGGGGCCATGCGGACTTAAATGTCCGTGCATCTGTGCATACTGGATTTTAGTGGGAATTTATGTGTGTGCACACTGGAGAGGCAGGACCCCACCCATCCCCCACAAGTTCTAGACTCAGTCCTCCAGATGTTTCTTGGGCCCACCCACCCTGCCTGCCCCCGACAGGCACTTAGGATGCTGGTCAAGAGGATGCATGTACACTCAGCCGAGGCCATCAGGGCCATCCTGGACCAGCTGTGCCATTCTAGTGTCCTGGAGGTAAGCTCTAGGGCTGCCCGGTGCCCTTGCTGCTGCAGCACTAGGACAGGGTTGGGGGATGGACGAGAAAGACGGTCTGTCCCTCAAGCCTCCCCACCGCTGCCCTCAGCACCGCTTGGAAGCCACCCAGCTGCTCAAGGCCATCGGGCTGGAGCAGATCCAGGCGCAGGGACTGGAGGGACTCGTCTTTGACCTGCTCAGGAGCAAGATACACAATGAACCCTTCCTCGTAAGTGAGGCCCAGGCTCCCCAGCCAGCGCAGCCAGAGGATCGCATCGCCCTCCCCCACTGTTTCCCTAACGCGCCCCGTTTTCCAGCCACCTTGTCTTTGCTCAGGCGGTTCTCCCAGCAAATGCCTCCCTCCCCTGCTGGGTGAAAACCTTGTCACCCCCACTAGTGACTCCTCTCTCCTTCTGCAACAGCCCCTTCGAGACCAGTCCAAACAGCAAGTCATTGCAAACCAGACTCGTGCCCGCCCTCCTGTGTTCCCTTGCTTTTATCTTTGTAATAGCTGACCACAAAACCAGCCGCAGGACTTTTACCTGAGTCAGGTAGAAGTGAATCAGGCCGTGTCTCACCTGGGCGCGAACCCTTGCAGCAGCTCCCAGTGCCCTCAGAATGGCTGACCCTGCCCTTCGCCACCCACGGCCTGCTTACGCCTCCAGCTTCGTCTCAACCGCTCTCCCCTCAGAACCACACACCAACGGTGCTTAGGGTGCCCTATCCTGATTTTTCCCTGGGTCCCAGTTTGGTTACCCAGCTGCACTGGTCAATTTTCTGTTCTCTGAAAATGATAGAGCAGTGCTCTCTCGCTGGACTCCAGGCTTCTGCACCTGACCCCCCCCCCACCCCGCCAGGAAAACCACCCTCCCCCAGGCCTCTGCCCGGTTAACTGCCACTCACCCTTCAGGTGTCAGCTGAGGAATTCACTCCTCCAGGAAGTCTCGCCGGTACACAGACTGACTTAGGAGACCTTCCTGTGCACACCCCACACTTTATTCAGTTGTAACCCTTATCACGGCGACATCATTGCCCACTCACTTGTCTGCTTCCCCCCACCCCCAGACCAAGAGCAAGGCCCACTGTACGGGCAGCACGAACTAAACGTTCCACAAAGGAATGTGAAACACTGAAGGACACACCCCTGCACCCCTTTCCTCCTCAGGCTATGAGGCAGGCTGTGGCTCAAACTGTGGAAGAGCTCAAGATGAAGCCTATGATGTTGAACTTGGTGGAGGCGTGAGTGGCTTGGGCTGGGAGCTGCCAAGGCCAAGTCCTAGGCTGGGGGAAGGGGGCAGAGGGTCACAGAGCTCAGAACCTGCTGCCAGTCCCCAGCTCTCACCTGCCTATGCCCCTGGTCAAGTCCCCACCTTGACCCCTGGACTTTCCTCCAACTATGAAAAGAGGCTGGTTATCCCTACCACACAGGGTTGTCCTTATAAAGCTCAGACCGAGATGAGGACACAAAAGGTCAAGTTCTGGGCAGATGCGACTGTCATTAAGCACCTCTTCGCCAATTCCAGTACCTGCCTTTCCCCTCCCAGCCCCTCTCCTGACCCAAGAAACAAGAAGGAGAAATTAATGAAATTAGCATCACTCAGCAGCCTTATGCCCAACTCACTCTGGGCCATAGTAAGAAACGATAGGGCTTCCTCCCACTGCCCCTTAACTGGACCACACGCTCACTCCCTTCGACACAGGCAACTGATGAGCTCAAACGCCATTGCCCGCCGGGAGGCCGTCATCTCTTTGGTAAGACGCTCTGCTTCTCTGACCAGATGGGCTGCTGGCAGGGGCACCAGGCCCCTGAGCAAGTAAAGGGCTGTAAAGTTTGGGGAGGTGGTTTGCTGGCTTGTTTATTCCACAATTCCAGCCCAGCCTGGAGTAACCTTTCCGTCGGGATCGGAGGTCAGTGGGATAGGGGACAGGAGGTGGGTGTGAGGGGCATTGCTTCGATACTGCAGAAATTGTCCGGACCCTTGCTGGTGAGCAGTGTGCACTGGCAGCCAACGTGGTGGCCCTAAAAGGCAAGGAAGGGACACCTCGGCTGGGAGCCCATCTCAGCTCTCCAGGCCACAGGGCCGCCTCAAGGAGGCGAGCAGGGGCAGAGCACACGCGGGTGCCCTCCGGGGGGCTGGCTCCTTAGGCGCTGTCCTCTGCTGTTGCCAGGGCGTCCTGGGGGTCCGCAGCCTGCAGGTGCTCAACTTGCTCCTGGACATGCTGGGCGAGGAGAACAGCCAGTCTGTGAAGAAGAGTGTAAGGCGCCGCTGCCCCCCTCTTCCTCTTCTCAACCCCTCCTCCAAGCCTGCCCCATCCATCCTCAGGGCGTGTTCTTTGTCAGGAGGGAGGAGAGGGGAATAAGCCCTCAGCCACTGTCCCCTGACCTCATTCCTTGGGGCCACAGTGGCCTGTGGCCAGAGCTCCCCTGGGTCACTCCCTCCACTCCCAGCCCTAGCCTGAAGGGAGCCAGCCACAGGCCCTTTACTTCAACGCAGCTACAAGAAACATTCGTTGTTTTGGCCTCGACTGATCCCTGGATCCAAAACAAGGTGAAAAACAGGGTTCTCTGTGTACATGAGGCACCTAAGAACAGCGAGAAGGCAGAGCCTGCAAGGTTCAGGCAAAAACCTGACAGCCCAGAGGAGTTAAACATCTGCGACCTCCGACTTGTGCAGCTGAACCCCTTGCTTATTGCAAAGGCCAGCGCCACAACCAACCTGCAGAAAGAGCCCAGCGCCCAGGAAGGGTCTGCCCGCTACCTGGCCTCCGCCTTCCCTCCCTGCTTCTCTGAGCCACTGCAACACAAGCCCCAGGCCGCAGGGCCCTGGACGCCCGCGCTCAGGAAGCAGCTCCGGATCCTTGCCAAAACCTCCACATAGGTCAGTGCTTTGGGCCTAACCCACGCTTCTGAGGGTGCGTCTCAGGCTCCCCCGAGGAAACAATCTCCGCTTATCTCCCCCGAATAAACGCGGTCCCCCTGCCCACCACTACCGGCCCCTTCTTCAGCGGCTACACTGGAACTCAGGCCTCCTTGCCCTCGGCTGAGTGCTCCTTCCGCTCAGCCACATGTCCTTCTTGTGAAGGGAGAGAGAGAACAGAACCAAAGCAGTTCCGGATGGCCAGCCTGCCTCCCCAGATCAAGCCCTTGTCTATGCCCTGAACTTAAGGACAAAGCTAGGAAGCCGAGCCACTGCCCAGGGCAGGCTGCCGGAGGGAAAACAGGAGAAAATCCTGGCGAGCTTGGCCCTCGGACAATTTCCTCTTAGTGAGGAGCCCAGCCGCCACCTCTCCACCAGCGAGCAGATCACTGGGCTCCAGTCAGACCACCACCCTCTCTGCTGTCTCCCCTCCACACCTACTCTCTACCCGCCCTCAGGCCATTCCCTTGGACAGAGGCCGTTCATTCTCCAAAATGGCTTTAGTTTCTCCCGTTTAATGACGGCTTCAGTTTCCCTTTGCTTGCAGGACCTGATGCACCAACCGCGACCAGCGACGTCCTCCCCATCAAGAACAAAAGTGCACTTTGGAATCAGATCATCTGAAATCTGGGGTCCATCATTGACTTGATCTTTGGACAAGTGACTTGCCTTTCCGATTCCCCTACAAAATGAAGCCAGTGAGGGGATCTACTTCCGAGGGGCCCCATAAGGATTAAAATTAAGCCCGACAGTGCCTGGCATTCCACAGCCAGCTCTCAGATGTGAACTTGTTTTCTTTTCCTCTCTTCAGTGGTGTCACATGCGCCTGTGACAACCAGAGGCTGAAAACACCCTGCCACTCCTTTACTTCCCCAAACTTACTGGAGCGATCTAATGGGAGCTCAAGCTTTTCCCATCAGGCAAAGAAAGTTAAATAGATGTTCCCCTCCCCTCCCCAATGCCAGGTTCAGGCATAGCCCAGTTATTCTGAACTCAGCGTTGTGTTTCTCATTCAGATTTATCTCCCTTCCTGCCCTACCACTTCCAGATTCGTGTTTTGCCCCATACAGAGTTACCAGAAAAACAAAAACAAAAACAACAGAATAGTGTCACCATGCTGGAGTATAAGCAACACTGCCTCTAACAGTATGGCACAAAGACCAGACAGGACAAATAATCTTCCTCTCTCGCCCAGTCCCCAGCGCTGGGCCAGTAAGCAATATAACCCAAATTTCCCCGGGCCTTCACCATCTGTGGGTACAAACAAGGCCACATGAACTACGTAACTCTCAGCTCCTGCAACGTCCTGCCCGCAGCTCTGCGGCCCATCCTCCCCCCAGTTCTGCGTCTCTGCAGAGGACGTCTTACTACTTGGCCAGAAACCCGTCTCTGTTCGGTAGCACCTCAATCGTAGTTGCGCCAAGTCTCACCAGAAGATTTAAGACAGCACTGAGCTTGGAGGTCTGCACAGAGCGCCCCCCTCTGGTTCACCACCAACCGCAGCCAGAGTCTCTCGGAAGCCCAAGATACCCGCTCCTCTCAGCATCAAGATCTGCTGGGAACGATCCTTGGACACCATCCAAAATGTAAATCCCCTCTTCTCCCGTCTTCTAATGGGTTCTGTGGATACAAATGGCACCCACACCCCGCGCCGCTTCCTACAACATTCTCCCTCACCTCTGCGCTCCTGCTGCTGCACTTGGGCTCTCTTGAACAGGCATCTTTCTGGAACCTCAGGGGCTGCTCATCCTTCTGTGTTCCTTCCAATGTCATCACCGTCCTGAACCTTCATACAAAAGTCACTGTTTCTCTGAGGGTCTTGGCTCTCCGACCAGCTACACCATCCTCTGGTCCACTTCCTTATGTCGTCTCATTCATCGCCTGAACCTTGGTCCTGCGTCACCCTGACCGTAAGCCTTTGGACAGCCATCCATCACCCAGCTTCTTAGTCCTTGTTATCACCTAAAAGGCCTCTTTCCCCTCCTTTCTCTTCAGCTACCCACACCTCCACGGCCACACCGAGCCCCTGTCACCCCCAGGAATTTCTCCTTCTCCAAAATCTTGAAAATACACTTTCTGACCTAAACCTTCTATCTATCCTGTTCTTTTTAGCCCCACTACCAGTTCTTCGAATTTCGTCAGCAACACGCAGCTCTTGATTTCCCTACACTGTCCCCGTTAGTCCCTTTTCGCTCCCCCCTGCCCAGCCTGGCCTCCATCCGCCATCCACTGTCCTCGCTATTCCCATACCCAACCCCGAAGGCTATAACCAGGTTGCTGACCAAAGCCGGAGAAAAATCAGACATCCACACGGACTGGTACCCCCCAAATACTTGCCTCGTACTTGAACCAAGCCCTTATTATTATTGCCCGGCAATTTCTGAATGCCTACAATGGTTATTTCAAGCTTCCTCTGCTATCCTCACATCTCCTACAGTCTCTTCAAACTATCTAACCTGTTACTTCCCCAACTCTCAATCGACCATTATACTGTTAAGAAAAGAAAAAAAGGCCATCAGATGGAATTACCCGAACTTCCTGCCACCTCTATCAGCATCCTATTCGTAGTAAGGAGCACAGGCTCAACAGCCAGGTGCTTGAGTAAGAATCCTGGCTCTGCCACTTGGTTGAGATGTGATCTTGCACACGTTGCTTAATCCCTCAGTGCCCCTGCTCGTCACGGTACCTCCGGAAAGCCCCTTCCCAGTGGCGATCAAAATCATTTACACCATCCGCCTCTCGTGAAACATCCCCTGTACCACCTTGCCTGACAGCAACGTGAGAACTGAGTTGACACACATACCCACACATTGCTTGTGACAATGCTCCCAATAAATGTCAGTCATTTGTTACTATTATTGGGTTGGCCAGAAAGTTTCGATTCTTTCCATTCAATGGGTCTAGTAGAGTTTAGTTGTCTTTAACGTCATTCAAAATAATTTTGTTAGGTTCCAGTGTGACAGCTGTTTATACCAGCAGGCATTAAAAAAACATCAAAACTGGTAAATTTTTGTGCAGCCATTTTATATTGAAGATGGAAGAAAATAAACATTTTTGGCATATTTTGTGCCGTGTATGGAGAAGGTGCTGTGACTGAATGTGTCAAAAGAGGTTTGCCAAGTTTCTTGGTGCTATTGACATTTTAGCCACATAATTCTTTGCTGTGGGGCTGTCTCATGCACTGGGAGAGGTTTAGCAGCACCCTGGCCTCTACCCACTACAAGCCAATAGCAGTAGATAGCTGACATACTCAATATATCCAAATCAATAGTTATTGGTGAAAATGCAAAGTGTGACTTCTATTTTACGGAAAAAACTAATGGACTTTGTGACTGATCCAGGATTTATCAGCATCTGCAGCTACTCTAACCTCCAATTACAAGAGGCGTCTCCTCTTCCAAGGCCAGTCTCTCACCCAGTGTTCTAGACGCCGTTCTTCCCAGGGATTTGAACACCGATCATCTCTCTTTCAGGTCGCGTGTAAACACGCTCAACCCTCACCCATCTTCAGAATAACCTCCCACCGCCCTGGCAGGGGTGGCTCAGTTAATGGGTCGTGGGTACAATTAGCGGTCGGGGCTCATGCAAAAGGCAACTGGTTTCTCTCTCACATCGATGTTTCCTTCCCTCCTCCCCTCCCTCGCCTCTCTCTACCACCAATAGGCATGCCCTCGAGTGAGAATAAAAAATAACCTCCCACAAACCCGTGACCCTGTCTAGGTGACTCCTCTCTTCTTACCACACCCCTCATAATCAAGTCTTAAATTACTGCCCACATTCTGTCTCTATTTCCCCAGTTGGCTATTCATTACCCCACTTCAGTTTGGGTTCAGAATTCAATTCCCCACCAAATCTGCTTTTGCTAAGGCAGTGGTTCTCAACAGGGGCGATTTTGCCCCCAGAGGGGCATTCAGGAGACATTTTTAGTTGTGACCACTGGGGGCTGCTACTGGTCTCTCCCAGTAGAGGCCAGGGATGCTGCTTAACATCCCACAATGCACAGGGCAGCCCTCTATACAAAGAATTATCCAACCCAAAATGTCAGTAGGACCAAGGTGGAGAAACCCTGTGCAGAGATAAATTATAACCTCCATATGGCTACATATAATGAATGCTATCTTACATGATTCAGCCTGGCTTGAGCACTTGACATCGATAGCTTCTCCTTTCTTGAAATTCACTTTTCCCTTGGGTCACTGGTCACTCTGTTTCAGGATCCTCTTCTATGTCTTTATCAGTATTTCTCAAGGTTCTGTCCTCGGCTCTTTTCTCTCTACAACCCAGAACTGTTAGAATAAACTGGGTGGGGCTCTTTTCAAACACGGCCCGGCCTCACTCACAGACTTCGTCATTTTGGAGTGAAGTCCAAGTCCCCTTTTCTAAAACAAAAGTGTTAATTCTAGCACACAGCTAAGATAAAGATCCACTGCTATAGACAGTCTTATTTTAATCATAGCCACTCCCATCAACTGAGTTACCTTTTACATATTAATGAGTCTTAAAGCTGTATCTGTACTAGAGTCCCTCGCTGAGTCAGTGTTCACTGGGACCCCACTCTGTGCCTCGTGCTGGTCCAGGCCCTGGGGTAGAACAGTGAGCACCAGACAAGGATCCCTGCTCTCCCAGAGCTCGTATTCTGATCGAGGACAGAGACATGAACCACCACAAAAAAAAGATCACTTCAAACACTGAGAAGTACTGTGACAACAACGTAAGAAGTGATGGAAGAGTAACTAGGGAGACAGTGTTTAAACAAAAAGGCCAGGGAAGACCTGGGAGGGAAGGAGGAAAGAATATGACCCAAAACTGCAGTGAAAAGGAATGAGCCATATAAATATCCAAGGAACGAGAATCCTAGATACAGCATACACAAAACACTGAAGCAGAAGCATATTTGGTATCATAAGGATTTTGACCAGGGTGTTTAAAGCAAGGTAAGTGTGGATAAATGCTACATAATGAAGTCGGAGAGGCAGACAGGCCAGATCCTACAGGGCTCTCTGTAAGCCAGGGGAAGGAATCCAGAGGCCACATGCAACGGAAAGGCACTGGAAGGGTTTTAAAGAGGCATGACATGTGGTCTTACACCTTCACATCATTTGGCTGCTGCATGAAAAAAGATCTTAGAGGGGCAAGACCAAGGGGCCCTAATAATGGGCTACTGCAATCATCCAGAAAAGACATTACTGTGGCTTGTACTAGGATTGTTACCAAGATGGTTTCAGGATGTATTTTGAAGGTAGAATTAAGAGGACCTACAGGTATAGAACAAATAAAAGAGAAATCAAGTGTAAGTGCTAAGCTTTTTACCCCATCTGCTCCAGGTGGAGAGTAATGACATCTACTGAGATGAGAAAGACTGGGAAGAGAGAAACCCATCTGGAGAGGGAGATCAAAAGTTTTCTTCAGTCCTGGAGGAGCTGCCCAGAGAAACTAAAGTTCAGTTCAGTACACCCACTAGGCAGCTGGACGACGTAATCCAGAGTGAAGGGCAGAGGTCAGGACTCAAGACATATTTGGTAGTCATCACCATGTTAGGTGGTATTTAAAGCAGTAACCTCAACGAGTTTGCCCAGGATAAAAGTGAGGATAAAGCAGAGAAGGGGTATCAGAACAAGCCCTACGGAACTTCCAACATGTAAAGATCACGTAGAGGAGCTAGCAAAAACAAGTCCTAAAATCAGGGGAGCACCATGCTGAACGTCACTGTTCCCTGAGCTGCAGATGAGCACACCCAGCTGCCTGCCGGAAGTCTCTGCTTGTAAACGAGTGCCCCAACCTCCACACACCTGGAACAGCTCATTCCCACCCTGCTCCAAACCCGTTCATGTCCCAGTGTTTCCCGCTTCGATGAACAGCACATCTATCCAACTGCCCGGGCCCTCCCAGCCACCTCTGCCGTGCAGCCCGGCCCGTTCAGATTTCCCTCGTTACTTCTCAGACCTCCTCCTCAGCCGGTCAACGTCTGAGCTCAGACCAGTATTTCTCACCAGCCTGCCATCCGGTCTCCTGTCCAGCCTCTCGACAAGGCAGCCGTAACTATCTTTCAGTAGATGCCACTCAGGTCAGGCCACTCCCTGCTTAAAATCTCTTAACGACTGCCTGTTTGGAGGCAGGGAAAGATGAAATGCAAGGACCTTGTATGAGAGCATTTTTAGCTCTCCTTTTTTCGCATGCCCATTCGTGAACCGCCCCCCACCAACCACAATGCACCACATACACTTCTCGAGCACACAGCCTATTCCTCTTTCTTAATTACCCTATTTTGCCGTGTATAACATGCACTTTTTTGCCCAAATTTTTTAGGGAAAAATAAGGATGCGCATTATACGTGGGTAGTACTAATTCCATAACTATATAAATGCTTTTAATTATTTTATTTATGTTTTTGCATTAGAAGTGTAATTCTAGCCCTGGCTAGTGTGGCTCAGTGGATTGAGCACCAGCCTGCAAACTGAAAGGTTGCCAGTTCAATTCCCAGTCAGGGCACATGCTTGGGCTGAGAGCCAGGTCCCCAGTTGCGGGTGCATGAGAAGCAACTGATCAATGTATCTCTTTGCACATCGATGTTTCTCTCTATCTCCCTTCTTTCCCCTCTCTCTAAAAAATAAATAAAATCTTTAAAAAGTAAAAATAATAAAAGTGTAACTCTAAAAAGCAATAATGATACCCATAATGATACCCATGCAAAATAATACCCTGGAATAGGATAATTGGTTTTGTTTCTAAATATAAATAATTGAATTTAAAAAATTAAAATGATAGATTTTTTTCCTTGAAGTTTGGGCCAAAAACATGGGTGTTCATTATACAAGGCAAAATACAGTAATTTGTTCATGTCACTAGTTTTCTGCTGACAACACCACTTCCTCAACCCCAGCCTCATTTTTTGGCCAATTCCTACTCTTCCCTTAAGGCTCACCAAGCCCTCGCAGTCCGACTAAATGAAGTACCTTTCAAATCAA
The DNA here is from genome assembly GCA_028533065.1 of Trachops cirrhosus. Classification (NCBI taxonomy): domain Eukaryota; kingdom Metazoa; phylum Chordata; class Mammalia; order Chiroptera; family Phyllostomidae; genus Trachops; species Trachops cirrhosus. The sequence goes on from CM052545.1 coordinate 97,179,426, forward strand.
CCCTCAAAAGTACCTTGATTTATTCTTATTGGACCACTTATCACACTACGTGTTATATCTGTGTGGTGGGCAACACCCAGCATCTGGTACAGTGCCTGTCCTAGGTTCTTGGTAAGGGTGGGAGGAACAGTTTCTAATGAGTACCAAACAACACACGTGTGCCCTTATTGAATCCTAACTCTTCTTCCCTGGCCCTTAGACCTCCACATTCCCAGCATCTAGAACCCTGCCCTACATAAATGGTCCTCAATTATATACTGGAAGTGACTTATCAAAACCACCTGGTGAGCTCCACATAGGGTCTCAGTCCTATATCCCCACACTCCCCCTCGTTCTGACCCAACACACCTGAGATGAAGCCCAGGAATCTGTAATTCTGACAACTTTCTCAGGGGATTCTGATGTGCAACTTTTCTTTAAAAACTGCTATTCTAAATGGAGTAGAAGTTCAATAAATGTTGTTGGAAGTAACACTTAACTTTAATGAAGGAGAATTCATTTCCTAATTCTTCAGTGTTAGCATCTGCTATAACTGAATTCTGAGCATAACAGAACAATGCACTAAATGTACAAAAATCCACAAAACGAGCAGCCTTTATTGCAGTTATTACAAAACACTTTCCATTTTGGCAATATTTTACAACGCACTTAGCTTCAAGGGTTGGGAAGGAGGAAGTTGGAAACTAAAGGGATAATTTTAACAAACATTACTAAAAGAAAAACTGTCCCAGCCCGCCCCCCTCCCCCCAAATAAAATTCCAAATATCACTTAATTTCACTACCCAAGAAGAGGCCACGAGGGAAGCAGCAGGCAAAACTCTGGCAATTTCACTATGGATCATGTCAGAGACAAAGGAACATTCAAAACAGTCATCAGTACGGTCGGTTGCGCTGATCGTTTCTGTAGTCGTTTCTAGGAATGAAAAATAAAGAGCCAGACTAAATTCTCATTTTCTACCAAAGAGGGGTATCAAACACTTCTTCAGGGTGCTGGTGACTGGTATCAGCCTGACAATTTCTGCAAGGATGGCACCATGCCTGATTTATTTCTCTACTCCTAGAAGGTGCGTAATACATGTCTCATGAGCTTTAAGACCCATAAAGTTCCTCAAAGCAGTTTTACTATCACCAACTCTCTTAAAAGTTCCCTCATAGAGTAAGGGAACCAAACCACCAAACCACCAAACCACTGTGGTATTTCAGGAGGTCAGAGAGTATGCCAGTTCCAGCGCTCTGGACAGACCACCAGCATAGTGGGCCAAGCAAACAAACACTTTCATGTAGAATTCTGGACCTGCCACTTACCATGTGACCCTGGAAAAGTTACTCAATGTTCCCAACTCTGTAAAAACCTACTTCATGAGGTTGACAGGATGACTAGAACTAAGATACGGGATGGGGCAAAAGCAGGTTCACAGCTGTTATGGAAAATAATACAATACTTAACAAACAGTAACACAATAATAAACTCTTCTGTTTGGCATACTCCCTAACTGCAAACCTACTTTTGCCCCACCTGGGATATACAGACATTTTCACAGGATCTGCTGTATGCTAACAAGTATCGAATAGATGATGATAACTGTTAACAGCTAACAATTACACAGTACTTACTGTGGGCCAGCCACTTTTATGACATGATCTAATATGACTCCATGAAGGAAGTACCACCAGCCCCACAGTACACACGACAGCACTGATGCCCCAAAGGGTAAGTACCTTGCCTACGGCCACACAGCTATAGAGCCAAGATCAGAACCCTGTCGGTCTGCCCCAAACTCCGTGCTCGTAACCACGCGCTACACTAATCCTCAGCCTCCCGCACTACCTCTGGCACACAAATGCTTAGTGTAATAACTGAAATTTCTTCCTATCACTAGTGATTCACTTTTTTTCTGCCTCTACACCATTCGTGTGCGATGCACAATGCACTCCCATCAGCACCATCGTTGATTTTCATCTGGAAAAAGTGTTACCAGAATCACCAGAAAACCAGAAAACGGAGTTTTCTCCGACTAAATGAAGTACCTTTCAAATACAGCACGTGCCATTGAAAAAGCACACCACTATGAAAGGTGTGCTCTCCCCACCACTTAGATTAAGAATCCCTGACTCACATAGTGTCAAGTTACCTCTCTATCTCAAGTCTCTTTAGCTAGAATGAATAATACACACACTCATATAAAGATTTATGAATAAGAATTTTCAAAACAATAGTTTTCAGAAATTGCTAAGCAGGCAACTAAATGGGTCTTCCCCACCCTGACAGAACTGCCAATAGGAAATTCAAGTTCCAAAACACTGGACAAGGAGGGAATGTGACAGAAAGGGCTCAGACATGAACACCGAGGAGCAGTGAGGTAAAAGGTGTATTTGATACTCACCTTCCTCCCATTTTGCCTCCATAGCCCCCTCGGTCTCCTCCATAGCTGCCACCACTCCTGTCTCCTCCGTAGCCTCCACTTCGGTCTCCACCATAGCCACCGCCACCACCACGGTCTCCTCCATAGCCCCCTCCACTTCGATCTCCACCATAGCCTCCTCGATCCCCGCCATAGCCTCCTCGGTCCCCGCCATAGCCTCCTCGGTCCCCGCCATAGCCTCCTCGGTCTCCTCCATAGCCTCCTCGGTCTCCTCCATAGCCTCCTCGGTCTCCTCCATAGCCTCCTCGGTCCCCACCATAGCCTCCTCGGTCTCCTCCATAACCACCTCCTCGGTCTCCGCCATAGCCTCCTCGGTCCCCGCCATAGCCTCCTCGGTCTCCTCCATAGCCACCTCCTCGGTCTCCTCCATAGCCACCTCCTCTGTCCCCACCATAACCACCCCCACTTCTGTCTCCACCATAGCCACCCCCACTTCTGTCTCCTCCGTAGCCACCCCCACTTCTATCTCCACCATAGCCACCTCTGTCTCCACCTCTGCCCCCACGACCTCTGTAGCCCCTCTCTCCACCGTAGCCTCTTCCCCTGAAATCTGCAAGACAGAAATGCAAACCAATGAGGTCAGCAAAATAACAGTCAAGTTTCCTTAATGCTTGTCAGAAAATAAATACCACGTAGATGCTATTAAAAGGCTGACCCAAAAAGCCAACCTACCTCCTCCAGAGGGACGAGAATCCTCAGGTCTAGGCTCATTGCACTGATTGCAAGAATTCCTCCGAGCAAAGTTCATATTTCCACATGACCTGAGAAAAAAGGAAAATAAAGATGCTCCTCAAAAGCTTCCAATGGATTCAGAACCCCCCTTGCACCTTCCAACCTCAATCCTAACTTCTACTCCCACCAAAGTAAATGGGATACTTACGGATTAGGGCACACCCAGTCCCCACTTTTGGGGTCTCCACCTCTCCCCTGAAAGCCTCCACGGCCTCTATATCCTCCACGGCCTGGGGGATGCAGGGGAGAGAAGGGACAAATCAGCAGCAGACATGAACAAAGCAGAGAAAAAGTACCAGGTGGAAGACCTAAGGGCACGAGCCTGCCATGAACTGGACGACACCCTCCTTATGGTAGGCCTCTGTGATTGTTTAATTTGGGGCTTTGCAGAGTAAACGCAGGACATGTGGAAAAGACCCCAGACACACTTTACAGTGCCAATAATGCACTTAAAAACTTTCCTATAATGCCCTCCTTAGTTTAACTCTGTCGGGGAACTCATAAACTGGTCAGACTGAGCACCTAATCAGGCATCATAATCATCGCCTACTGACGTCCAAGTGAATAACAAACTGCCCCACAGCCTTCCAATGGGATTTTTAGAGCCTCCTCCCACTGCTCTCTCAGGCACTATGACACCTTATTTACCCAATCTACTCAATACCCCCTTACCGTAACACAGAAGGAAAGACAATGAAGGAGAGGAGGTGGCACCAGGTTCACACAGCAGGGACATGACAGGCTCAAATCTAAACCCTCTGTATGACATCCAGGCCAGTAAGCAACAAGTATCTTACCTCGTCGCCCACCTCCACTTCCACCTCCTCTCATAAATTCAGGTCTTCTGGTGGCAAAGGACACTTTAATGATGTTGCCATGAAATTCTTTCCCTGAAAAAAAAGGAAATGATTTTGAAGAAAAGCTACACCAGCCCTGGCTGGGTTGTTCAACTGGTTGGAGCGTCATCCCATAAACCAAAAGGTCAGGGGTTTGACTCCCGGTCAGGGAGGATATAAGCAGCAACTGGGTGGCATCACTCACATGGATGTTTCTCTCCCTCCCCTCCCCTCTAAAATCAATGAGCATACCCTGCGGTGAGAATTAAAAAAAAGAAAGAAATGCTACTCCCTATCTCCACTTCTCAACAAAACTATTAAATTGTGTTGAATATTTTTAATTTCAGAGGAATAAATGACATGTCCCCACGCAAATCCAAACACACTAGTGGTCCCAAACAGCCGAGGTAACAGCAAGGTGATGGGGCTTGACGGGTTAGTACAAAAAAGAACACGGAGGTAAGGACACAGAAGCTATCACGATCTCATCTTGGAAGAAGTAAAAATATGAAATTATGTTTTGGAAGACACAGGTGAGTTTACAGGAACATGGGGAAAGGGCTAGTTAAAACGTTAAATGGAAAGAACACGAAGTCCAGGTGAAGCGGCCGTACGGTCCTGTCCTGGAGACCAGCAGCCCTTGCAGTGCGGCCGCCGACTGACTGCACAGCGGACCGCGGAACTCAAAAGCGCGGAAAAGTGCGGAATTCAAAGCGCTCTTTCGCTACTGGGCAAGGACGGCGGGGGGCCCGTAGCAGCGAAGGGACTGGGAACCGTGAGGAGGTCCCTGGGCAGGACCCCGCAGAAGCAGAGCTGTGGAACACGATTAACACGTTGATGTAATGGCACAACTGACTTCTCGGAACTCCTGACAAGGACGGCAAGCGAAATGAAGGACTCGGACAGGGAAGCAATGAGAGAAGCACTCCGGGGGTCTGACGAGGGTGGCGAGGGAAGTGCAGCAGCGCTTCCCCCCGTGATGACAGGCCTTGGGCAGAAGGTGACAGACGGAGAGGCTGATGAAATGATCCAGGAAGCAGATACTGATGGTGATGGTCGAGTAAACTATGAAGAGTTTGTACAAACGGCCCTGGCTGGTGTAGCTTAGTGGATTAAGCGCGGGCCTGTGAACCAAGAGATCACGGTTCGATTCCCAGTCAGGGCACATGCCTGGGTTGCAGGCCAGTTCCCAGCAGGGAATGCACAGGAAGCAACCATACATTGATATTTCTCTCCCTCTCTCCTTCCCTTCCCCTCTGAAGATAAATAAATAAAAAAAATAAAAATAAAAAAAAAAAAGAGTTTGTACAAACGATGACAGCAAAGTAAAAACACTGCGCAGAATGTGTTAGCTTTCCTGTACAACTGTTTGTTTGCCTTTTCTTTGTTTGTAATTTGTGTGTGAAAGGTTTCCCCTACTGTCAAAAATACGCGTGTGTAGTAACTAGGGCTTCACTCCTCCACGTCTTCCTCCCCAATCTGTCAGGGTCCCGAAACCTTATTTCAGAAAACCGACCGAACAGCACGTTGCACGTGGCTCACTCTGGATACACGCCAGCCCTTCCGCACACCTGAACTCAGACGGAGTTGGCCAATGAGGGAACGCCTGGGCTGTGCCTTTTAAAAAGAGTTTCCTCGAGCACTGTCTGCGTGTGGCTGCTGAGTGTGGGGCTGACTCTGCGTGGGCTGTGGACAGTCAACAGCGTGCATGTAACAGCTGCACTACCGCGAAATGGGTGTGTCACCCAGGTACTCGCATGCTCGTTTCTTGTACCCTGGGTCCTATCCCACAGACATTTTCTTTATTGTTACTAGCTCTTTAAACTTTGCTTAGCCACTTAAATAAAAATCTGCTTATGACACAATTTGCCTCAAATCCATTTCAAGTTGTATTATTTATTTTCCAATAAAAACTTTTTTATCCCCACCAAAGGAACATGGGACAAAACTACATTTGGAATGTAATGATAAAACTGTTTTTAAAAAACAGTTTTAAACACTGGAAGTTAATAAAGATATTATCAGTGGTTGTCTCTGAGTAGAGGACTATGGTTGCTCTAACTCCTTTCTTCTATTTTCCCAAATGTTCTCATTTTCAGGGGGAAAATCTTACTATTTTTTCTGTGTATTACCTTTGTATTTGAAAGAAAAATTCATCTACATTTTAAAAGAATATAGGGTCAGCCAGGCCGACCCTCCACACCAGATCAGAGTGGCCTGAAGCACAAGTCGTGACACAGGACACAGTGCAGACAAAACAAAGAGCTGGTCTCCTTTCTAAAGGTAAGTAAAAGCTCTGGCCTGTATTCTTAACAAAATTCGCTATGAAAGTAAATACGAAAATAACCACTGTCTGCCAAAATGTATTTTAACTTCGAGACTAGAAAACATTTATCCAAACGGCATGCTGACATGACGTGAAAGAAATATACCATCAAACCAGTCAATGGCTGCCTTAGCTGAAGGAGGGTCATCAAATGACACCGTTGCCTCTCCTTTCGGCTTCCCCGTGTCCTTGTCTGTGTACAGATTTATCATTGGTTTTCCAGTCTTCTTGTTTGTCTGAGGAACAGACAAGTGGTGTTAGCATTTTAAGAAAAAGTGATCAAGAGCCACATAATTTACTGTTTTAAGGAAATTCACATATGCCTGCTACAAAATACTATGTACCTTTTATTAAAAAGAAAAACACTCTGAAACACATTAAATGAAAACCTAGCTAAAAATGATACATAGTATACACTGTTGTATCTATGTATAATTCCTTTAAACATACAAATTATACAAACAATGCTTTATGTAAATATACACCTTGTAACACAAAAAAGGCCAGGAAGAATGCTCACTGAGCGAATCACCAGACTACCACTAACGCTGCACCTAGACCTGGCTGGGATGGGAGTGGAAGACAAGGGAGAAGGTCTACCTAATCAGAACTATGGATTTTTCACATATTTCATTGTGTCATTAATTTAACTTCCCGCGAAGAGGGTGAAAAATGAGTAATTCCACAGACATTAAAACAAGACAACTGTCAACTGACTTCAGGCAAATGAAATGCTACCACCTACTGACACTGCTCTGAATGATGCTTTCCAGTTGAAGAGATGAAAAACACTGGGTTGGCCAAAATGTCCATTACATTTTTCCTATACAATAAAAGACACATTTTTCATCTTCACCAAATTTTACTGATTTGGGTATTTTGAGTATGTAGGCTATCTCCCCCTATTGGCTTCTGGTGGGTAGAGGCCCAGGGTGCTGCTAAACATCTTCCAATGTATACAAGACAGCCCCACAGCAAAGAATTATTTGGTCAAAATGTCAATAGTACCAAGAAACTTCACAAACCACTTTTGACACATTTGCTCAGTCACAGCACGATCTCCATACAATGAACAAATCATTTTTGCATTTCAGTTGCGTTTTTACCTTTCTTGAAATAATAAAGCATAATATCAAAAAATGTTGCTTATTTTCTTCCACTTCAATATTAAAAAACAGCTGCACAAAAATTCACCTTCTTTAGTAAGTTTTTTTAATGCACACTGATATAATAGCTCTCAAAATACAATCTAACAAAATTATTTCGAATGAAGTTAAAGACAACTAAGCACTACTAGAGCCATTGTACAGAAAAAACTAAATGGACTTTTTGGCCAACCCAATATTTGCGTGAAACAGTGCACAAGACACTTAAATAAACAATAAAGTTATGAAGTAAAGCATTATGTACTAGGCTAATATAGATCATGAGCATGGAATATCAAAACAAAAAGTAGTTTAGTAACAACCTGAGTTTGCCTTTATTTATATTTCAGAATCTATAAAATGTTCTCACAATCTCATGTGGTCTTACAACTGTAGGAGCTAATCAGAGACTATTTTTACAGCCCCACAATCAAAAGCTAAAGCTGTGAAAGGCTGTGGAAAGGTAAACACAATCAAGGAATAAAATTATCGTGTATTTAGCAAATGCCTAGACAAGGGTGAGAATGTGCATCAGTGAACTTTCACAGACAAGCCTTACTAGAATACAGGCTCATTCCGTAACTTATACATATTAATCAGAATGTTAATAATTATGAGATTTTTTAACATAAGCCATACTTTTCACTCACCTTGATAATTCCTATCTGTTTAAAGAACTCCCCCACTTGATCTGTAGACACACCCTCCCCAAGTCCTTGCACAAAGATTGTGTTGTTATCTGAATTATCAGATTCTGAATCTAAGGGAAAAAAAATTATGGTTAATTTTATAAATTCCTTGGTTTTACTACATCCTGCTTAATAATCAATAATAATTTATTGTCCAGTATTCAACTGTTTCTATGACCAAAGAAAGGACCAATATAAGAAAAATCTTATGCATATATGCAAAGTGGTCACAATAGTTATTTGGTCAATTCTTACAACTAAACTTAAGATAAAGTGGATCAAGTCCACATTACAAAATACACAAGACAAATGAAGGGAGATCTTATAAATCTCACTCTCCAGATCAGATAAAGAACTCAAACTCATGAAGAGATGGAGGGTTATAAATTAGCACTCCTTTCTTTGGAGAGCTTTAATTCTTTATGGGTAATCAATACTTTTAAGGCTCTCTAGTAGACAAGTCCCCACATCTGACACTTTAGTCTTCCAAGCAAGCCAAGCAGAACTGGTGGTCTCCCCGCTCACTGCAACAGCGCTGGAATACCAGAGGGTAGGGGCACCTTGACACACACCTTACCTTACATGCACCCTTTTGGATTAGTACAACAAAGTAAGAAAGATGTAAAAAATTCAGTCCATCAAGGGGTAATTCAGAAATTGCCTTCCATATAGAATACTTTGGCATCTTAATAAAAACAAAAGTTCTGATTTCAATATATATTAATCTCTAAATCATAACTTTCAAAAGGCTCCATGTAGCCTTGAGTTTCATTTAAAAATAAAAGCCATGCCCTGGCTGGTCTGGTTCAGTGGATTGAGCACTGGTCTGAGAACCCAAGGATCACTGGTTCGAGTCCCAGTCAGGACACATGCCCGTGTTGTGGGGCCAGATCCCCAGTAGGGGGCGTGTCAGTGACAACCACACATTGATGTTTCTGTCCCTCTTTCTCCCCTCCCCTGTCTAAAAATAAATAAAATATAAAAATAAAAAATAAAATAAAAATAAAAGCCACATGAAATTAGTGCCTTCCACCTACAGTAAGACAATTCTCTAATGTATATGTATCCAGGTTCCTTAGGCCCACTAGGAGACTACCAATCCAATGTAGTATTTTCTTAAAGCTTTTCTACTTCTAATTCCTCAATAATACAAAATTCTCTCAAATCTGATTTGCAGTGATTAAATAAATAACACTAATTAGCAGTAAAAATCAAATACTTCTTCACAAAAGAAAACGTAGAACATGGGAAAATGCAAACATAACAATTTTGCCCAGCAAACTTCCCATGAATTCTTCTTTCTGGTATGTCCTCAGAAGTAAAGCTCCCCAGTTCTGGCAGCACTATCAAATTAAATCTTGCTCCTGAACTAACTCTTCCAAACACACACTTTTTTTTTCCTGAAAAAATTGGACAACTAGCATTCTCTTAACAGCAAAGTTACAAATGACCATAAATCTTACCAGCATCTGGTCTGGGGCCATAATCCCTGTGACCTAAGATGGAAAAAAAGAAAAAGAAAAACAAAGCTATTTAAGACAACTCATTAGAAATCATTATAAAACAGTAATAATAACCAAGGCATGAAAAGTCAATACTTCCAAGATCCTCGAAAGTCAACCATCACAGATTTACAAAGTAAATATATAAATTAAATTTTATAAAAAGTTTAAAAAATCAAGATGAATGTCAGTATTTCCTTAAACTTGTCCCAAACAACACCTGCCACTTTGGCATTATGCTAGTATCACTTCTGTTAAGCTCTGGTTGTGAAGGCTTATTGGAAAACCCTAACAATTTAAAAACACCATGTCAGCTACCTTTATTAAAACAACGTACTGTCAAAATCCAGTGGGTCTTATTCATTGGTCACCACAGACTCTTTCATGCAAATTCACTGTGTAGAAATCCATTGGACTGAGATCAACTATGGCTTTTTAATGTTTTCTTTGATATATATACACGTATATAAATAAAATCTTTTTTTTAAGCACACAACACATACCAGCCTCAACAGAGTAAGTAAAAAAGGGCTTAGACTGCGTCTGCAAGATACTGGTGGCTTTTAGATTTATACAGCATTTCCACTGAAACATGTTGGGATACTCAGCACTTACCACCAAAATTTTTGAAGCCACCGCGGTCACCACCACTGCAGAGGAAAAATTGAAGAAATGATTTCTTCCTTAAGTCTCTAATGTGCTGAGCCCTGGGCTCAGTCTACACTTAACTGTCACAAGTAGAGCACCTAGGAAAACAGCAGCACCTCTAACTTTGCAGTCAATTCCATTTCATAGACTTCGAAATGTTGTTTTCACCTAAGTGTTTTCCCAGTGAGCTCTTTCCACACGGATGCCTTTTCAAGTGTATTACAGAACACATCTAATATACTTATTTTAAAGTCTTCCCCGACCCCAAGCCAAAGGGATACTACTCAAATCATAAATTAAAATTGGAGGTACAGGATGAAGTATGCTAGAGGAAACATTCTTTCCAAGGAGATATTTTTTAAAATATAAAAAAAAAAACCCAGAAGATCCATATAAAGCAAGGTTAAGATTTAGACAGCAGAATAGGAGAGGTAAGCACTTGAGTACTGTGTTCTACTGTGGTATCAAATAGTGGGTTTTACGAGATGAAGAGAAAATGAGGTACAAATGTGAAATTAAGCCTGAATAAAAGCAGTCTTAAAAATTACAAATCTTTCTGAAAGCTGATAAAATGAGCACTAAAAAAAAGCTTAACTTAAAACTGCTCTCCTACCCCACACCCACCATAATGTACTAGATCTCCTCCCAGCAGAGCTGCTGAGGTTCATGCTGCCAAATGTTCTAACCCAGTCAGTAGCCCACACCAGAGACAGAATGCAATGCACCCCAATACTGCAGCTCCCCACAAGAAGATCACTTATTTGGCAAACTTCCACTGTCAGATAAAAGTTAATGGTCCTTGTGTGCACAGTTTTACATAAGAAATCTAAGATCTCTCTTATCAAGAAACTCTTTAAAAACCCATACACTGAAAATGTTTGTCTTGATTGAATTAAGTAATCCTCTAATACTCAAGTGCTGAAATGGAAATAAAAGCACCCGAAGTTTTCAGATGGTGATACCAAATCTTCTTCTCTAACCCAATAAACTAGTCTAATATACTAATTAATGTCTCTTCACTGCTCAGATGCCTCACTGGGGATACCCATGCCCTCTAGATGGCTTTTCTAAGCCACCCTGAGAAAAACCACTCTGACTAAACGAGAAAGTATTCTTTATAATTTGTCTTCTCTACTAAACTTAATGTAAAAAAATTCCACCTTACAATCAGCACAGACATCGATACATATTAATACATCTTAATTTGCTATTTATTGTTTGATTTTTCAGGAAGCCTAAAAAGGAGAATGAATGCAGCTACTTCAAGGCTATGCACTCAGGTCCCTCCTGTACATACAGTTTTCTAGTGAGTCTCTTAAGACCTGTGTTCCAGAACAGTACCCAAGCCCCACCCCCCGAACTTCTGAATGACCTGTGTATCACCACTTCACTCCTTAGGAAAGGGAAGCCAACAGAGTCCTTGAGATTAAACTGCTAAAAATCTTATTATTGGAAACCAAATACCTCAGCTGTGAACATCTAATGATCAAAGATGATCACTGGAATTTCAAAAAATGATGAGGAAAGAACCAGTGAAAATATTTAGTTCACGTTCCTACATAAGGAAGTTCAAGTCCCTAGAATAAAGTAGATTTTTTAAAAGGAAATTTCTACAAGTTAAGTGCTGAAAGAACTACCTCTTAATTATTCTGCTGTCATCTTAACTGAGTACCATATTGTTTAACTGGCCAAAAGGTAGAGAAAACATGCAATTTCATACAAGAGCTAATTCCTACAATTTCTATTCTGGCCAGCAATATCATTTTTGTGCAATTTCTAAAAAGGACATATCACTGCAAAATAAAAGGGATATAAAACCGATGACATTTGAATAGGTTTATAATTCCCTATTCTTTCATAGTGACATTTTAACTTAAGTCATCTTTACCGAGCATTTCCTTTGAGAACACGGCAGCTGAAGATTTCTACACAACAGCCATTAATATGAAAACACCTAGTACATTTGCAAAAGTACTGATCTTCAAACTGAGAGATTCAGGGTATAGTCTTAACTATCACTAATCAATCTTGAAACTCTGGACAAGTTGTTACTTCTCCCTAGGCTTCAGACTCCTGCTTCGCAAAATAAGGGTCCTCTGTCCCTGCTACTCAAAGGACCGTCCATGGAACAGCAGGATAAGCAGAGCCTGGAAATGTCTCAGAAAAGCATGATCTCGGGCCGCACCCCAGACCTACTGAATCAAAACCTGCATTTTAATAAGATTTCCAATAAACTCCTACGTACATTACAGTTTGAGAAACACTGGTCTAGATAATCTAAAATTCTATGTGATGCTTTCTTCCAAGTTTAAATGTATCAATCATTTTTCTCTTTATTAGAAAATTTCATACTCATTAGTTATATTATAACCCCTTATTAGGAAACTTATAGTAAATACAGTAAAAAACCTCAAGTATTACTCACTATTGAATAATTAACAGAAGATAGGCCTATGATTAAGAATCTTTCTTTCAAACCTGTAGTCAAGTAATAGGTCCCTTTTTCATATACTAAGTTAAGGCCTCAACAGCAAATTAAGACATGAATATAAATGCAGTAATAAATGTTTTCCTCCCAAAAAAGGAAGCAAACTTGTACACATACAGAATTCCTGAAGAAAGAACATTTTAAAGTGAGCTTGTAGAGGTATTTACTACAGTAGAGACACAAGCATACTCAAATTTATAGCTAAGTGCCCCCTGCATAAGAAAACCAACAAAATATTCTTGACTCAGCTGCAGAAATGGTTGTCCCAAAGTTCAAAATCACAGTGACCAGTCTGTCCTAGGGCAGAGCCGAGGGCTCTTTCACTGTTACATTACATATTTACAGAAGACAGATTTCATTTCCGGTGCTTATCAAGAGGAAAAGAAGTTCTTTGATAGCATCTCTATTCTCAACCGATAATTTCAAAAAAATTTAAATATATTTATTCAAGGACTAAAACTACCAAGAAGTAAGAGAGCAATGCAGTAAACTTTATTACCAGAAGATTCTGTATCTAAAGAGAAAAAGGAACTTGGCTAAAAATTGGAAAAGATTAGTTTAAAAAGTAAAACTGTGCTGTGCTTAAGTTTTCATAGTAGTAAACCCAAAATACAATTTTGGGATACAAAGAACACTAACATTAATTCCAAACAGAAATGATTCTATGGATTTAAATACCATTGTCAACACAGCTGTATTTGTTTCATCTCTTCCCATGTCGTCTATGTGTGGTTAAAAAGACTTTCTGGATTCAGCATTTGCCAACATTTCAGGAGGCCAACAATCTACCGTTCCGGAGCTGCACTGTGCAGTACATTAGTCACTAGTCATGTGTGGCTGCTGACCATTTGAAATGTGGACAGTCTAAATTAAGATGCACCCTAAAAGTAAAATACAACATGAATTTCAGAGTCTTAGAATGAAAAAAAGACTGTACGAGCCCTGGCCGGTGCGGCTCAGCGGACTGAGTGCCGGCCTGGGGACCGAAAGGGTGCTGGTCCGACCCCAGGTCAGGGCACAGGCCTGGGTTGTGAGCAAGATCCTCCACCCGGGGGGCATAAGAGGTAACCAATGTTTCTCTCTCACATCGAGATTTCTCTCCCTCTCTTTTTCCCTCCTTTCCCATCTCTCTAAAAATAACTCAATAAAATCTTAAGGGGGAAAAAAAGCTAAGAAAAATATTAATTTTTTAAAAAAGAATGTTTGTGCCCTGGCTGGTGTAGCTCAGTGGATTGAGTGTGGACTGTGAATCAAAGGGTCGCAGGTTCGATTCCCAGTCAGGGCACGTGCCTGGGTTGCGGACCAGGTCCCCAGTGGGGGCCATGTTGAGAGGCAACCACACATTGATGTTTCTCTTTCTTTTTCCCTCCTTTCCCCTCTCTAAAAATAAATAAATAAAATCTTTAAAAAAAGAATGTTTGCTATTTTTTATACTGATTCCTTAATAAATATTTTGGATATAATAGATTAAATAAAATATATTATTAAAATTAATTTCACCTATTTTTCCATTGTACTAGGAAATTTAAAATAACATTTGCGGCTTACATCTGTAACACACATTATATTGCTACTGAGCAGCACTGCTCTAGACGATCACCAGAACAGAACACATGCACCTTTTTAAGGGAGCTCATCACAACTTTTAAGCAAACACTCAATGGGCCCTGGCTAGGGTGGCTCAGGGGATTGAGTGCCGGCCTGCAAGCCAAAGGGTCTCTGGTTGCAGGCCAGGTCCCCGGTGGGGGGCACACCAGAAGCAACCACACATTGATGTCTCCCTACCTCTCCCTCCCTTCTCCTCTCTGTAAAAATAAATAAAATCTTACAAAGAAAAAAAAAACATTCAAAATTCAATGTAACTTTGAGATATTAAAGCCTGAAACAGTTATTTAACTTGATGACATACTAATAATGAAAAACAGAATTTATGGCCTTAAACTTCTAGTGTACTAAGAGATTATTAGTGATCAATTTTAAATGACAATTAGAAATTCAGCCCTGATTGGTGTGGCTCAGTGGATTGAGCACTGGCCTGCAAATCAAAGGGTCGCCGGTTCAATTCCCACTCAGGACATCCCTGGGTTGTGGGCCAGGTCAGGTCCCCAGTAAAGGGTACACGAGAGGCAACCACTCACTGATGTTTCTCTCCCTCTCTTTCTCCCTCCCTTCCCCTCTGTCTAAAATAAATAAATAAAAATCTTAAAAAAAAAAGAAATTCAGTATTTTTTGCTGCAACTGCTTTTTCAAATGAAAGCACTGTTGCCTATAATCCCTACAACCTTCACATTTCTCTCCAGTTTCTGGAAACCGACAGATTCCTTTTCACCTGAATTCTTCCTACAGGCAAGCACTCACACAACCTGAGTCTAAGAGTGTTTCATCCTTTACCACATCCTAATCTCACCCCCTTCTTTGTCAAACACAAAACCAACTAATGCCAGACAGTCTTCACACAGCCCCGAAAAGATCGTATTTGCAACCTTGCTCTTTTTAAGTAAGGTGAAGAGAAACACAAATGTGAGCATTAATGAAGACTAACAAAAAAGGTTTGGGTCTTCTGGTACCTAAATGTAAAACCACACGTGACAATGATCCTAAAACTGGGCATTTTTATTTGATTTCGAAATACTTTACCCTATAAATGAGCTTTAAAAAGCACATCTTTGAGCAAGATATAGTAACACATGAAAAGCACGCAACTTCCAATGTCAGTTACCCATAAATGCCGTTTTATCGGAACACAGCCCTGTGTGTTCATTTACGTTCTGTCTATGGCTGCTTTGGTGCTACAATACAAGGGCAGAGTTGAGCAGTTGCAACAGGAACTGTGTGCCTTGCAAAATCTAAATTGTTTACTATGTGGCCTTTCACATAAAAAGTATGCCAACCCAAAACAGTAATTATCATAATCCATATGGGTTTCTATTTATTGGTTGAGGGGAGTCGCCTCAGGTAGTCGGCAATAGGGCAAGACCCTCCTCCATTCCTACCCTGACATGAACAAGATCGGCACTTGGACCTAATTGACACAGAGTGGGCTTCTGCGTAAGATGTTGTTTAAAGAGGCTCTAAGGCTACATAAAAAGATATGAAAATCAAAAACTTAGTTCATGGTTCAGTATGTGGACCAAAACTTATACTGAAATATGTTGCCAAAGAGGTTAAAAAATGGGACTTCCAGGTTGGTTATGCTATGGATCTTTGCTCCTTTATCAGGAGGACCATTCAAAATCCTTTCAACTTGCTGATACTAAGATGAATCATCTCTCAAAAATGAAAATATATACTTAAACACTTTCCTTTTACCATTCTGACATGGTCATAGTTTAACAGATAATCTATAGGATATAATTATAACTTCCTTATCAAGAAAATTAAACCTACGATGTACGATAAAATGTAGAGCATTCCAAGGCAGCCAATTACCCAAAACATACGAACTGGAAAATTAAATGGACCTGCTGGCCACCTTGTTTGGGACTCTGTTTGAGGTAGCGGGAGGCTCTCAGGTGAGCACCGTGTCACTGCACATTGCTCGTTTACACGCACATGAGAGCAGACTGCGCTCTGATATTGAAGAGGCACACGATATACTTGTTTTACCCTAGTACACTGACTTTGGCTATCAATAGAGGCTTTTAATGTTCAAGTCTTCCAAATTTTATCAATTATGTTTAGACTCTAGTCTTGCCATAATATCAAAGCAATGTACGCCATACACAGAAAAGTGGGAGTCAGAGAGATCAAATTCCTGGCCCACGTGAAGAAATAACTGCTGTACGTAACTGGCTGTTTCTCAGGTCACCACAGGGGGCAGACACTCAACTCAACCCCTGAAGAGCAAGAGTGAACGGGTGCTGACGTGTATTAAGGGTCAGTTAACAGGCCACTGACAATTTCAATTCCCAAGGAATACAAATTATTTTTGAAGTCTGTGCATTTTGCACACAAATTTGCCCCTGCAAACCTCATCTGAAGACAATAAATGACAATTACTTTTTCATTCTTGTTTGTAGGACTAAAGTACTAACTTTACAGATAAATTTAAAAGTAATTTTAAATCCAGCTTTCATAAAGAATGCCATAGTAAACACCAAACCTGGTAACACTAGCAATGGAAATAGAAAAGCTGTATTAAAGTCATTCCTTTTCCACAGCTTAGTCTAGACAAAATACACAATGGTATGTGATCCTGCATTTACTATTTCACTATTTATTCACTTAAAAAGAGGGACAAAGCAGTTTGGTTACATTAAATCTTCCTTTTTGCCAACCACACCTCCATCCCATTGCCTCCTACTATTTTCCCTTCCCAAGGAGATTCAAGACTGAGGAAAAGCCTCTCTGCCCTCCATCTACAATTAACTTACCTTTTATTTTTTTACAAACAGAACACCTGGATTTCCCAGAGTTATCTTTTAAAGAAGTTTAGGTACTAAGGCTCTGGCAGAAAAATTTTAGTTAAGTGGTTTAACCACAAACATAGCAGAGGACTTTGTTCCACTGATGTTCCACTATAATGTACATCATATAAACTGCTAACATAAACCTATTTTGAGGTAATTTATGTAACATCTTCAGACTAAAAATAAAATTTTAATCTCTGTCCTCTTCTGTATAATATAATCTCTTTAAAACCTCTTAACTACATTAGATGCTGGAAGTAAACCAGCTAAGCAACAACCAAAAAAAAAAACAAAAACAACAGACAAAGACAAGAAATGTAGACATCTATACCCAAAAACTTACCTTGATCCTGTCATAGGACCTCTTCCATCCTTGTCATATCCCCCACGCCCTCTACCTCCTCCCTGTGACCCGCCATATCCTCTATTATCTTCTCCATACCTACTCACATCACGACGGTCATCTATGAAAAAGAAGAAATACATACATAAGTAAATAACCACTTTGATTTCTGACACAGGCTTCCTATAACAATCTTAAATGGCTCTTTAGGTCACACATCACGTCCTTTGGAAAATGGCAATGTGCACAGAACTCAAAAGCAAGTCATCATAAAACCACCTGGAATTAAATCTTTTTGGGAAGCTCTGTCCAGGTAGCTCAGTTGATTAGAGCGTTGTCCCGATATGCCAAGATGGTGGGTTCTCGCCCCAGTCAGGACACACACAAGAGGCAACCAATGAATGCATCAATGAGCGGAACAAGAAGTCATTGTTTCTCTCTCCCTCTAAACATCAATAAATAAAATAATAATGATTAAATATTTCCTTGAACAACCAATATTTAAAAAATGTGTTTGGAAATTATATCTGTTAAATTCCACTTTGCTAAAGTCAGACAGCAAAACGGTGATTGTGATGTGGAATAGTTTGAGTTGAACTACATTAGGTACAGAACCCTAATAAATCAGACAAAGAGCATAACCCAAATCTGAAAAGTCATTACTTTACTTTTAAAGATATTTCTAAAAGATATTATTTATTTATTTTTTAGACAGAGAGGAAGGGAGGAAGAAAGAGAGGGAGAGAAACATCAATGTGTGGTTGCCTCTAGAACACCCCCTACCGGGGTACCAGGCCCACTACCCAGGCATTTGCCCTGACTGGGAATCGAACTGGCCAACCTTTGGTTCTCAGGCCGGCACTCAGTCCACTGACCCACACCAGCCAGGGCTGAAAATTTATTACTTTCTTTACCTCAAAAATCTTTGCAAATATTTGCAAAATTTTTTTTTGCAAAATATTTGCAAAAAATATTTGCAAAAATAAATGCAAATTAAGCGTGGACAAGAAATGACTAGATTTTCAAAGTGAGAGATAGTGCATATATTCACTGAAAAAGATATTCAATGAATGAGCTTCCAACTTTTATTTAGTCACTTACTCGTTCATTCAATTACTCAACAAATACTTATTGAGCATTTACTATGAACCAAGTCCTGTACTATGCAATGAAAGTATAAAATTGAGTAGACCTTTGCCCTTTCTTAGCAAGGGCAGATTCCCAGATTATCAGTGGTATATACACAGTGCTATAAGAAAACAGGAGGAAGGAATGAGGCCCTCCTGAGGTTAGAGAAGGCTAATACAGAACTATAATTTCCCCAATCAAATACACCACCACTACCAAGAGAACTGGTAGCAGAAGCATGTGCCAAAAAATCAAAGTTGTCTGACACAACAAAGGGAATTCATTTATCAGCCATCAAAAGTCATGTCACCATTTGGGAATCTCCAAAAAGTTCAGAAATAGAAATTAATAAACTAGTTTTGGTAACTGTGAGACCATATGTTCAAGGTCACTCCAAATTTTTTATAGTTGAAACCCTATCTGGGTCTTTTAATCCAAAACTCAATATACAAGTAATTCTGTAAGGGGGGGCAGTCAGTATATCTTACCTTGTGTGTGGTGGCTGTAATTTTCCCTTTGTGAATGGTAGGACTGCTGGTTTTGATTATATGAATCATGCTGCTGATCATAATTTGGCTGATCATCATAACCTTGATGCTGATCATAGCCTGACTGCTGGTCATACGAATTTTGTTGACCATAGTTTGACTGGTCATATGAAGGCGCTCTTCCACCTTGGCTAAACAGAAATCAAGAATTTGAGAGATTTTTATAGAAGGATTATGTTCGCTGTAGCGCGCTGACTGAGACTGATACAGGAGACCTCACCAGCTAGACCTCAGCCATATTCACTAGTATTTTCAGGTGGGAATCGCTTAGTTCTTTTACCTATGAAATCTCCTTTCCAACAATGGAATGCCCTTCAAACACAATTTCACTATCTTTGAAGAGGAGCCACATTATGAAAAAAATATGCAAATATATCAGTAAAGCAAAAAAAAAAATAAAGATCACTGTGGTTTTTACATCTCCTTGGATTGAAAAATTAAAGGTGCCACAAAGTACAGTACAATATCCGATTCTTTAACAAACATGCCACAAGTACTGTGTCCTTTTAAGTTATATTGAAAGGCTCTACATCACTTAATTTTAATGTTATCTCACAATATTTTAGACTATACTTTCTTATAATTATCTTTAGAACCTACAATACATTTTTTAATAAAAAAATATTTACTTAGAAGCATTCAGAATATCAACAAAACAGCTGCATCTATTTTTGCAATTACAGAGTAATATTCAGTCAACAGAATAACAATTGTTTCTTATAAACTGCATCAGAGACAACTGAAGATGAAAGCTACCACCCCGTGAGTAACTATTCTGTGCTGTGCACCAACAGGAGCCTCCTGCAAATCTCCATGCCAATGCACAGCCCCCACACTGTATCAGGCAAGGTTCGTAGTTACTGAAAATACCACCAGGACGGAGCTAAAGACACATTCGGTAGTGTGTTAACTATTAAAAAAAAAGACACTGCACAGTTTAAAAACACATCTCATATAGCCTCATATTTCAGTTTTTTTCTTTAAAAGGAATGAGTTGTGCACAAGAGGATTAAATGCTTTATAGACAAGAAAAATAACAGTACTAAAAACCAACTTATTCATCATCATCATCATCTTCTTCTTCACCTTCCAGTACATCCTTTTAAGTATCTTCAATGATGAGAAATTTTAAAAAACGGTATTTACTCAGGGGTTTGGGGGTTTTGGTCTGAGTGCAAAAAAAGGAACTTCTTTGTGATGTCATTTTTTAATCTGAAAAGCAGCCTAATTACCAAATAGTAAGATCGATTTCTTCTTCTTCTTTAAGATTTTATTTATTTTTAGAGAGAGGGGAAGAGAAAGAAAGGGAGAGAAACATCAATGTGCGGTTGCCTCTTGCGCATCCTCTGAGGACCTGGCCCACAACCCAGGCATGTGCCCTGACTGGGAATCCAACCAGCGGCGCTTCAGTTCACAGGCCAGCACTCAATCCACTGAGCCACACCAGCCAGGGCAAGACTGCTTTCTTATTAGATCTGGCAATTCAGAAAAAAAATTCTAAGTATGTTCTGAGAAATATGACAATTAATTACCTGCTTTTAGAATGGGATTGTTGAAAGGAACACTTAATTGGATTTGAGTTCTAATGTTCACTTTTTATTTTTAGTTTTTTTAAGATTTTATTTATTCATTTTTACAGAGAGGAATCGAGGGAGAAAGAGAGGGAGTGAAACATGGCTGTGTGAGAGACACATCGATGGGCTGCCTCTCACACACCCCCAAATGGGGACCTGGCCCACAGCCCAGGCAAGTGCCCCGACTGGGAATCCTACCAGCGACCCTTCAGTTCACAGGCCGGCACTCAATCCACTGAGCCGCACCAGCCAGGGCTCTAATGCTAACTTTTTTAAAAAGTCTCATAACTTAATAGTCACATCTTATTCCCAACTCCCTACCCAAAGCACACCACATCAATGGTCAGAAACCTAGCACTTCACTTTAAAAATGCTGTCACACCAAATCTAACATTTCTCTTTGGTCACGCTTCCAAAAATGTTATCCTTATAAAAGGGTTCTCCTTAAATTCAAAACTAACCGTCAGGGCTTGAAAAGTTCTTCCTTCTAATGTAACATACTTCCTGGATATTATTCCCTACACTTGTACTCACTCTGTTTTTCAGACTCTCATATATATTAGATAACTGACCTCACAAACCTTTTCCCGTTGCTTTTATCTGAATTTCATTTAGAATAATTTTCTTTGCTGCAGAAGAGAAAATACTAGTGACCTCAGTTTTTCCTTTCTTTTTTATCTGCATAACCTGACAAGTTACATAATCTTAACTTTACTTCTATAAAATGGATAATTACTGATACTGTCTCATAGTGGTGTTTAAGAATCAATTAAATTAGAATATACAAAAGTATTTCACAAAATGTAAAGCACAATAAAAAAATAGTAAATTGCTACTATTAAAATTAGTAATAAGAACAGGCTCCTCAAATCTAAAGATTAAAAGACTATAAAACCTGTAAATTTGCTAGTAAATGTTCACGCATCTATATTAATAAATAAAATACATTTTAGGGTATCTGAAATATGGAGATAGCTTTTGGTATATATTTCTTTAATATTTTTGTCTCTGAAAAGGTAATACATTAAAATGGTTAAAAAAATAAAACAGAGCCCTGGCTGGTATGGCTCAGGTGACTGAGCACCTTACCAGCCTACAAACCAGAAAGTCACCAGTTCGATCACAGTCGGGGCACACGCCTGCACTGCAGGCCAGGTCCCAGCTGGAGGTGTGTTAAGAGGCACCCTTCGATGTTTCTCTCACATTTCGCTGTTTCTGTCCCTTTCTTTCTCCCTCCCTTCCCTTCTCTCTAAAAATAAGTAAAATCTTTTTAAAGAATAAAATAGAAATAGAAATAAAACTAAGCAATGAAAAGTCTCCTTTTATAGGTTAAGATTTTATTTAATCTCATGTATAAAGGAGAGATTCAAACTTTCCTTTTCAACATTTAAATCACGTGCACTAATTTACAGCTAAACAATAATTTTACAAATAACACATCATAAGTATCAAATGACAATCCTGACAATTTCCACATTCTTCATTACACAAAACTGTGAAATTCATACTCCACCAAAACTTTTCTGAAAAAGATGTTTCAAGTTAGGAGTCTGTCGGTGAAACCTGTTTCATACGCCGAGTGTCATTTCCTCTGCCCAACACCGTCTCAGTACTTGCACTGTTTCCTTACCCTCCTGGTGACGATTCCGTGTTTTGCTGTCCCTGGTTACTATAAGACTGCTGGCCATATGAGCTCTGCTTTTGGTTCTCATAACCACCGTAGGATTGTGAATAACCTAAAGATTGGATGGATATACCACTTAGAAAGAGTTCTGAAGTTTTAAAGTTGTAAAGCAGAAAATTTAACAAACCAGTCCAACCTGATTGGTTTTGTCCATAACTGGAGTAGCCACCATAGTTCTGTCCATATGAGGAATCAGTAGTTTGCCCATAGCCAGAATAGTTCTGAAATTTAGGTAAATACAAGTTTCATCACCTACTTAAGATAAAAGTAACTATTTAAGAACGCAATTTATATTTTAACCTACTTGTGGTGCTTGTCCATAACCTTGATTGCCTTGATTTCCATAGGAAGAATAACTGTAAAAAAAAAAGTGCTGCTTGAAAGAAATTTGCTAGCCTTTTTAACAGCTTAGAGAGCCCTATCTTCATACAAGCCTCTTTTCTGAGAAACTGTCAACCTGCCTGTCTCAAAAAGTCTAAACTGAGAGGGGATGGCCAAAGACTGTTGAAGACATAAATGAAGTCACTCCCAGACTGTCTGGACACCAAACACCAGGTATTTTGCTGTGAGAATCTCCTACAAATAAATAAAACTTCACCAGAGCTAGAAAATTCCAAGAGAATTTTGCTTGGGGGTGGAGGAGGGAATGGGCAATAAGGCAGTAAGACTTGTAACAAACTATCTGACACAGAAAAATGACAAGTTTCAGTTAGTGCTTTAATCAACTTAGCTATGTTTTGACAGATAAATTTCTTTCAACCGTTCACCTTAAATCTGCCTTCAACTTCCTACACAAAGCACAGGGTGGCACTAAAAGTTTCATTTTTGTGCCTCAGTGATTAGGGATACGTTTATCTTCAGATTACTGTCATAAAATGAAATTACTCTGTACTTCAGAACACAGCCTGGCATATAGTTTGACTGAATAAATGTAACTTCCTCAGATTTGAAGTAGCTTTCATTTTATAGCATGTAAGCTCCAACAAGGCAGAACCAAACTTTCCGAATATATGCCAAAGAAAAATAAAACATTTGCAAGAAAATCTTTTTATCACTTTAGAGTTATCAAGTGCTAAGACTATACTTTCAGGTATCATTTTTATAGTTCATTACTAGAATTATCAAGTGCTAACAGAATTTAACTTTACAAAATCTATTTCACTGAATAAATATTTGCTAGTTGCCTACTATGAAATTAGCACTATCCTATGAGAATAAAAAAGTCAAATCAGTTTTCACGAACTGAATCTTGAGATGCTATTCTGAATATCTCACACTGAACTGCAAAACTTTACAGTACAAGTTGAAGGTTGTACTCTGGTAAGCAAGAGAACCCTACTGCATGTAAACATTCACATAAAAAACAGACTTTTCTTTTTATTGTGAGCATAAGAAGTCTTTAAACAATACCAAACATTTCTATTATAGTGCTTCTAGAAAATCTGCTCCCAAAAAATGTATTAGCATATTATATACAATAAAAAATAAAATGCTTCTTCTTTCTAAGAACCTGTTACAGTTCAAGTGCTTAAATCCTTTTAATAATTTTTTTTTTAATTTTTCCAAAGAAAACAATCTATGATACCTGTGAAATCTGTTTTAACCTCTAGGGGGCATCTATATGTACTAATTCAAATAGCCTTTTAAAAAAAGGAAGAAACGTTTTACACCGCCTATTTACATAGGCTGACTCTTTCCATTTGCCAAGCTAATATTTAACTCTTTAAGACATCCAGATACCAAATCTTGAGTGGGAAGGCCTGATTAAATTCATCCTTTTTCCTCGGTTCTACTCTTTCATGGTATTATTAAAATGTATGTATACTTTACCTTTGCTGCTCACCCCCAGACTGACCGTAACTTCCAGAATCTAAAACACATAAAAAGAATTTTAAATCTGATTTAAAATTATGCTTCCCTGAAAGGCTGATTTTAGATCTTACAGATGAAATGTGGTAAGAAAATGTCATAAAAAGTAACTACGGAAAGAAAAACTAGGTTAAAAATACTGTACAAGGAGAAATCTGTGCAAATAGTATCTGCTGTTTACAGTATGTCTTTGAAAACAACTACTATATAAATGTATCCTGATGGTCACAAGAACCAAGTGAACAAACGTGAAATAATCAGTGAAAAAGCCATTCTTTTAACAAAAAAACCTAAAGCTCAAGTTGTATTATCTTTACATACAAAAAGACACGTTAAAACTAACCAGGACCATCAAGGGGGAAGGCTCTGGCAAGCTCACTCTCAGGACCACACGTCCTTCCACACCCTCCCCCGACTCCCGTGCACGCCCTGCCCTGCCTCCGCTGTCAGTGGCAACAAAAACACCGGTGAAGACTTGGTAAAAGCAGCTGCTGTTAACTGAAACTTTACCAAGCTTTCAGGGTCTCAGCCAAATGGTACACCAACTCAGCACTATCTATTTCAGCTTCCTTTTTAGCAATGAAACCTACCAAGGAAGGCACGAAGTAATATATGTCAAATTAAAAAATTCTCTCGATACATGTTACATCAAAAACTTCTGAGTGGGCTCTATCCCTTAGGCTCCTACTCAGAGTCAAATGAATGACCTAAGTTTATTAGTGATGAATAAGAATAATATACGATGTCTAACCACAACGCTGTACACTGGACCCGAATAAAAAATAATGTTGACTGTAAAATTTAATTAAAATATAATTTTTAAAGAGTATTACACAAAATACTTTCAACTGCAAAAAAATGACTGAGCTCCGACCTATGTGGCTCAGTGGGTTGGGCATCGTCCTGCGGAGGGAAGAGCTGCCGCTGATTCCCGGTCGGGCACACGCCTCTGCGCTGTGGGTTCAGTCCCCAGTCAGGGCACACAGGAGAGGCAACCAGTCAATGTTTCTCTCGCATATCGGTGTTTCTCTCCCTCTCTTTCTCCCTCCCTTCCGCTTGCTGTCTCTAAAAATAAATAAAATCTTTAAAAAGAAAGATTCTAAGAGTCTCAAACTGCTGACCATTCGGCCCAACCTCATCCAATTTGAAACAAAACCATCTGTTGTTTGACAGTTCTGAAAACAACAAAAATTCAAATCAAATCCTGACTTTTTCACTCAATTCAATAAAGCTACAATATGAAAACATTACTGTGTAAGTAGGTAACATCAAATTTGGCACTTTTCTGTAGTAGAGATCCCCAATCCTACTGAACAAGATTATTTTTTAGAACCCTTATTATAAGAATATTGAATGTAACCCTGACACTACTTATATGAATGTGAAGGACATTAAGACTACCTGAGATGAAAAAGAACTGCATCACTGCCATGCCCGTGATAATAAAATGATTATCGATTTATTTATAGCTCACCAAATAAATACATGAAAAGGATACAGAATCTAATTGGGCCATAGAGATTAGATGTGTGAGGGAAAAAGTTAGCTTCAACCAAATCAGAAACTGAAAAAGATTCTTGAGGGGGTGGGGAGCAGGGAGAATGTGAATAAAACCTAAGATACTATGGGAATGCATGAAACTAGGTTAAACTATATCCAAAGGCATAAATATGGGTTCTCCCAGAGACAACAGTGGCGTCCAAGATCTCAGTACGTATCACTTTGGCTCAAGGAAAATTATAGAAGTATACAACACGTAAGTCATGTGACCTGGCTCGAATCTAACACGTTTACTGTAACCGTCACTTCAGCCCTCAAATTATCAATCCGACTTTGTGAGCTAGTCGACTTTAAAACTGCAAACACAGAAATCAGCATATTGAGCAATAAGGTTGACCTTTAGTATACATACTTGAGAAAGTACAGATGTTTTACACTCATCAGAGGAAATCAATTTGTAAATATTTAGGGCATTTCAAACTGTTCATTATGAGTTCTTGACACTTGAATCTTGTGTCTGGACCTATGAATTATTTAGAAGTGCTTTTATTTCCAAGTGCTTAAGAGTTTTGATTCTTTGCTTTTGTCTTCTAACTATATTCCATTGCAGCCAAAAATGGTATTTTCTGTATTATTCCTGGTATTTCCTAGGATTTGCTGTTTTTTTGCTTTTCCCTCTTGGTAAGTATTTTACTTGCATGAATGTCCCCTATGAGTTTTAAAAAGTACTGTGTATTTTCTGTTAAATGATGCTTGTTAGTTCTATCATTCACATTCTTACTAATGTTTGGTCTACCCAATCTAGTAATTACACAGAGATGTATGTTTAATAAAAATGCTTTGACTAGAAATGTGGTGGGTTTTTTGTTTGTTTGCTTTCTGTACTTTGAGGCCATAATAAATATTAGTAACATAAAGCAGACTTATACCTTCCTGGTAAATTTCCTTTTAACACTGATAACATAAAAACTATCATTTAAAATGCCCACATTTTATTCTGATAACACAATCTTCCTTTTGGTTGTTTACCCGGTTAATCTTTTTCAATCTCTATACTTGCAACATTTGTTTTAGGCATACCATTTCTGAACAGCATATATTTTTCCCCCAAGGTGAAAATCTTTTGTCTTTAAATTGTTTCTGTACTTTTACCATTGTTGCTTTTTTACTGAATTCTACCCACCAATACCTGACTTTCTACTTATCAGGGTTGGTATTATTGTTCCCTTTAAACTACTTTCCTGCCTTCTTTTGAATTTTAACTTTTCCGTTTTACTACTTCATAAGTGATATTCAAATTCTGTTCTCTTGATAAGTCACCATCCATAATTTACTTATGTTCAATTTTTAACCTGCATTCTCAACAAAGTTAAAAATGATTGTCAACCTCTATTAGAATCTTAGTAACATAATGCCAATCACAGCCTTCACGTATTATTTTGCTCCACTTTTTTCCCCGTCTTTTTGCTTCCACATTTCTTTTAAGCCTCACCCAAGGATGTTTATTGATTTGAGAGGAGAGGGGAAGGGGAGAGAGGGAGGGAGGCAGGACACTGACGGGTTAAATAGCAACCTAAGTGCATGCCCTGACCAGGAATCGAACCGATATCCTTTTGGTGT
Source organism: Trachops cirrhosus (assembly GCA_028533065.1). Lineage (NCBI taxonomy): Eukaryota > Metazoa > Chordata > Mammalia > Chiroptera > Phyllostomidae > Trachops > Trachops cirrhosus. Next base: position 97,206,890 of record CM052545.1, read on the forward strand.
ACAGAACCATACTGCAACCCAGTCACTGGCTAGGGTGCTTCCACGTTTTTTAAAACTCTAACTATAATCATTTTCATCTTCAATATTTTGCTTTTTATTTCCTGTGTTTGCTTCCCCTACATTCTGGTTTTTTTGTTTTGCATTCTATTCCTCCAGTCCAGATTTAACTTATTAGCTCTCTCAGCGAAGACCTGAGAGTGGCAGTCTTAGTCTTATTAGGTAAAAATTTCAAGATCAATAGTTAGTTTTCCTCTAAATTCCAATGATCATTTCATTATTTTCCAGTTTCTTAAAACTTAATTCTATCAATCATACCAGTTACCCATTTCCTCTAATAGGTCTGTTATTGGTATTTCAATCTGCAATTTCATTATCAATGTATATAGCTATAAATTCACTTTTACATGTTTGAAACCACTGCTTCTTGATTCTAAAAATTCACTAACTTTATAAAATTATCAACCACTGATTAATTCTTCCATTTTCTCCTCAAACTTGTATTAGGTGTACGACAGGACTTTTCAATTTACTTGCTGTTTCTTAATCTTTCGCTTTTCATCTCTGTATCCTTCTGAATTGAATTCTGGGTAAATTGCATCACATCTCTCTCCCACTCCACTAATTATTTCTTCTGCTAGATCTATCTACAATTCAACTTATCCATTTTTTCCCATTTCTAGAACTTGTACTTGGTTCTTTTTTAAATCTATATGTGGCTTTTTATAACATCTTAGTCTTAGGGTTGATTCTTTCTTTTAGATTTTTGATATGTAATATTCACTTTCAGATTATTAGGGGTTGTAATCCTGTTTGTCACTCTCATTCTGAATTGTTTCCTAGAGTTCTGCAATTTTTTACTGTAAACTCCTATTTTCCAAGGCATGTTTTTTTTCTGTAAGACTCCTTGTGACCTAGGTTGTGAAATTTCCTCCAGGAAAGTTTTTGTTTCTACCAGGAACCTGAAGGTTATTACGGGAACCAATTTTTATGCTGATTTCTTGGTTTAGGGTTCTTGGACCCCATCACTAACCTAAAGGAACACCCAAAATGTATGAAGTACAATACAGGTTCCAGTTTGTAAGTTCTCAGAACTTTTTTCATTCAGGGTCCAGGCTTCCTTGTTATTTCATGCTGGTACAAGATTTTCTACATCATTCCTTCACCAAAGGTACAGTCCTCCAAACATCCAAGTCTTACTTACGTAAGAGTCTTAGTTTCCATTACCTGGCTGTAATGGTCTCAGGCTTCAGCTCCTGTCCTTAGTTTTAGTTACTTGGGCAATAAAATCCAGTTTCTAAATGATGAGACCTATACCTCCCTGCCCCTCAGCCTCCTCTGTGCCTAACAGCTGGAGCTTTCCATTATATTTTTTTGTAAGTTCTTATATTTTTAGGTGTTTATAGATAAGAGGATTTTCAAGTTATCTTGGTCTGCCATATTGCCAAAAATGAGAAGTATCTTGACTTTGTGATTTGTATCAAATTGATGAGATTTATAATTTTAACTTTAAAGGTGTCAAGATAATTCACATCTGTAAACAGTATTTGAATGTCTGGGAGTCTGACAGTATTTATAATTTTATTGATTACATAAGTGCTTATATTTTATTACTTTTCATAAGTCTGCCCTGTCAGGCATCTTGTGTGGCTGAGTCAATTCGATTGATTAAACTTACACATGTGGTTTGGAATGTTTACAGGACTTAACTAAACTTAATGTCATTAGTTGTTCAGGGGGAGTTTACTGTTAAATTTACTTTTCCGTAACAGCTACCTACTCCTATAAAATTAGGCCATCATTTTATACCAACATTATGTTAAAAATCAAGACAGATCAAGTTTTTAATAAGCACTGTATCCATTGGAAAGCTGGTAACCTTCTCCACACACTTGAATTACCCCCTTTTTTTTTTTAGCATGAGTTACACACCCTCCTAGGGTGTATGTACTTCTGTGTATTTCTGTGGAGTTTTACCAGACTTCGTCCCAAATTATGCACCTGGTAAAAGATGTACCAACATCTACTTTAGGGTAAGAAATTATTTGGTTTGAGCAACGATTACAAAGTAACTGAAAGAGACGAGATGCCCCCTTCCCGGAAAGATAAACATTCTGGCTACCTAACACCCATGTTGACTAAGGAATGTTCTTCCCTCTCCTGTCCAACCACCCTCACTAGTCTGAGATCTTCTTAGCCTCCTGCTTCCTTTTTGTCACATTTCCGTCCTTCTGTAAGACTGCATGGGGGGCCGGGGAATACCAACGGGTTCTCCCGTAAAAAAAAAAAAAAAAAAAAGTTACAAGTCTCTATCACCACTCATTTTCATCCCAACCACATGTCTTTAGAGAAATGTTCTGCTTTTGCACCTGAAAAGTAGCACCGAACTCCCAGCAAGTGGATAACTGGGGCTTTGCAACCTGTGATGCCCCGAACAAGAGGACCTGGTGTGGTCAGCTAGGACTGCAGAAGGAAAAGAACGCCCATGCTCCAGACTTTGTATCCCGGGTTCGCAGGCTTTAACCCGGCTGCGCTGAAGAGACCGCGGCCTCTTCTCTTCCACTCAAGGGCGGGTGGGGGCTTCTATCAATTTAAGTGTTTCGTGGAAGACTGCCTCTTTCTTTCATCTGTTTTAAGGTAAATGACACATGTACCTACAGGAGCCTGTCGATCACAGAAAAGGCTCGACTTCAAGCTCTTGCGGATTAAAAAATAATAGTAACACAACTGAACAGGGGAGAAGAATGACAAAGAAGGCTGAAAAGCAAGCTCAATTTTATACAAACACCCCCGACTGGAATTCGGCTCGTTACGACAGGAGGAATGACGGTAAGTAGCATTTCGTGGAAGGCAACGTCCTTTTGAAAGGGCTCCCAGGGCGTCAGGGCCCCCGCCTGATGAATGGGGGAGTCGGAAGGCCCAGCTCCACTTCATGGTTGGGGAAACTGAGGTACGAGGCGGAGAGACGATGGCCCGAGGCCCCGCTGAAAGATCTGAGGCGGAGCGGAGCACCAGAAGCACCGATCCTCAGGCTGATGCTTGAATCACGGGCTTCCCCCCGCCCCTGCGATGGCGTAGACGGCCTCCGCCCCCCGATTCACACACCCTCCCCCGAGAACAGCACGTCGCCTCAGGTTCCAAGGACAGAGCCAAAAGACAGGGACCCGAGTCACTCCCGCCGAGATTTGCAGACGGAGAGCGTTGGGAGCGTGCGTCCCTCCAGTCCAACATGGCGGCGGCGGCGGCCGCGGCCGCGTCCGCGCCCCCACCCCCAGCCTCCCTCAGGGCCGGAGGCTTTTCCTCGGGGCCCTCCGGTGGGCGGGAAGACGGCCCAGCCACGCAAGGCCCCTTCTCGCCGCTGCCGCTGCTCGCTGAGGAAATCACCTACCCGACATGACTAACGGCCGCGGCGCGGAGCCCCCACAGCCCGCCGAGAACAAGGAATACGAGAAACAGGCGGCGCGGCGGCCGGAGAGGTACTGAGGGCGGAGCGGCGGGCAGAGCCTGACTGCGGGGCCCCGGCAGCCAATCAGAGGACGGTGGGCGGTACCACAGCGTCACGGCAGGAGGGGTGGTTCCGTCCTAGTACCAGCCTCCGAAGCCCGAGGACTAGGGAATCCCTGTCTGTCCTCCCCTCCGCGAACGGTACCATTATTGAGAGGGAATTGAGAAGAGAAAGTACCAATGCCGCGATCGGGGTGGGAGCGGAAGGTGAAACTGCTCGCTCTGTTCTAATTACAGCCCTATTTCTTACTTTATTGGGCCTGATAGATTTGAGGTTAGGAAGCGAAAGAAGACTTACAAACACGGACTATTTGGTTAGAAATGGCCTTTCTCCCCCTAAACTTTCGAATGGTATGCCCTAGTTTGCTCCGTTTGGCCTGCCGAGAGCTTGAGCCGCCTGGGGGCGTTGGGAGTCGACGAACTCGGCGACGGAAAATCGTGACGAGCTCAGGTGGCTGGTCGCCTCCCGGCTTGTCATACCTAGCTTGTCAAGTAAAAAATAGACTACAAGGGAAGGCTGGAACAAACGTGTGCATTAAAACGAAATCACACACGGACCGGACTCAGGATGCGACGGGACGGGGCGTAGAGCTTTAGTTTTTCAGCGCTATCATGACATCTGATCGTCAGGCACCCCACAGCATCTCATTCAATTCTCCCAGCAGGCTGATGAACCGCAATCCCCATGTTCAGAGGAGAGGGCAGAATTTGCTTGCTCTAGGTCACACAGCCGGTAAATGGCCAACGTGGAATTCGAATCCTAGTAACCAGATACCACTTTCTGTGGGTTTAACCATTAGACTGGGAACTAGAACTCGAGTGGGAGACAAAACTGTGACCGCCGAGAGAGCACACAAGGACACTTTACCCGAGGGCAAGGTGACATCTGAAGCAAACGACAGGTGGCGAGCAGAAGTTGAACACGTTGAGGAAAGTGCTCTGGAGTAGTTGCAAAACAAGTCATTCAGTATCTTTGGAGTTTACCAGTGAGGGGAGAATGGTAGATGAGGCCAAAAAAGTAGCAGAGACCTTGTATAGTACCAGAGAGTCTGCGCTCTACCTTGAAGGCAGTGGGAACCCCTCACTGGAGGATGTTTAAAGAAGATCAGATTTCCATTTGGGGGCTGCAGTACGGGAAACGTATAGAGACGGAAAAGTACCTACAAGCAGGCAGACCGATTAGCTAGCCAGTACAATCATTCTGGGGAGAGTGGGCTCCGGCTGTATCTGGGGAGATGGAGGTCAGTGAAGGGATCCCTGAGGGACGGCAAGACCTGGCCCCCGATTTGGGTGGGAGGGTCTGGCACAGAGAAGGAAGTCTGGGGTGAGCGCTGGGTTCCCCACTTAGATAGTTGAACAGATGGCGCTGTATTCACCGTAACAGGGAACCGGAAGAAGAGGGACAGGTTGGGCGGAGGTGGAACAGCACCTTCAGAATGAATGCCTTCGGGTCAGAAAAAAGGTATGAGGTCATCTCTCCACTGTACCAGCAGCACTTGTGCCTCGGCTCTGGATGCAGTGGGTCACAGAGCTCTCCAGACAGGTCTGGACAAGCAAGGCTAAGGGAACAGAAATTCTCGCATGACTGAAAACAATTAGCTGTCCAGCTTGAATACCGAGGAGGGCAATCCAGAGGAGGAGATGGGCTTGTGCAATAAATAGCATGAGGGAATTGGGTTATGGGGGGTGGGGGGGAACAGAGACTTCTAGATTGTTCTTTATAATTTTTTTAGAATTGGGATTTTTTTAAAGACTTTATTTATTTATTTGCAGAGAGAGGGGAAGGGAGGGAGAAAGAGAGAGAGAGAGAAACATCAATGTGTGGTTGCCTCTCACACGGCCCCCACAGGGGACCCAGCCCGCAATTCAGGCATGTGCCCTGACTGGGAATCGAACCGGCGACATTCTGGCCCACAGGCTGGCACTCAGTCCTCTGAGCCACAGCAGCCAGGGCAGAATTGGGATATTTGAAAGCACGGGAATACAGGAAGTGCCGCTTATCATCCATTCCCTAAGTTGGTACCACCACTCATGGGTTCATTTATCCTTTTCATTCATGCACGTATGCGTTCTTCACTCAACTGTCATCGCCTGATGTCTACTAGGTGTCAGGCCCTGGACAAAGACAAATAGGAAGCACCATGGCCCCCTGCCCTTCAGGAACTGCAATCGCATAACAGGGACAGTATAGACCTGTGATTGCAAGCAGTTAATAAATGTGCTCAAATTGGAGGGTGCGAAGGGTGCTCTGAAAACAGAGGGGAAGAGCATTGACCGAGGTGAAGGGTGGAGGGGCTATTAAGGAAGGCCTCCTACGGGAGATACCTCCTAAACTGAGCTTTGAAGAAAGGACAGGAGTTCACCAGGGGGGTGAAAAGTGTGTACATCAGGAAAAGTGTGCTCCAAAGAGAAGGGGCTATATTTGCAAAGACTGAGAGAGAGCCAAGTTCCGGGAACTGCAAGTGGATCCGTCTGGCTGGTCTGCGGAGTCGCAGGGGTGGGGAGTGACGGTAAATGAAGTGAAAGAAGTAGGCAGAAGCCTCAGGTTGAAAAGCCTGAAGTGCCTTGCGGAGGAGTTTGGATGCTAAATTTAAAACAATGGGGAACTTCTGATTAATCTAATCCATGAAGTGAAATTTAATTTTCTATATCCGTTATCTCTTTTAATCTTCCGGATGCCCTGTGAAATACAGGTATTGCTGTTGCCCACATTTTGTGGATGAGAACACTGACGGCGAACTTCTTCACCACGTTTACACAGCCAGTTCAGGACAGAAGCGGAGCTCAAACCCAGGCCCTCGGACCAAGCCCAGTGTTCTTTCTACAGTGTCCCTGGTCTCCCAAACTTGAAACAGGGAACTCCTCCCAGGCCTGCACTGCCCTGGGGCTTCTTTCCCAGGGTCCCCGCTCTCCCACAAAGGGACTGCAGATTGAGTCCCGTGCTCTCCTGCCTTCCAGAATTTGGCCTGGCGATGATTATCTGCAACAGACTTTACCCAGTCATTCTTCACGCCACAAGATCCTGCTCCCTCCACTACCCCAGCCTCGGCCTGCATATTTAGGGAAGGCAGCGGGTGCATCTCACACATCAGCTTTAGCAGAATGTATCTGGGAATGTCTTGCTACTGGGCCTGTTAGCCCCTGGCCTGCTCCTCATACAGGGAGCCGACCCCTGCAGGCTGCATTGCAGTCTCAGAGATTCCTTCAGGCCGCAACTTCCAACTAGAATCAGCCAATGGGTGTCCTCTTTCGAAAGTAGACGTAGAAGAAGGAAAGGATCTAGGGTTATTTCTCCCTATCCCTCCTTGGAAGAGGGGTGGAGTGGGGTCTCAGGCAACACTGTCTTCTCCAGAGCTCCAGTTTCCACCCTTGACTCTGGATCCTGGGCTCCAGAAACCCCACTCCTCCCTCCATTCCTCCAGCCTATGACTGGTAGAGACATCTATTTATTGCGGAAGGAAGGAAGGAAGGAAGGGAGGGAGGGAGGGAGGGAGGGAGGGAGGGGGAGGGAGGAGGAGGGAGGGGGAGGGGAGGAAGGAAGGAGAGAGAAAAGGCCAATATAAAGTCACTTTTGCTAAACCAAGGCACCAAACCAAAATTTAACTGCAATTTCAGCCTCTCCCAGGAGTGGAATTTTGAACCAATCAGCCTGGAATTTCCTGATCCACACTAGTGAGGTAATCTGCCTGATAAGCCACCCCTACCTTCCTCTAGGGCAGCAATTTTCAACCAGTGTGACCTATGAAAGAATTTTTAAAACATGCAGTACCCGACTACCGTATTTTGCCATGTATAATACCCACCCACGGTTTTGTGTGCATTATACATGCCACAGTATGTGATCACTATACCCATGTGTAATGCACATCCTTATTTTTCCCTCACGTTTTGGGCAAAACAGTGCTCATTATACATGGCAACATACAGTTTTTAGGGGCACGGCTTCTTTTCCCTTAGATTATCAAATTTAAAAAATGACAACAGCCAAAACAACAATAGCCACCCAGTGTGAATGAGTGAAATTATACCTAATGTTTTGATGTGCCACAGAATTTCAGTCGTGCGTTTATGTTTGCCGCGACATGAAAAAGGGAGAAAATCACTGCCCGAGGGGAAGCTGTTTTGCCTGAAACAGTCTACCCTCAACTGAGTCCCACCTTCCTCGTTCCTATGCGAGCCTTCTATTTTGTACAAGTCATCCGAGCACCCTTCTAGCGATCCATGAATTGCTTAATAAAGCCAATTAGATCTTCAGTTTTGCTATCTAACAGGAATGGTCATTTCTGACTTGCCTTCTTTCCCCGTGTGGCTTCTCAACCCTTCCACCACCGGTGTTAGGGCCTTGTACGACGCTCCAAGGACTGAATTGACGGAGAGTGAGAAGCGAAGCCATTAGAGGGAGCCATCGGGCAGAGAGACGCCTTGCAGGGACTGACCTATTTTACCCGGATTACTCGGGCTGCTGTCCTGAGAATAGACTGTAGAGGGCAAAAGAGGAAGCAGGGAGAGGTACCGGTCATTGCTCCTAGCAGAGGAAAACCCAGACCGCAGTGATTTCGCCCCGCATGCGGAAAACCAATGGAATTCACAGTTGTACCACGTAAATCAAGGCTTGCCTACCTGATTAGAGGCCGATCTGTTCTCTAGTTGGGTTGCGTAGTTCATCTCTGAACCCCTCCTCGGTGCTTCACGCAGTGCCTGAAACAGGAGGCATTAAAAAAAGAAAAAAGAAAAATCTTGTATTAATCAAAGAATAAATAAATAGGGCAGTGAAGGGGGTGGAATGGCATGACATGTCTCTCTCACTTGTCTGTAAACTCCTCAAGTTCAAAGACCTTATCTAGGACTTCCCTAGTGCCCCAAGTGTTTGGTGAGTGTTTGCTGAAAGATTGACAGCCCGCTCTGTGCCCGGTGCCACAGGCAGCAGTGGCCAACGCCAACCCCCACCCCCACCCCCTCGGAGCTGCCCCTCCCTGCTCCTCCAGCCTTCCTAGAGAGTGAGCCTCCCACGAAGAATACCACTTTGGCAGGGGAAGGCTCCTTGTAAATGACCAGGCTGCCCCGTCCCCAGGACAGGGGTCGGCACTTCCTGTTTGGGGTGGAAAGGAAGCAGACAGTTTCCTGTTAGCAGGTCCTTTGAGCAAAGCAGCAGATTCCGAGCAGGTCCCGGCCGGCCTTTGAGGCCAGATGCCTGGCAGCTGGATAGCCTTTATGTGGAAGGGAAGTGGGGCACGGCGCCAGAGTGGCCAGGCTTTTATTTCATTGTACTCCTTGCCAGTCCCCTGGGTCCTGGTGTGAGTAAAAAACAAACCAGAAGAGGCTGACACCCTGCAAAGCCTAGCGAGGGTTAGAGGCGATGGGACCGATCCCAGCCAACGAGCACTGCCTGGTGAGGAGCCGCGCATGTGACTGCCGTTGGAAGTGCTGTCTGGCTGTGAGCACACGTGAGTGTGAACCTGTGTGAAGAATACATGTGGGCGTCCTTGTTTCTGTGCCCCCAGTACCCAGCATTTGATAGGATTTAACATTTATTAATTGTCCAGCTTGCTCCCCATAGCAAACCAGGGTCCTATTTTAAGATGGCAGAAACTCAGAGACATCATCCATATTTGGCTGTGTATAATGCGCACTTTTTTGTCCAGATTTTTGAGGGGAAAATAAGGGTGCGCATTATACATGGGTATAACGATTACATACCACAGGTATAATAATGGGCATAATAATCCCGTGTAGAATACACACAAAATGTGACTGTGCATTATACGAAGCAAAATATGATAGTTGACTTGCAAGTTTCAACAGAGTGTGAAAAGGCCAAGATTCGAACCCAGGTCTGTCTTGCTGCAAATGTCTTGACTTTCTAGCCCCATACAAAGATGTGCATGTGTATGTACGTACAGGGAGGCAGGTGGGTGGGTAGGAATAATTGTGAATGTGACCCAGGCTGTGAAATCACATCCACAGGTGCTGGAGAGGGGAAACTATTGTTTCAGAAGCAAAAATGATTGCTAGAAAATCATTTTTTCTAGCAATCATTTGCTAAAAATGCAGAGATTAGGGTCAATAATGAATCCACACGATCAGAGCTAGACTCAGAACTCTGGGAGGGCCTCCCTTCAGCTGTCCCAAGCTAATCCCAGGGTTTTATCTTCTTATTCCTATTATTGTGGATTTTGGAGGGTGATCATTCTGTTAGTGCCTTTCTCCGGAGCCCAGAATTCCTCCTGATAAAATCTGCTTTGTGCTCTGCACACTTCCTGGGGAGGAGGAAGGGGCAGAGACAAAGCTGATTGTTTCTTGTGTTATGAAGAGAGAAACTGAGGCCCAGAGGGGCCTCGTGCAGGTCCACACATCCTGCCTGACTCGAGAGGTCCTGGTCAGGAAAACCACTCGCTGGCCATCCGCCGCCTTCTGTCAGAGGAGAAGGAATGGCCCAGGCAGCCCTGGGCAGGCAGCATGTCCAGGCCCCAGCTTGGGTTCCACGGAAGTCCCGTCCACTCTGGGAAGGCTGAGAGGCACGGTGGGTGTGAACCAAGCCCCGCAGGGAAGGCACGCAGCGCTCTTTGAAGAGGAGGGATGCAGAGGGCCGCCAGCCTAGCTGGGTCAGGAACCTGCACAGCCAAGACAGAGAGAGAAGGAGAGAGCCAGATCCTTGAGAAATCCGGTACTGTCTTCCTCTGGAGCACTGGCATCTGGTGTTTAGTGATTAAGTGGGTCTGGAGTAGGGATCTGGGAGCAGGATTTTTAATATGTGTCTCCAGGCGACTCAATGCAGGTGATCCAAGAATCGCACTTCATAAATTTGAATTGAAGCAAGATAGTAGAGCGCAAGATCTGGACTTATACTCCGGGTTTGAGCCCTGACTCCATTATCAGAGTTGTGACTTTGGACAAGTGATCTCTCTGTGCTTCAGTGTCCTCATCTTTCAGATAAGGACGCTTATAACAGTAGCCGCAAAGACTCAATGATATGATTTAGGTCAAGCACACAACACATACGTGGCTCATGCTCGTTTCTCAACAAGTATTTACCGTCGTTACTTTGTTCCCACTCCTCACTCCCACCCCCACCCCCTCTCCCACCAGAGGGAGAAACAATGGGACGGGGTGGACATAGCCATCTGTCACCACAGTACAGTTCCAGATGTGGGCGACCTTTGGGCTGTGCCTTGAGAATCCCCGCTCCAAAGCCATTCTCCTTGCATCCCTCTTCTGATACCCTGGCTGTGGACTGAGCTTCCTCCAGTAAACGACCCCGCCTGTCCCATCTCCCTGGCCTCCCGGATCCCTCTCTCACACGGCAGGCCGCCTTCCTTCTCCACCCCATCGAACGTTCCTTGGCTCAGCATGTGTCCTGGGTAATAAAACCAAACAGCAAGTCAGCTGTGGACCTGCATAGACCCCTGGATTCCGGAAGAAGCTCACAGAATGGGCTGCTCTGGGATTACGAGTAAAGTTCAGAGGCACAACGGGACAGAAACTGCTGCTACCCAGGTTCCAACCACGGAGACATGCTGTCTTCCTGGGAAGCAGACACCCTGTGCAAAGGCCAGCTGAAGCCCACGGCGAGTGTGCGGGCAAAGGACACACGTTGTGCACAAAGTCTTGCAGGCGCTTCCAAGTCTCGATGGCATTGGACCATAAGCCGAGGTGGAATGGGAAGAGGAAAGGATGGAGTGAAGTAATCCAGCCAAGGACACACAAGGAGAACAGGGGAAGTCAGCTTTCAAACACAGTAGCGTGCTAGTTTTTTGAGGTCCAGGGACCAGGGCTCACCTGGGACGCAGAGAAAGGCAGGGGCAGCTCTCCGAGTGGCCGAGCCTGCCTCCTCCCAGCCACTCAGCCCTCCAGAGAACCTCTGCCTTCCACTCTCCTGCCAGCGCAGTGGAAACAGAGAGTCCCTGCGATGTGCCAGAGGAAGGGATGTTGAAATCCTTCCCGAAGAAAAAATGGGCAAATCTAGGTTCGACTCCAGCTTGGTAAGCACTCCAGCAGTGTGCTTACCAACTGCTACTCCTCAGAACTCTCTGCCCCAAAGCAGAGTTGTATCTGGCCTATCAAAACCCGCCCACTGGTCCTGATTGGTGTGGCTTAGCTAGGTGACATCCCGAAAAGTAAAAGGTCGCTAGTTCAATTCCTGGTCAGGGCACGTGCCTAGGTTGCCGGTCCAGTATCTTCTCCCAAGTTGGGGCACATACGACAGGCAACTGATGTTTCTCTCCCTTTCCCTTCCCCTCTCTCTAATAAATAAATAAATAAATTTTAAAAACCCACCTATTGGTCAAAAGCACCATATATCATGCCTACTTGCAACCCTCTGACATTCCCCCCAACACACACAGATTGTCAGATAAAATAAAGGACACCAAGTTAAACTTGAATTTCAGATTAATAATGAATAATTTTTTGGTTTAAGTATGTCCTGAATATTGCATTGCCACATATTCTAGAAATACCACTCGTCGTTAATCTGATAGTCAACTTTAACTGGACATCCTGTATTTTTATTTGCTAAATCCAGCAACCTTACTGGACTCGCCTTCAGAATCTCCCTCCTCCAAGGTGACCCCGGGACTTCACTTGAGCCTGTAGCTGTGTCACAGTCTGCTCTGGCCTTAGCTGAGAATCTTCGTTCCAGTCTAGCCCGCTAGACTGCAAGCTCTCTGAACGCAAGGGCTAGGCCTTGTCCACAGTCTCTGGGGCTCCGTTCCAGGCAAGCGCTCTCTTTACAGACGTGCACAAGGGCACCCCTGGAGAGGAGGCTGGGCCCAGAAATCCATCCTCAACTCTGTGCCCCCAGCAGACTCCTGGCACCACCACGACGCGCAATCGAAAGGCGCCTTCTTCTCATTGGCCTGCCAGAGGAACGTCTAATTGGTTTTCCCCCCGGATAAGTGCCCCATTTTCATTGGTTGACTGGGGGTGGGTGGGGCCTATCCCAATTACTCCGCCACGAGAATTCCCGCTTCCAAGATGGCCGTCTAATCAAAGAAGAGCCTTTCAATACTCCTCCACCAGCACTGACCAGTGTGGCTCAGTTGGTTGGCGGCGTCTTGAAAAACTGAAGGTCTCTGGTTAGATTGCCAGCCAGGGTACACGCCTGGGCCTCGGATTGGTCAGGCTGCGTAGGACAGCCAACCAATCAGTGTTTCTCTCTCTCCCTCTCCCCCTCTCTCCCTCCCCCTCTCTCCCTCCCTCTCCCTTCCTCCCCCCTTCCTCCACCTCTCTCTACAATCAATGAATAAATAAAAATTTTTAAACATTTCTCCACCAGAGTGGCACCTTTTTCTAAATAACAAAAGCACTCTGTATTAACAAACCTTCTGAGGCCCTAAGCCTTAGGATAAGAACACTTCATTACATTTGTTTAGCACTTTGTAGATTACAAATGACTGACATACATCAACGCATCTAATGCACACAATTTCCAGAGGTAGGTGGCACTGTGCCACTTGCATTTCACAGATTAGCAAACTGACAAGAGAGACAGTCACCTGCTTTCAGTTACTAAGGCAGATGATGAAATCAGGTGACTTTTGCTCAGTGTGAGTTTAGGTAACGGAGGCTTTTTCACGTAAAGCATTTCACTCCACCTTGACTATGATCGTGTAGGATCCATACAACCAGGCACTTGATACTCATTTTCTCTTTCAACCTTCATGCAACTCCAGGAACTAAATATCATTTGCTCTCGTTTTGTTTATGAGGAAGCTGACACATTAGCTAAATCCTTTGCCAAAGGTCACAGTGCTTGCGGGCTGCCACTTATTAAACGCGTACGTCCTGATGCCGGGCACGGTGCTGAGTGACTTACAGGCATTACTCCCTCGTTAAATGCTCCCTACGTGACACGATGCTGGTATCATTATCCCCAGTTAGCGATGAGAAAAATCAGTTCAGAGAGGGTGGTTGACTTGCCCAAGACCACACAGCAGGGAGTGGAGGCAGGATTCACACACCTTGCAAAAAAGGCACATAGGAACTCAAAATCGGCTGTCACACTCCAGGTTCTCGTCGCCTGCATCCTGGCTGAAACAATCAATGACCCTCAGGTAGACCAGGGCCCCTCTTACAGAGGTAGTAGGTGGCTATAACCGCCAGGAGGAGACCCTTTCCCCCCACCCCACCCCACTCCGCTGTCCCCAGAGAGATATAAATCAACTCCAGGTGGCGAGCGAGAGAACGGGTCCGCGGAGCGGCAGAGGGCACGGGGCGCGGCCAGCGGAAGAGGCTCCGGGACCGCCGCGCGTTCCAGCAGCTGAGTGGGGGTGGGTGGGGCCGCAGGCAGGGCTCCCGCCCCACTCCTCCCTCCCTCCCTCCCTTGCCTTCTAGGTCCCCGGGCGGGCGACCCACTCAGCAGACACTGCCGGAGCTGGACAAACTCCGACTGGCTCCCGGCGAAGCGTCCCAGAGGAGCCGCCCAGCGCGCGGAGCCCGAGTACTGGCGAACCCGGGGGACCTTCCCCCTCCGCGCGCGGCCGTGCGGAGCCGGAGCATCCGCGGAGCCCCGGGCGCTGCTGACCGCTGACGGGCTGCCCCGCGCGCCGCAGCTCCCCACTCCCCCACGCTCCGCCGCAGGGGCGGCGGCGAGATGGCCGCGCGGGTGGGCCTCCTGCTGCGCGCCCTGCCGCTGCTGCTGTGGGGCAGCCTGGACGCCCAGCTCGCGGAGCGCGCAGGCCGGGAGCTGCGCAGGGAGGCAGAGGTAAGGGGTGTGTGCGGGGCGGGGCGGGTCTGCCTGACCGAGACCAGCCAGAACTTTGCATCCAGGCCGGCAGCTGTCCCCTCCGAGCTGACCGTCGGCGTTCCCCCTCCCCCTGTCCTCCGCACCCTGCGCACTTGCACACAAAGAACCTGCGGCAGCCTTCTCCCCCGAGTCGGGGCTGGGACCGCACAGGCACGCAGGTCTGCGTGAATTTTCCCGGGCGGGGGAAGGAGGGAGAGACAAGATGAGGCAGACAGATGAGAGCTCAGAAAGGGGGAGCCCCTGCACCCCAGTGTGGCACGGAGCCACTGTCCCTCACCGCCTAAGCCGGGGAGACTTGGTGATTTATTTATCGGATGCCTCAAGCCCTCCCCGACTGTGAGACCCTGCGGAGGCCCCTAGGCAGAGGGGACCGCTGACTGGGCTGGGACACCAGCGACAGAACTGGCTTTTCCGGGCGGATGCTGCCCCTAACCAGCTGGGGCAAGTCAGCGCCCAAGCTCAGAACGCGTTTCTTCAGTTGTAAGATGGTGTACTACTCCGGGGAGCTACTTTTGTGGAGCTTGAAACTGTGCTTCTGGACTGAACTTAAGAAGAGGGGACAGGAAGGTGGCAATGAACCTTAAAGATTTCCCATGTCATTTCCCTCCTTTGAACTCAATGGCTTGCTGTAGGATGCATAAGGGAGGGTTTTTGTGAGGTAGGAGTAGGCATGGACCTGGGACATCTACTTCTTAGATTAAGGTGATTGTACTAACACACTACTAACATTTCTTTCTTCTCCAAAGAAGCATTTCTGTCCGTGTTCTTAGCTCTTCTCAGGAATAGGACTGTGGTCTCCACTATTTGAAAGTGAAGAGCTGGGAGTTAAGTTCTAAATTCCTGAGCCCAGCGCTCTTCCCTGAGACTCTTGCTCACCTAAACATAATTCCTAAAAAAAAAAAAAACAAAAACGATGATCATTCTTGCTCTAAAACTGCCAGTTAAGAGCTTCTCAGTGCCCTCCCACTCTCCTTCCCTAGAAGAGAGGCAGGCTGAATGGGGGAAACTGAGGAGGGCCCTCGCTGAGTGGCCCTTCCCCCATCAGCCAGCTCCGGTCACTGCCCTGGATTGCCTTGGGAATGTCGCTGCTTCAACAAGGAGGTCCTTTCTCGAAGTCCCCTTCCAAGCACTGGTGTCTGGCTCTGCTTGAGGACAGTGAAGAATCACTTTGTCTCTCTGAATTTAGAATCTTACAACATCAAGTGCAGAAGCTTTGTGGTCCCAGGAGAAAGCTTCTATCTACCAAGCCAAGCCTTGTTAAGAGTCCCGCCCCACCTCCCCCCAAGTCCAGGTCCCCGGAGATCCGTGGCAGGAGAGTATTGACAATATCTGTGTCGCCCGCGCCCGTGGCAGCCCCAGAGGGAGAGGATGTCATCTCGAGGGCGTGCTTGAGAAACGTAGTATCTAGCAGATTGAGTCTCTTTCAGTCTATTTAACATAATTGGGAGGGAGGAGATTTTTAACTCTGAAAACAAGAAACGTTTTAAAAACATTAAAGTCTCTGGAAATGCGTAATGGGTGTGTAGTGTCTCCGTGTGTGCCCTCACATGTACACGTAGGCATATATGTAAATTGGGGTGTGTGTCAGTATGTCTATACATGTTTCTGCATGTGGCCAACTGCACGGTCTTCAGTGTCAGACAGACCTGTGTGCAAACCATAGGATTAGCCTCTATGAAGCTGTTTTCCTCTCCGTACAATGGGTGCCGAGATTGCCTATTTCAAAAGATCACGGTGTGGTTTCATCGGGACGCGGAAAGCTGTCTGCAAACGGACCCTGCTCCCGGTGCTGTTGTTCGTGTCTTTATCGCCGTTTTAGAGAGTAGTAAGGCGGCTATTTTCAGCATTGGACACCAGACAGCACAGGGCTGCGGCTCCTGAGATGCCGTTGTCGTTACTATGGCTACGTCGCACATTTCCCTGAAACCTAGTAAAGTAAAACAACCGTTTATTATGTTCAGAGATACCGCGAGTCAGAATCCAAACAGAGCGCTTCAGGGCCAAGTGTCTCTGCTCGACAGCGTCTGGAGACGGAACCATCTGTAGGCTGTTTGCTCACCTCCCTGGTGGCTGGTGCTGGCTGTCAGCTGGGGCCTATCCACAGGGTCACCCCACGTGGCCAGTTTGGGCTGCCTCAAAACGTGGTGGCTGGATGTTCGGAGCAAGAGAAAGGGGCTGAGGAGGGGGAGAGAGAGAGGCGGAAGCACTTGCGCCCTCCTTAGGACCTAGGAAGCTGGGTGGCATCACTTCTGCTGGAGCAGTCACAAAGGGGAGGGGACACAATCCCACAATCGGTGGGAGGGATGTCGAAGTCACACCGTAGGAAGAGCATGGAAATGGGAACTGGTGTGGCCATTTAGGGAAATCCAGCCACACGGGGTAAGCCCTGCGGTGGCGCCGGCTCCTGGGCAGAGACGAGGCCCTGACCGCCGTGCAGGGGCCAGACCCCAGCGGGGCAGAGCGTCCTCCTGAGCTCTCGGACAAACGTCCGATTCCAGGGCGTGAGAGGAAGAAGCAACACACACAAGCGGTGGGGGCTTGCTCTTTCCTTCACTTCTCCAGGCTGCCGTTTACTCCACCATCAAACAAAGGAGTTAATTTTCTCGAGAACTTTTAGGATTCTCTCTAGTGCTGACGTTCTTTGGCTTTGGCGTGCTCATATGCCTGCGCGTGCGTGTGTGTCTGCGTTTCATCTGCCTGTGTGTCCGTGCGGCTGGGTGTGTCTCGGTCCCCATGTCTCTGTGTGCATCCCTGTGCCCTGAGTGCATGGCCGTACGTGTCCCCTCCGGGCACACAAAGCAATGAACTTGAGGGCTTTCCGGGGTGGGCTTCGCCTGGGAGGAGACGGACTGCTCACAAAGCTGCATTGTGAACAAGTTCATTGTCGCCCACTTGGGAAAACTAGGGCTGCTCACAACACGAGTGAGTAGGAAGGGCCTCCACTGCGGAGACGCAAGATTGAGGGTTAATGAATGACATCACCCGGCCCTGCTCCCATTCCCAGCCGGGCCCTCCCCTGTCCTTGGGCGACACAGATGATCCCAAGGGATCCATGAACTGTGTTTTGCTCAGACCTTCCTTAGAACCACCGGGCAAATACATCCAGGACCTGCCTTCCACTCGGTGGTCTACGTGTACCCGCACAGCTCCTCCCGGCGTGCCGAGCTACAGGGGCTGGGGAGCTTGTTTCTCCAGGGAGACACTGGAGCTCTGTGAGGTACCCGCCCCCCAGACGCAGTGTCTGTTTCTCATCCCCAGAGCCATTCACTAGACTTTTTGTGAGTCAGAAACCCAGAAGCCCGGGTGTGGAAGCCGTCCGCAAGAACTCAGCTCAGTGACTCATGGGTACAGGCTGAATAGAATTGCAGGAGGGGCTCTGAAAGGTCCCAGAGGACCAAGAGTTGGTAAGAGAGCAGTTGTCCAGCCAGCTTGAAAACCAAGAAATCTAGCGAAAACTGCATGGTGGAAGAAGGAGCAAGGAAGAGAGAGACAGGTGGATAATTCTTCCTCAACCCAGCCTTGCTTAGGGCATCATTTTGTGCCTTAAATTTAGTCCCACAAGCCTAGTGAAAACCAAGGGTCCCTACCACATGGTTATTTGACATTAGAAAAAGTACAAGAACCCTGGCTGGTGTGGCTCAGTGGATTGAGCACAGGCCTGCGAACCGAAGGATCGCCAGTTCGATTCCCAGTCAGGGCACACGCCTGGGTTGTGGACCAGGTCCCCAGTAGGGGGCGCATGACAAGTAATCACACATCAGTGTTTCCTTCTCTTTCTCCCTCCCTTCCCCTCTGCCTAAAAATAAATAAATAAAATCTTTAAAAAGAGAGAGAGAGAGAGAGAGAGAAAGAAAGAAAGAAAGAAAAAGAAATTGTACGAGATAGGTTATGGAGGGAGGCTGGCCAGCTGATGTTTTCCAACATCTTTTTTTTTTAAATCATATTCTTTTTTTTAAAGATTTTTATTTTATTATCTTTAGAGGGAAAGGGAAGGAGAGAGGGAGAGAAATATCAATGTATGGTTGCTTCCTGTGCATTCCCTGCAGGGAACTGGCCTGCAACCCAGGCATGTGCCCTGACTGGGAATCGAACCGCGATCTCTTGGTTCACAGGCCCGTGCTTAATCCACTAAGCTACACCAGCCAGGGCTGTTTTCCAACATCCTTAACGACAGAAAATGAAAGAAGGGTCAGGGGGGTACAGTAAGAGGTATCTAGGTAACCCCCCGACAGACCTCTGTGCCTGTGAGACTAGGGACGAAGGAAAGGAAGAGTAGAGAAAGGGAATCAGAGGGAAGGGCAAACCTTTGCCCAAAATAACAGAAAGCAGCCCCGTTGGTCCCACTGCCCCGAGGCCTTCAGTGGACCCTAGGGGCCAGAGAGCAAAAGCTACGCGCCCTGGAGTCAGAGGTTTGCTTTGTGATGGAGTGTGCTTCTGGAGGCTTGTCCGATGGCTGGTTTGGGCTGTGACAGGAGATGTGATCCCAGCCTCTGTTGGAAGCCGAGTCCGCGCCCTGAGCAGCTTCTTCCCTCTGCTCTGCCCCTGGACCTGCTTGCAGAGAAGTTAGAACAAAAGCAGCTGGAAGGGGCCCCAGTTTTGCCTCTTTCTTCCTGCAGGGCTGTCTCCCCAGTGGGGAGAACTGCTCAGCCCCTGCTCCTCCTGTTTAAAAGCCCCCGAGTCCCTTGTTTAAATGTGAAATAAAACGTCCCATGTCCCAGGAGTCAGACTCACATGCTGGGTCCATTGCTCACTAAGATCCTGCCCTCCCCTGAGACTTACTTTCCTCAACTGCAAAAGGGGAATGACAACACCTCTTCTGTCTATATTATCGCAAGGTGGTTGTGAAGCTCAAGGAAGCCGTAAGCCCCATAAAAGCTCTACAATGGGGAAGAGCTCACTGTGTCCCCGGCTGTCAGAAGACATTTTCACTCACGGGACATGCAAGGCAGAACGCTGACTGCCACCCCTTGCATCTCGTCTCTGCTAATAATGCAAAATCTGTAAGAATGATGAGCACAGTCATGGACAGTCCCTATGAAATGACGAAAATTCTGATGAAACGTAAGATGAGATGGGATAAGTCATAGGGAAAGTGACACGGTTTCTGGTTGAGCTCGCCACCTTGCAACCGTTCAATTCCTGGTTTCATTTTTGCTGCCGCGGTTCTTTGATAGGGAGGGTGTCACAGCTGCGCTGTGGACTTGAGACTGGGAGCCGGCCCCTCCCAGACTTCCAGCAATAAGGCTTTGTGACTATAGAGGGGGAAATGATGTTTTTACTGGGACAATTATCAGAAAGCTTCCCCAAAGCATCATCTTACTGGATTTTCATGACACTCCTATAAGAAACATAAGCAGTATTCTTATCCCCATTTTATACCTTAGGGGCACAGACAGAGGTTGAGTAACCTTTTCGTTGTTCACACAGGTAATCAGTGGCAGAAGCAAGGCTACAAGAATAGACAGAAGTGGAGTATGTCTTACCTCTAATCCAACCCCCACATTTTACAGAAGAGGACACTAAGGCCCAGAGAGGCACAGGGCTTGCCTAGGGACACACAGCTAGCAGCAGCCCCTGGAATATAGCTCAAGACGGTCAGTGCAGGCAGGGTTCTCGTCCCACCAGGCCAGTGACTCAGAGTCCCTGACTCAGACCGAGTCCCGGGCTCAGGCCTGGGTTCATTGTGCTGTACCTTATTGCTAGTCTTGCCCTGCTCAGAAACGGCCAGAATTCCCCCTTCCCTGGGGCGTCAGATGGGTTGGGCCCTACACACCCTCCCCGGACAAGTCAGGACGGATGCAGGACTAGAACCCCCAGAGCCCTGATTCCGCCCAGCTTTCCGGGTCCCAGGAAGAACCATTTTGTCTTTTACCCAAACACCCCAGCCACTCCCAGGGCTTTGCAGAGGTGACTTCCCAAGAGAGCGGCCCCAGCCACGACCAGGTGGGTGAGGCAGGTTGGCACCAGCTCTTAGGCCCAGGCAGGGTGAATCACCAAAGGGGCACAGCCTCAGGCTCCCCCGGAGAGGAGGGGTGGAGAACAGGAAAGAGAGAAAACCTGGTGTTTGAACTACAACGCAGAGAGGAGCAGCCGGGCACTACATCCACAAAGTGGGGCGGGGAACCCGGAGTGGAGCTCAGACAGGTCTGGGGAGGACACGGGGGCCCAGGAAAACTGCAGCCTGGGAGGGAAACGCCTCCTCCGAGGCTGTTGGTGTGGAGCTGGGACGAGAATGAGAGCTCCAGCCTGCTTTCCCGGGATCCCTTTGCCACACTGTCCCCTGCCCCACAGCCCTGCTCTGACACGCACAGCAGTGTTTCTGTCACCTCTGCGGGGGTAAACTGAGGCACAGCAAATGGAGTCACAGAAGAGGGTTAGGGACAGCTCCGGGAGCAGAGGCATCTCAACCCTGCCTCACCAGGGACGTAGGTCTACCCACCTGGACAGGCCTTTAGAGCACTCGGCGCTGACAGTCAGGGAACCCTTCCTTGTAATTAAAATCTTTCCAATTAGCCCTGGCTGGTGTGGCTCAGTGGATTGAGTGCCGGCCTGCGAACCCAAGGGTCGCTGGTTCGATTCCCAGTCTGGGGCGCATGCCTGGGTTGCGGGCCAGGTCCCCAGTGGGGGGTGCACAGGAGGCGGCTGCACATTGATGTTTCTCTCCCTCCCTCACTTCCTCTCTCTAAAAATGAATAAAATATATTTTTAAAAAATCTTTCCAATTATAGGTATATTAAACGTAAATAAGTATAAGAGTGTTCTTAAGTGCTGATAATCTCCATAATAACACTTCAGTGCTGTTATGGAAATACAAAATGTCAAATTCTTAACATTTCTTTTTCTCATTCTTTCGGTGTCCCTTGGCTGGTGTCGTGAACACGAGCTCTCTGCTTCCCGGGAGTTCAGCTATGCCTTGCAACCCACAGGGTCCCAGAGGCGAGTCAGGAGAAAGACTTGCCCTCTGATGGACCCCTGAAAACGACCTCCACCCCTATCTATCGCCCCCCCCACCCCACCTTGCCTGCCAACGTACCAGGCACGGGCCCAGCCAGGAAACAGGAGAGGCCGCCAGTCAGTCGATTTCCCCTCCCTGCTCCCGCTCCGTCGGAGGCTTCTCAGTTCCAGAACTGCAGCCAACTCCCTGATAAGGGCTGGGTGGGTTTGGGGGGAGGGATGCAGGGAGTGCCAGCCTGCTGGCCTGTGACCCAGTCTCTTCCAAATCATTCACTCAGAAAAACTGCTTCTATGGAGACTTTAGTTCCCTGGCTTCCCTTAAAAAGCCACTCTCCATCCTCACCAGGGGAAAGGAAGAGAGGGCCAGGCACCTGGCTGGGGTGAGGCAATCCCGGGATAGAGCACCTGAATTGAGAACTTTATTCAACGCTGTTCCCATCTTACAGATGAGCTGAATTCCCAAAGTCTGCTGTTAATTTTCCCTGTAAGTTAAATCAACTAATTTAACAGTTTAGTGAGCATTTACTACACACCAGGCACTATCCTGGGTGTACATTGCTTTATTTAATCCTTCTGAGCATCCTCTGGGGGTTACCCTTGTTCTCACATCGCGGGACTCAGAAAGTTTAAGTAATTTGTCCCTGGCCACCCAGCAGGGTCAAGGTTAGGAACAGATTCTGGCTTCCAAGCCAGTGGCTATCCCATGATGCCACACTATTTTAAGCAGTAAACAGTCTTCCAGAGTAAGTCTCTAGAACCCCTTTAATCCATTGCGCATCCCAACAGTGCACTCAAGCAAAGGGGGAAAAACAAAACAAAACAATGGTGCTGAAATTCTAACAAGGTAGCACAGAAAAGCAATAAAACAGACTCGGGAAGAGTTCTGTTGTCTAGAATAAGGGCCCCGTGTGGAAAGTGGTTTCACTGGGGAGAGGCCCGGAGGTCGCTGATGGAGGATGGAAATCCACAAAGAGAAGGCTGGATGCTTGCAGAGGTTGAGGGGCTGGTGGTCCTGGCCCAGTGCCTGGTTTCTCTCCCATGTTGTGCCCTTTCTGGAGGCAGCAGCTGTGTTCGTAGGTGACCTGAGCTAAGACGTACAGCAAAGAAAAGCGAGTAGGAGAACAGAAGATCATTTCTGTATAGGTGACACAGCAAGGAGGGGTAAAACGGAAGAGGCCATGTGTGTCTGTGCCAGAATTAGGCAGCCCAGGGGACATTAAAGAGTCCACTCACAGAACCGTATCAGTGAGAAAGGATCCACCTACATGGATTCCCCCCCAGGGTAGGTCTGGTGACAGGGAAGGAGAACGGGTCACGTGCTTCTCTCCACTGGCTTCAGGAACGTGGGCGCTGAGAAAGCAGCTTCCAGGTTTAGGAGGGTGGGAAGTGAGTAAAGGCGTGTGGCGGGGGGTGTTCTTGTTATACTAATTTCCCGGGAGCATCGCGGCCAGACCCACAGTCTGGGGTGTTGCACCCGCGTCCTCGGGGCCGCGTGCAGCCCAGGATGTCTGTGAATGCGGCCCGGCACAAAATCGTAAAAGTACTTAAAACATTATGAGTATTCTGTGTGTGATTACGTGTCACAGTGTATTTAACGCGTGGGCCAACACAGCTCTTCTTCCTCCAGCGTGGCCCAGAGACGCCTAAAGGTTGGCCACCCCTGAAAGCTGAGAGGTCCCAGCTTGTCCCTAGAGCTCCGGGACCACACAGCCAAGCCCCACGTGACTTGGGCGGAGCTGGTCTTAACCGCACCGCCCCTATCCGCACCCCCTCCGGGCTTCCTCACACCGTGCGTGGCCCCAACTCCCGACGCAAACGTTCAGGAGCCATCCAGGATTCCTTCCTTCCTTTTACTCCCCACAATTCATCCGTCAGGAAGACGAAAATAAAACTCACACTTCTGACCCCGGCAGCGCCCACCTCTCTCTCTGGCGCCACCACGCGCCCTGCTGCTCACGCCCCCTGCGCTCCGGCCTCCCCTCCGCTCCCCGAATGGGCAGGGCCCTTCCTAGCCCAGCGTGGGCGTTTGCCGCTCCCTCTGCCCCGAACCCCCTTTCCCACCTTGCTGCGTGGCTGGTTACTGAGCATTTTTAAAAATATTTTATTGATTTATTTTTAGAGAGAGGGGAAGGGAGGGAGAAAGAGAGGGAAGAGAAACATGGGTGTGAGAGAAACATCTCGATAGTTGCCCCTCGTGCGGTGCTGGGATGGGGAGCCTACACCTGCAACCCCGGCCCGGGCCCTGACCGGAATCGAACCTGCGATCTTTCGCTTTGCAGGACAAAGCCCAAGTAACCAGTCAGGGCCTCTTGGCCAGTTTTAAAAAATGAAGAAGCTAAGTTTAATATTAAGTGACTTGCCCAAGGCCATCCAGCTTGTCAGTCGTTGGCGGCCTGGGGTAAATCCAGGTCCCTCTTTCTTTGATCCCTGGATTTTTTTCTGCCTTGGCTCTTAGGCCCCGTTGGGAGGAGGGGTGAGCCCAGGCATGATGTACGCAGCATGGGCGCTTGGAAACCAAGGGCGGGAAAGGGAGCCGCACGGCGGGAAAGGCTGACGTTCGCTCTCCCCCAGGCATTCCTGGAGAGGTACGGCTATCTCGGTGAGCAGGCCTCCGAGTCTCCCTCCCTGCGATTCAGCAACGCCATCAGGTAGGGTGAAGGGGTGGGGAGCACTTGGGATGGCGGGGTGTAAGCTTGGGGTGCCTCCTCCCTCCCGGGGGAAGGCTGCCCCCCCCGGTGGGTCCAGGGGGCCATCTCCATTGTTTCTTCCCACCCACCCACTCACACCCTACCCTGTCCCAGCCTCCTAGTCTCCTGGGGAGCTCCCTGCCCTCACCCCCTCCACCCACCCTCCCTCTGTGGTCCTTTCACTCAATGCCCCCTGACAGGGAGTTCCAGTGGGTGTCCCAGCTGCCCGTCAGTGGCGTGCTGGACCCCGCCACCCTGCGCCAGATGGCACGGCCCCGCTGCGGGGTTGCGGATACCGACGGTCACGCAGCCTGGACCGAGAGGGTCAGTGCCCTGTTTGCTGGACGCCGGGCCAAAATGCGCAGGAAACGCTTTGCAAAGCAAGGTGAGCACTGCGAAAATGTAGCGAGGATGGCTTCCCCACCATCCTGAAGCCCCGTGGCCTGAACAATGGCTCAGCCTCGGACTGGGCGTGGTCAGTAACCGCTTCCCGGGGGCGGGGGTCGGGGGGCAAAGAGAGCCTCTCGGACTGGAGACCGTGTTTGTGAACACAGACATTTAAACCAGACTTCCACCCGGCTGATGAGTTTTCACTGTACAAGTATTTTCCACCGAGTCCACTTAACTCCTGGATCGCTTTGCTCTGCATGGCAGTTAAAGGGTGGTCGACATTTTCCTTTGTATTTTACCAGAGTTCTTCTCATCAGAATCGGTTCTTTTTCCTAAGACTTATGCAACAAAGACGTGATTCATCGATCAGTTTGATTTTGTCCATTGCACATTTTTTACAGCTTTATCGAAACACAATTCGCATACCATACAATTTACCCATTGAAAGCGTACAATCCAGGGCTTTTAGTGTGGTTGCAGAATTGTGCAACCATCCCCACAGTCCAATTCCAGAACATTTTCATCACCGCAGACAGAAACCCCGGGCCCATTCGCGGTCACTCCCCATCCTCCCCTCCCGCCAGCTCTTAGTAACTGTTTGTGAATCTACTTTTCGTCTCCATGGATTTGTCTGTTCTGAACATTTCATCATAACACATTTTACACACTAAGCTTCCTGCTGTGATGATTTAGTTTTGTTTCTTTCTTCCCTTTTCCTCCTCTTCCTCTTTTTTTTTTTTTTGCCAAATTCAGTCTTCTAAGGTCACATGTTACTGATCTAAGATTTATAAAGCTTTTATTCTTCTGTCAATTCTTCGTCACCAAGTTCTGCAGTGTGTGATGTTAACATCTTGACTGTGTTTACTAATGCTAATTTTCCCTAGTCGATTTTTGCAATTTCCAAGATTCCTAACAAAATGGGGCTCTTTAGTCAGCTTTTCATCTGTAATTCATTTTGCCACCAGCCCTTCGGACCGCTGCCTCTTCGAATTTGCGTAAACTGCTTCTACCGACGCTATCCAGGACAGAAGGCACATTGCTTCTGTTTCTTAGCTAATCCGAAAGGAAATCGTGGGCATTTCCCCCCAGCTGTGGGAGAGGGGCTGCTCCCAGGTGTTTGTGAAGCCAGTGCAACCCCAGTACCGACCGCTGTGCTCTGGGCAGCAGAGCAGGCGGCCAAGGAGGCGCCCGCAGAGCGGGAAGAGCGACGGCCCCGGAGCCAGAGCTCCGGGTTCGGCCCTGTGCTGGTCTCTTTGCTCTGTTTCCTCCTCTGAGACACAGGACCTCTCAGACCTCCAAGGAGAGCTGAGCCCTGGTAACCAGTGGGGAGGGGCCTGTGAGGATGCACAGGGAAACAGGGCAGCCCCAGATGCAGGCTCAGCATCACCGACACCTCCAGGCTAGAGTTTATGGAGAACTGGGACCACGCCTTCTGGGCGTTTCGGGCATGGCCTGAGCACCCGGGATGCCTCCTCGTAGTAACATCTCATCTTCTCATGCCCCATGGGAGAATGTGAGGGGGTCTCCGTCACTCTGCCCTTGGAAGCGTCCCTTTTAGATGGAGCTGTGGGCTAAGGCACCTCCCAGGCAGGTGGCTTCACCCCACCAGCCTGGCCTCATGTCCCTGTCTGACACTGACCCCTGGTCCAGACAGCGGCGGCCCGTGGCCGGGTTAGAGAGAGAATTTCCCTCCTGGTCACAATATGACCCACGGCAGCTTCGCTTCTTTCCCTCCTGGGTGGGAAAATATTTCCTAGAAGGAAGTTGTGGGCTTGGCAGGCGCTGAGCACTTCCTGTGCCTGGGGAGAGAACATGTAATAATAACAGCGATCACTGACTGAGCATTTACGACGTGCCAAGCACCGTTGTAAGTGGATTAACTCATTTGCTCCCGTAACAACGCTGCGGGAGAGCTGCCAATTTTATCCTCACGGACAGATGGGCAGACCCATGGGCGACCTTCCCAGGGCCGAAGAGCCTCCTTGTCATTGGGAGGACTAAGTGGGCGTCCAGATGTGGAAACCCCCAGAATATGGGCGGGCAGGTGCTTAAACAATGCTGTGGATCCCTAGCCTGTGACTCTGCATTCCTGGCGAACGCTGTGCCGATGAAGCCGGCCTCCGGGGTAGCGCCGCCAGATAAAACGCAGAACTCCCAGTTGAAGTCGACTTCAGGTCAACAACAAATAATTGGTTTGTTTTTATGTACTTATACTTAAAAAGTTACTTGTTGTTGGTCTGAAATTCAAATTTGACCGGCCATTCTATAGTCCTTTTTGCTCAGTCTGGCAACCTCAGTCCAAATGCCCACTGCTCTCTGCGCCTGCAGGGCTGACTTTCAATCCTCACAGAGCTGGGGTGGGGAGCTCAGGGGTGGAAAAGGGGTGGAAGAGGAAAAAGGGAATGGCTACTTACTGAGCACCCAGCCTGTGCCAGGCAGCTGTGGGTTGCTATTTCATTGCTACCATGAGATAAGTCTCATCAACCCCACTTTGCAAATAGGGACACTGAGGCTTGGAGGGGTTCTATAATTTGTTACATAAAGTTGTAAGTCCAGGTACTAAGATTCCCACCCTGTTCTTTCCACAGTAGGAGCCCCCTGTTGGGACCCAGGACCCCAGCCCAGGTCCTCCCCACGCAAGGAATCTAGCTCTCCTCCCTCCCCATATTTTTTCTTCCCTCTTCCCTTTTGGATTTTAGATTGAGGGTGTGGGGTGCTGCTGTGGCCTGGGGATCGCCTTGGAAACCAGGCCTGCTCAGCCAGGAGACTGGAACGGGGCCTGCAGTGGCCAGCCTGCTCCAGGGACACAAATCTGGAAGAAGACAGGGGACAGGGCTCAGGCTGCTGGCCCAGAGGTTCCTTCCCTCTTGGCAGGCATACCAACAGCCTACCACCCTCTCTGGTCCCAAGGAAAATCAGTCATTTTCTCTCAATCCTGTTCCTAGTTGTCCTCCTTATCTCCCCCCTCCACCGCCCCCCCCCCCCGCAACACACATATTCACAGAGGATTTTAACCCTGAGGGCTGTCACCTTCACAAGCTACCTAGGACGAGAGGATTGCCCTCCCTCCCTGTTCCTGCCCTTGGAGTGAGGGGCACCCCTAACAGCAAAGAGGCTGCAGGAGCTGCCTCACAGTTTTCTAGAACCTGGAAAGTTGGGGGTGGGGAGGGGGAGTGTGGGCGTTGGTCATCCACAGCAGGGTGTGAAGGAGCCAGTGCCAGGGAAGACTCACAATGCACTAGGAGTGTCCGAGGTAGCTCCTCTGGACGTCAGGCCTCTCCTCCCTTAGAATCCTCCGCTCTGCCCTCCCTGAGGGCTGGTCCCTGGCTGGGAGGGGTTGGGTGGCTGCCAGGCCAAACAGGCTCTGGAGGCAGCATTGCCTTGAATGGAGCTTGGCTCAGGGGTGAGAGAAAGGACGTTCCCCTCCCCCACACCCATGGGGGCCGGGAAGAGGGAGAGGGTGCCCAGCTCCTCCGTTCCCTAAGACCCTCCCTCCCACCCAGAGAAGGTTAGCTCGTGCACAGCCCCCACTCTGACCCACAGGAGCCTTGTTCGGGCAAATGTACGAGCCGTGAGTCTTAGCGATTATGCCTGCGATCTGTGCGGTGTGGAGAAAAATGCCGTGAGTTAAGTCGCAGGGCTGGGGCTGTTGCTCAATCTGTGGCCCTGGGGACACGTCTTCCCTGGTCTCATATCCCCCGAACAGTGGAGAGGTGGAATAAGGAAGTGGCTGAATTTCCAGGACGTCACTCCTCTGGCACGGCCCAGGCACGGGCTTTCCTGGGACAAAGGGCAGGAGGCCCGAACCTTCAGCCGCCCCGCCGAGGGGGCGGGGGCTGTGCCCACCAGCCTGCTCTAGGTCGTTAGGGCCTGCCCTGCCCACTTGTCACCCATGCCCCGGGGATGTGGTCCATCTGGGAAACTGAGGCCCCCAAAGCATGACTCTGGTGTGATCCGGAGCCGGGGAGTCCTGCCTCCAAGCTGTGAGTCTTCCCCTTGGGGTCACAGTCTCAGTCCCTGAACTTGCAGGGCTCAGGAACAGCCCGTGAAAAACTCGGAACACGGGCCTTCTGAGCTCCCGGTCCTGGAAGACCGGAGGGCCGGGGCTGGGCCTGGACTCGCTGACCTGGGGCTCGGGCAACAGGCCTGAGTCTCAGGCCTCAGGGAGCAGTTGCGGTTCTGGGCAAAGGAACAGAACCCTTAACTAAGGGGAGATGGAAAAATTTCTCTGGGTCATCGACCGAACACACCCTTTGTTCTTACTTGTTTTTACCTCGGAGCTCTCAGGAGTCCCTGAGGAAGTGAGGGGGAGGGCAGGGGTCAGGGAAGGACCTCGCCTAAATGGGTCTTGTGGTCGCTGCCCCAGGCGCTGGGAAGGGAGGCAGAGGGAGGGTGTGAGGGGGGAGAGGAGGGAGGGGGCGGCGGCAGGGCTGTGGCCCCGGTGGTACCCCCTCTCCTCCACCAGTAGGCAGGGTGGGACTGGCTGCAGCGGGAGGGGCAGAGGGCTTTGCAGGCGGAGCCCAGGCTGTGCGGAAGGAGAGCCCGGGCCTGAGTGCCCTTCAGGCTGGGGACTTTCCTAGGCAGGGGCTGCTTCTCCCCCATCATACTTTGGAGGCGGATGCAGCTTGGCCAGGGTCCTAAGGGACCTCCTTAGGCCAGCCCAGTAGACTGGGGACTCTCCGGGACAAGGGTCGCCCCGTGTGTCTGAGAGCAGCGTCTCCCTGGCCAGGTGAGGGGCTCCCCGGGCAACGGCCGCATCTTCCCCACCAGATCAGGGGCTGCCTGCGGGAGGGCCTCCCTCTCTGTCACACCTGCTCTGGGACCAGCCCCGGGTTCTGACGGGGCCTCTCTCGGCGGCAGGGAACAAGTGGTACAAGCAGCACCTGTCCTACCGCCTGGTGAACTGGCCGCAGCACCTGCCGGAAGCGGCAGTCCGAGGGGCCGTGCGCGCCGCCTTCCAGGTGTGGAGCAACGTCTCGGCGCTGGAGTTCTGGGAGGCCCCGGCCGCCGGCCCTGCTGACATCCGCCTCACCTTCTTCCAAGGGGACCACAACGACGGGCTGAGCAACGCCTTCGATGGCCCAGGTGCTGACAGAGCCCGTCTCCCACGTGGCAGGAGGGGAGCCCACCAGGAGAGGCAGAGCGCGGAGGGCGGTGGGGCATTTGCTCTCCCTGTGGCCCTGGCCAAGCTGCGCCCCCCGCAAAGGGTCTCCTCACGTATCAGGTGGGAATGGTGGCCCCCGCCCCACCACGTGCCGTAGGGCTGTCGGGTCAGACGAGGTTCTGCACGGAAGTGCTTTGCAAACTCAGAAGAATATTAGCTACTCTGGAGAATCTTCTGAGGCCCAGTCGTCCATCCCCTGCCTCCAGACAAGCCAGTGCCTCTCTTGTTCTCCAGGAGTGGATGTTCCCCAGACCAAGGTCCTAAAAACGTCCCAAGGCCATCACTGAGTTACTCCTGCCCTCCCCCAACCTGCTGTCACTGTCACTGTCTCAGCAAGAGGCATCCCACCCGCTACCTGCCACAGAGGCGCTTCACATGCCTCCTACCTGGAGGATCCTGGCTTTTTATTTTTTATTTTTATTTTTTTAAAGATTTTATTTATTTTTAGAGAGAGGGGAAGGGAGGGAGAAAGAGAGGGAGAGAAGCATCAATGTGTGGTTGCCTCTCACACACCCACAACTGGGGACCTGGCCTGCAACCCAGGCATGTGCCCTGACTGGGAATCGAACCAACAACCCTTTGGTTCACAGACCAGTGCTCAACCCACTGAGCCACACCAGCCACAGCAGGCTTTTAAAATTTAAACTACTGTCCTCCCGTTCTGCCCAACACTGGCCTTCAGAAGCGGACTGTAGGTTGTCTATGCACCCTCCTACTCCTCCCTGCTAAGGAGCTCGCAAACCTGCTCAGACCTCTCTGGTGGGGCCTTGCGCCCTTGTGTGGCCTGGGAGCTTGGGCCCCCACTCCCCCGCACTCTCCCGCTGTCCATCAAGCCCATCAGCAAAGCCACTCCCAGGCCGGGACCAGGGCAGGGCTGGTAGAAACCAGGGCTTGTTGAGAATCCACACGTAGGACACACACAGGCTTGCGTGTAACTCATTTCACCCCGTGACGTCTATGTGAGATGTTTATATCCGTCCCCAGGGGGAGGCTGGTAGCTAAGACAGCACCGGACTGGGGTCAGGCGTCTGACATGGGACAGGCGCTTTGCCTTCTTGAGTTCAGTCAAAACCCTGCCGGTCTGTCCCTCCAGGGCACTGTGAGAGCTGAATGGAGAGGATGGCATTGCTCCGAACTGTCCCAATCACATTCGAAACGGGAGGCACGTATCCCTCCCACACGGGGCCACAAGCTCTCCTTTACCTTTTTGTTCTCCTCACCCAAGGATATGTTTTCTTAAAAACTGATTTTATGGAGGGAGGGAGGAGGGAAGAGAGAAACATGGATCAGGAGCCTCTTGTACACGCCCCAACTGGGCATCCTAGGTATGTGCCCCAATAAGGGATCGAACCCGCAACCTGCTGGTGCACAGGACCAGCTGAGCCACCTCGCAGGGCCATGAGGCTCACCTTTGATCACCACAGTGCAGCTTGCTGCCCCTGCGCAAAGCGGACTGTGAGGGTGGGCCCTGAAAACTGCCTGACTGATGAGCTCCATCGGGGGCACCTGCAGGCTGGAGACTCACTGGTCCAGCCCAACTCCCGCTGCTCACTCCTACCCCCAGCAGGGAGGCAGAGAGCCACAGAGGAAACTGTTCACACACACACACACGCCCAGCACCCAGATCAAGAAACAAACATTACTGACACCCCAGATGGTCCCATCGTGCTGCATTTTGGGGTAACCACTGTGCCCACTCCTAGATCTTTGAGAAATTAATTCCTATGTAGCACTTACTATATGTTTATTATGTGCTAGGCACTATGTATATGTGACACACACAGATACACACGTCCCTTTTGAATCCTCAAAAAAAAAAAAAAAAAAAACCCTGTGAGGAAGAACCTCATTATCATCACTGCTACTTTCAGATCAAGAAGATGAGGCACAGAGCGGGTTAGACACTTGCCCAAGGTTGCACAGCTAGTAAATGGTAAAACCAGGACTGGAACCCAGGCAGTTGGACCTCATGCTGTAACGTGCACCAGGCTGCCTCTTCGCGTCCATACCCCACAGCCTAGTCATGTTCACTGCTCCACACTTCAGTTTATGCTAGACTTAATGAGGAGGGAAATTATGCAGCAGAAAACAGCCCCCGACACACCATGGGCGATGGGAGCCTGGGGGCGTCGCGGGCGGTGGCTCCCCTGACTCTCCGCGCCGCCTGCAGGGGGCGCCCTAGCGCACGCCTTTCTGCCGCGCCGGGGCGAAGCTCACTTCGACCGAGACGAGCACTGGTCCCTGAACCGACGCCGCGGGCGCAACCTGTTCGTGGTGCTGGCGCACGAAATCGGCCACACGCTCGGCCTGGCCCACTCGCCCGCGCCGCGCGCGCTCATGGCGCCCTACTACAAAAGGCTGGGCCGCGACGCGCTGCTCAGCTGGGACGACGTGCTGGCGGTGCAGAGCCTCTACGGTGAGCCCCCGCAGTGCCCGCCATTGTCCCGCCCCTGCCTCCAACCCCACCCCGCCCCCGTCCCCGACTCCTGCTTGCAGTGCTTGGGTACCCGCGCCTCCGATCGGATCCCCCATCCTAGGTTCAGGAATCCGGCCATCCCCGTCACGAATCCTTCCAAATTTGCAGGCTCCACTGAAATCTGAGAAACTTAGAGTTATCTCGAGCCCCTGCGTCGCTTCCACGCTTGCCCCCATCAACCCCAGCGAATCCCTCTGCACAGTCCTTTGCATCCCAGTTCCGGATTCCTGCACCCCCCGCCCCCTTACCCCGCCGCAGTTCCTCTCACGGCCCTGCCGCACCACCCAGACCCAATCCTCAGTCCCACCTCTTCCCCCACCCCAGGCCCCGGGCCCCTCATTCCTGCTCCCGCTGTGCTTTCTGGCTAGTCCCCAGCCTTCCCCCAAGCTTGGGCCTCTGCCTGGTGGTGGACTCAGAAAGATCTCCCCGGTAACGAACTGGCCAGCTCTGCGGCCCAGGGACCTGTCCGGGCCCGGCGCCTGAGGCTATCTCCCTCCGAGTGCCATTGCTGATTAGTAGTTGCTTTGGGGCAAAGCATTTCCCTCTGAGAGTTTTACCTTCCGAAGAAATGGATGATAATTGAGGCCCTGCTAACCTCGAAAGCTCGTTGTACTCAAGTGAGTATGAACATGCCTCGTGGCCCAAGAAACCTACGCAAACGCAGTAAGAGCTGCCACCGCACCGTAGGTTGCCGTGTATAATGCGCTCCCGGGCATAATGCACATCCGCGTTTTGGACCCAAACTTTCAGGAAAAAAATCTTTTGCTTTAATTTTTTAATCCAATTATTTATTTATATTTAAAAACAAAACTGATGATCATATTCCAGGGTATTATTTTGCACACGGATATCGTTATTGCTTTCTAGAGTTACATTTTTAATGCATAGCATAAAAGAATTAAAAACATTCACTTCGATACAGAATTAGTACTACCCATGTATTATGCGTGTCTTTATTTTTCACTAAAAAAATTTGGGCACAAAAGTGCGCCTTGTACCTGGCAACAATATGGGTATTTCATGAGTGTCTACCACGGGCCAGGCCCTTCACATACAACACACCCACGAGGCAAGGGTCGTTCTGTCCACAGACGGGGAGAACCGGGACGAGACAGGTTAGGTAGCTGTCCGAGGTCCGCAGCTAGGAAGTTGCAGCCCAGGATTCAGGAGCTGGTGCCAAATTCTAAGCTTATTGCGCTCTGCCTAACTCTGTTAAGTGTAGTGATGTGATTGTTTTAAGTGCCGTCATCAACACAGCTTGGGCCGCCGAACTCTGCCTTCACGCCGTCTGCTCTGTCCAGGACTCAGGGGAGAGTATTGCTGCCCTTCTCCGTCCCAAAGCCTTGCTTGGTCCCCACTGCAGTTTTATCTCAGTTGGCGCCTCTTTCCCAGACTGCTTGACAGGAGAGGAGGCTTCTGAATTTAGTGCAGTGGTTAACAAAGACATTGGTAACCCCCAACCTCTGCTCTCCTTCCCTGCCCCTCATATCAGAGAAGGATGAGAGGAACCAAGGACGGGTTTCCTTGGGCCCTGGATACACACCCCGAACACGGTGCATTCTTTCCCTCTCCTCCTTACCCATGCAGGGAAGCCTCAGGGGGGCTCTGTGACTACCCAGCTCCCAGGAAAGCTGTTCACTGACTTTGAGGCCTGGAACCCCCTCAGACCCCAGGGAAGGCACCCGGAAACCCAAGTTCCTAAATATTGCCACTCTTCCTTCGATGCCATTACTGTAGGTAAGCGGTTCCACCCACGCCTTACTTCCTTCTTCCCTCCTCGCCCCACATCTCCAGGGGTCTGCAGAGCTGGAGTTCAAGGTAGGGGAGGGTATAAATTATAAAATTCAGAAAACCCAAGCCACAAGGATTCTGCAAGGTAGCGAGCCAGACAAAACCCTTGCTTTCTCCTGCGCGATTTCTTCCTGCCCCAGCCGTGTGCGCGGCGCCCTCTCTGGTCAGTTTGGGAAGCTGCGTTCTAGGAATGTACCTTTCCTGGAAGAAAGGCAGTAGGCTGTGGGTCACTGCTCAACTCTCTCTCGTCTCTCTGGGCAGACGAGCAACAGCGACTATACATCTTTCAAGGGAACCAATTCTGGGAGGTGGCAGCTGATGGCAACGTCTCAGAGCCCCACCCACTGCAGGAAAGGTGGGCCGGGCTGCCCCCCAACATCGAGGCTGCTGCAGTGTCATTGGAGAGCGGAGACTTCTACTTCTTCAAAGGTACGACCCCGGGGCGGATGAGAAAGCTGAGACCAGAGAGGAAAGGTCTTTTTGTCCAAGACAAAAGACAGGTGGGGTGGGGGGGGTGGGGGGGGCTCTCAATTCCAATCCGAGTCTGCAGCTAGGGAGATGCTGCCAGGAAGTTCCTTTTGTGGTGGATTGAGGAGGGGGGTGTCAAGGTTGTCCTAGAGAGAGGGGGTGGGAGGGTTTCAGAGAAGACTCTAGAAGGAAGCCAAGGACCACTCCTGAGCTCTGCAACTCAGCAGAACGTCATACCTTCCTTGGAATTCTGGCTCTGCGAGGTTGGGCGTGTCACTTAGCTCTCCCAATATTCCTGAAAGGGGAAGACAATCCCTCAGTTTTGTTGGGGAAGAAGGATGAGAAGAACATAATGCCTGAGCAGAGTACAGTCAGTTCAGTAAATAGTGCTCACGCATTCATTCAACAAACATTGAATGCCTTCTGTGCCCTGGACACAATGGCGGTGTGGGGCTACATCAGTGAACGAAGCAAATCTCCCTGCCCTCCTGGGACTGTTGGTAGTGATGGCAGTGACGGGAGCCTGTGGCCTTCCCTGGAGTCCAGTCCTTACCCAGGGAGGGGGCAGACGTGATCCTTCGGCGCTGCCTGCCCTCTGCTGGCACCCGCTGGAAGTCCAGGACACAATAGTCCGTCCCCTACTCTCCAATATTAGCGTGTAACTAAATAAATATCAGCATAGTAACTAAATATCAGCATGAACCGTTTTATCACCAATACTAACCGCCTTGGGCTCCAACACGAGAGGGAGTAGGGGAAAGGGGGGGCAGAGTTGGGGCGAGGACCAAAGGCTGAGAGCTGCCCGCTCACCCCAGCTCTCGCATTGCCTCACAGGGAGTCGATGCTGGAGGTTCCGGGGCTCCGAGCCAGTGTGGGGGTCCCCACAGCCGTGCCGCGCAGGGGGCCTGCCCCGTCACCCCGACGCAGCCCTCTTCTTTCCTCCTCTGGGCCGCCTCATCCTCTTCAAGGGCGCCCGCTACTATGTGCTGGCCCGAGGGGGCCTGCAGGTGGAGCCCTACTACCCCCGAGGCCTGCAGGACTGGGGTGGTGTCCCCGAAGAGGTCAGCGGCGCCCTGCCCCAGCCAGACGGCTCCGTCATCTTCTTCAGAGATGACCGCTACTGGCGCCTGGACCAGAGCAAACTACGGGTGACCACCTCGGGCCGCTGGGCGGCGGAGCTGCCCTGGATGGGCTGCTGGCACGTCAACTCGGGGGGCGCCCTGTTCTGAAGGCACGCCCACCTCTGGGTGAACCGTGGGTGCTCTCGTGGCCAACGTGGGTTCCCTGCCCCGGGGGCAGAAGCTGCTTCGGAAGTCTCGGAGCCTCCCCGCCGAAGACCCAGCAGAGAAGTTTGTTTGCTCCCTGGAGAGTGCGGCATCGTCTTGGTGCTGTCCCCACCCCAGGATCAATCCCAGCAGAAGCCAAAACGGGTCCCAGACTCCACAGCCTCTTCGCTCGCCGAAGACTCTTTCCTCCCCAGGCCTTGGGGGTTTTGCTTTTTTCTGCGAAGGGCGCAGTTCCTGTCCACAAGGCGGCAGCCCTGGGCGGCAGGGAGGATGCCAATGTCGGCAGAGGGGTTGGGACCGCTCTGCAA
This sequence comes from Trachops cirrhosus, assembly GCA_028533065.1. Taxonomy (NCBI): domain Eukaryota; kingdom Metazoa; phylum Chordata; class Mammalia; order Chiroptera; family Phyllostomidae; genus Trachops; species Trachops cirrhosus. Next base: position 97,242,659 of record CM052545.1, read on the forward strand.
GGCTGTGGCCTTCCCTTCAGGACCTTCTGGCTCAATTCTTGGAGAACTGTATTGTATTTAATCAGAGGCCCCGCCCCCAGGAAGCCTGGATGGGTTGGGTACACCGGTTTCCCACCTCAGAGGCCCTGAGGAGGATCAGGACCCAGAGCAAGAGGGAGACGGCTGCCGGCCCCTTTTTTGCAGGAGCCTGGAATAAAAAGGTGTCTCCAGCTGGTGGGCCTGGAGGCACCAATCAGCCTTCCTTGGACTAGTTTCCAGTGAGAGCAGGTGGGCATGGATGCTGGAGAGGCGGAGACCCTGTTCTTCCCACCAAGCAAGGACTGGCAGGCTGTGTGTGGGGGGCGGGGTGGTTCTGATGGGGACAGGGGGCCTGCCTCTCTTCAAAAAGCTAAATGTCCTTGTCCTCCCCTGGCCCTCAGGCCAGATGGAGAACCACCTGGGGCAGGGAGAGGACAGGGGCCTCTCTGGAGGTCTGTACCGCTGCTGGCGCTGTGGGCTCTGCAGCTGGGGGGGGTGGGGGGCGGGGAGGCCTTGTGCGCACAGTCGCCCCATTCTCCAGGCCGCACACTCTGCATTCCAGGAGCTCCTGCTGGCTGCCCAAGAATAGCTAGGATTCCTGGAGAAGGAACCAGCTCCCGAGCCGCCGTGCCTTCAGCCTCTGCCAGTCTCAGGGTTTTAGCACCAGGCTCTCAGGTCCTCCAGCTCCCACCCCACCCCCACCCCCCGCCCCGCCACATCTGCCGGTGCCTCATTTGCACGTTCATTGACCTCAGCCAGAGAACCGGGAGAATGGCTTGGCAAGGTTCAGCCCTCAGCTCCCCACGGGCATTCCTGGCTCTGTGCCTTCATTTTTTATTTTAGTTTTCTGCGCAGTGGGGACCATGGCCTTTGACTGCCCTTGGATGCAAGTGCTTCGCGCCGCCCTGCCCTGGGGGAGGCGGAGGGAGGAGGCTCTCCGCGTGCCCTGCTCTCTCTGGCTTGAACCCCTGCAGAGGGCAAGGAGGGTCAGTTTCACCCCCGCCCCCAGCCGAGCCGCCTGGCCCCCACCTCAAGGCACTGACACTTCGTTTACAGCTTTATTGAATGATCTGAGCGGAAGGAGCGGGTTTCTCAGCGCGGTGAGAGCGCCCCGAGGTTATTTTCTCCAGGCATGCTTCTGCCCAGCGGGCCAGAAGGACCTAAATCATCCAAGAGATGAATGTGAGGCTATGCCAGGGGACTCGAGTCAGGTGGGCAGTAGGCCCTGGGCGCGGCCAGGGGACGGGAGCCCCCAGGAGCTCTACGGGAGGAATGGAGCTCCAGGTGACGATGGGTCCCCCCACTGGCCCTATAGAAGGTGGGTCAGCTTGTGTAAGAGCTCAGAGCTGTGTTCCTGGAGGGCGCTCGGCGTCAGGGGACAGGAGAAAGTTTTAGGGAGTCGGATCGGGCGAGAATGGAGGGCACAAAGGCATTGAGCGGGGGCGCTCCGGGGTTCCCGGCCACCCCCACCCCGCCTTAAGCCCGCGCCTTACCCAGATCCGGGTGCTCCAGAAGGCAGTGCGCTATGTAGGCCGGGTTGCTGTGCAGGTTCCCGCATTTCTTGCAAAAAAGGATCTCGCAGAGCCCACAGCCCCCGCCGCGCGGTGGCCGCTGCCTGGTCTGCAGCACGCACAACTCCTCCGGGAGGCTCCGCCTCCTGCGAACAGGGACCCCGACGCTCAGTGCCCCGCGCGGTCCCCTCCGGTCCAGCCGAGTGCCGGGGCGCGCCCTCCCTCACCTGTCGGCCTGGGCGGTCAGGCCGCCCAGCAGCGCCAAGGGGAGGAGCCAGCCCCAGAAGCCGAGGTCCGCGCTTCGCAGCAGCGCCACCTGCTGGGTGCTGGACTCCTGGCGCAGCGGGCAGTAGGACACCGAGCCCTGCTCGCGGCCCTCGCCGCCCTCCGCCTCCTGGCCCTCGGCCTCGCTCTCGGTAGTGCTCTCTTGCGACGGCCTCCCCTCGTCTTCCTCCTCCGATCTCTCCTCCGCTGCCTCCTCCTTCCTGACCCCGGTCTCCTCCAGTTCCTTCTTCCACAAGGGGGTCTTCACGCCTGCGGGCGGGCGGAGAGGTCAGTGCGGGCTGATTGCCCCTGGGTACCCTGACTGTGACCCACAGCCCGACTCCCCTCGCCCCCCACGCCCTCCTCCCCAAGTCAGGCACCTAAAGCATGGCGCTTACGAGCCAGCAGGACTCCGAGAGAGAGTTACAGTGCCCGGGACTCAGGGCCGGGAAGGGCCTGCCTGGCCGCCCGCCCGATTTCCCACGTTTCCGTACATCCCAGGATTAAGACGAGTCACGTGGCTCCTGTCAAGCCCCGTTTCCTTATCTGTGAAATGGGGGAAGTAATGCCTATCCCAAGGGTAGGTGTGAGCCAGGTATGCGATCGCTGTGTGTGAGGGGCCCAGCCCCTGGCTGGGCCTGCGGGAAGCCATCCACAGGAGGCAGCAGTGACAGGTGCGGCCCTGGAACAGAGGGAGGCCCCTCCCCTTCCTTCTGATCGGCCGCAGTGGGCACCGATCCCTGGGTAGCTTGTCAATAAACATTAAGTGCACTGGTTGGAATTCTAATACACGGCGGTTTATATTTTGTTTTCTAGATGGGACTTCCTTCTTCAAAGTAGGTCTTGCCTTAAGGAAGCCCAGCATCACCTGTGGCGGGGTAGGTGGATAGGTGGGCATGAAGCACCTCCCTAGGACTGGAAAAAGGCATCTTCCGTGGGCAGAATAATCTGGAAAAGTGTCCCCTGTGGGCAGATCAATTAGGAAGAGGTGTGTCTCCCTCCTTCCAGGCTTGAGCCCAATCGCCCGGCAGATTTCAGCCACTGCTGACGCCTCTAGCTGATATCTTTGTTCACGGCACAAACTCCAGGACTCCAAGCGGTAGCGCCTGCAGGCAGGAAGTTCCTGGGCCCCCATGGAAAGAAAACAGCCTCACTGGGAGGGGTCCCCCGCCCCGGAAGACACTGGCCCCCAGCTGCATCTGGGGAGCTGGCCTCGTGATGAGAAGGGGGAGGCGGGCAGAGAAGGCACGGCCCCTGGGGTCCGCCCGAAAAAGGGCTGGGAAGATTGCCATGGACCCTGCCCAACCTAAGGACGTTGGAGACAGAGGGGAATGACGATAAAACTAGTGTTCCAGCCCACAGGTGTTAGGCACCAACCACACACACACACACACACACACAGAGTCACTGTCCTAACCTCGTCACACATCGTGTCCCCTCATCTTCACACCCCTCGGGTGAGTGACCAGGTAGGTCACAGAGGAGCCTCTGAATTTCACCCGAGACTTTTGGAAACCTTTCAGGGACAGTTACTCCCGAGACTCGGCCAGTTCTTGGTGTTGCTCAAGTTGGAGAACCGGGGCCCACTCTGTTTTTATTTAGGAAAACACATCAGGAGCCCTCTGGCTGTGAGAGGCGGACCTCGAGCACAGCCAGAAAGGGGTGCTGGGCACTTTTCGGGAGTGGGGGGAATGGGAAAGAAAGGTTGGGACTTCGGGTGCCCGGCTACGGAGTCTGGACTTGAGCAGCCTCTGAAGCTCACGGGGGGGGCTCAGCAAAGGGCCCAGGGCTGCACTCGTGTGACTGGGCTCCACCGCCGGGTCTATTTCATGCCCACCCTGCAGCGCTCACGCCACCCCAGAGGCCGCGTGGCCCCTCGGCAGTGGGGAAGCCACTGAGCATGCCGGTGCGGGGACACACTCAGAGCTGTGTTTTAGGACGCTCCCTCCTGCAGAGGGAGACCCACTTAGGAGTCGTTAAGGTGGTCCAGGCCGGACAAGAACAGCAGGAGGCCAAGACAAGGGAGCAGATATCAAGACATTCCAGAAAGAACAAGGAGAGGGTTTGTGCGTGGAGGGGTACCATCGAAAAAAGGCTGACGCCCACTCTGGGGATGAGCTGGAGCGTCCGGCCTGCGGTCAGGGGACCTGGTCCTCTGGGCCCGCCCTGCCTGCGGCCCACTCACCGTGCTTATCCATCCTTCCCGGGGCCGCTCTGCCCTCTCCTCCTGACCGGAGCCCGGGGTAAGAGGGAGCAGCCAGAACCCTCAGAACCTGGTCCGGTCTCCAGGGCCTCTGTCGGACCACAAGGGGCGGGGCCAGAACCTCACCTGCCCCTAGGATTCCACTCAGGCCTTTTCTAGAACCATCCAAAGCACCCAAAATCCAGATGTCGCCTACCTTCCCTCGTGAAGAGGCATTCAGAGAATAGAGGGTGGCGTTGGCCCCCAATAGGCAGGGCTCACACCCCAGCTATGGCCCATACGTATGAGAGGTGTCTGCGCCTCAGCGTGTTACCCTTCTGACCCTGTGTCTCTTCCCCTGTAAGTCAGGTGGGGGGGGCAGCACCACTTCCTCTGGCCCACAGAAACCACTTAGAGCGCTGTTTGTTGGTATCACTCTCTTCTCTCCTCCCCTTTCTGTTCTACCCCCGCCCTTCCTCAGCCCTGCTCCCCACTCTACCCACTTCTGGATCATTGCCTCAGCTCAGGGGAAACCAGCCGCCTGGTCATGAGGACGCCCAGTCGGCCCTGCAGAGAGGGTCGTGAAAGTGAAGAACTGAGGCCACTCCGGTTTCCTTGTTCCCTCATCTATAACATGGGCACGGCAATCATGTCTTGATGCCTTAGAAGGTCATTGAGCCCTGGCCAGTGTGGCTCAGTTGGTTGGAGCATCACCCCGTACACCAAAAGGCTGGGGGTGTGCCCCCAGTCAGAGCGCATGCCTAGGTGGCAGGTTCGATCCCCCGTTGGGTGCGTATGGAATGCAACCAATGGATGTTTCTCTCTCACACTGATGTCTCTCTCTCTAAAACCAATAAGTATATTTAAAATTTTTTTAAATATCTTGAACCATCATCTTTTTTAATAAAAGAAGGAAACTTCCCTTCTAAAAGAGAAAGAAAAGCCCCGCATAATCTGAGACCCACTTCCTCTCTGCCTCGTATTTGCTGTTCCCGGAACAGGCGGAGCAGGGTCCCGCCTGGGGGTTCTTGCGCCGGCCGTTCCCTCCGCCCGAGTGCCCTTCCCGCAGACAGCCGCGGCCCCGCTCCCTTCCTTCTCCCCGTTCACCGCCACCGCATCCGGGAGGCCTTTCCCAGCCACCGTAGGGGAAATTCAGCACACGCACCCGTCTTCCGGAGCCCTCCGGTTTGCTCCCCGGCACGTATCGCCGTCTGACTTACCGCAGATGTACTTGTGACCCAGCATCCCGCAGCCGCTGACATGTAAGCGGCCTCCAGGAGGCCGGGGGGGCCTCATCTCCTCTCCGTAGTTAGGCCTGTATTAGCGCCTGGCGCACAGTAGGTACTCAAGACGTATTTGTTACGTGACTGCGCTGCTGTGGCCCTGGGCGACGGTACTGTGATCGACAGCCCATTCCAGAGGAATCGTGCGGTTAGAGTCGGGACTGGCAGGTTCTCGGGGGAAAGGGGGCCCGTGGCGCACAGACGGGGGTGCAGGGGGAGTCGCTGACAGCTGGGACCCGCCTAGTCCTGGGCATGTGTGTGTTCTCACCGCCTGACACTGTCCATGTATGTTATACCTTTTATTTACTTATTTTTAGAGAGGGGGGAGGGAGGGAGAGAAACATGGATCAGTTGCCTCTCACACACCTCCAACTGGGGGTCCAGCCCACAACCCAGGCATGTGCCCTGACCGGGAATCAAACCGGCGACCTTTCGGTTTGCGGGACACTGTCCAACCCACTGAGCCACACCAGTCAGGGCCACGTACGTTATACCTTTATTCCTCACACCCACACCACCGCAGAGAGGTAGAAATTATTGTTCCCACTTTACAGCTGGGAAAACTAAGGCCGGGAGAGGCTAGGTAGCGCATGAATGTCAGAGGGGTTTGGCCAAGGGTCCAGGCCTGAACTTCTGTCTTCAGACTCCATCATAGTCTAGTTCATCCCCACCCTACAGTGCTCACTAAACACCCAGGGCCACAGCACCCCTGTCCCCGCTTTCCTTCCCCCCACTCCCCAGGAGCCCCACCGTACCCAACTCCACCTCTCCTCCGGCTCCCGGGCGGGCTCTGCAGGGCCGCCCTTGCCTGCCAGGAAGGGCTGACGGGGAGTGTTTGTAGCAGCCGCTGCCGTCTCCAAGGAGAGGAGAGGAAAGGAGAGGAGGGCAGAGTGGAGAGGCTCAGCTGCACCCCGGCTGGCTGTGGGGGGTGGTAGGCGGCCAGAGCGACCTGTCCAGCCCAGAGGGGAGATAGGAGTGTCCTCACCTCCATCCCTCCTGGCGGGTGGCGAAGAGTCTGAGGTCACTGAGGGCCACCCGGTAGGGAAAGTTCTGGCAGAGACTGAGGAATGCCGGGGAGCGGGGGTTGGGCAGGGGCCTGGCCGGCCTGGTGGGAGCAGCTGAAGCCAGTGGCAAGTGGCCGAGCCTGATTCCAAGGCCCTCCGAGGGGAACCAGGGGTCAGAAGGATCAGCCAAGACACAGCAGGTGGCAGGACTGAAGCCGAAGCAGCAGGAGAAAAGAGATGCTCACCTCTTCCCCTGCCAACGGTGAAGCCATGTCCCAGCCTGGGGGACGAGGGAGGAGGCCCGGGTCCCCAGGGCCGCCGGTGTGCAGCATCCGGCCCTTCAAGTCCAGTGAGCAGTACCTGGATGCCATGAAGGAGGACCTGGCGGAGTGGCTTCGGGATCTCTACGGGCTGGACATCGACGCGGCCAACTTCCTGCAGGTGCTGGAGACGGGCCTGGTGCTGTGCCGGCATGCCAACGCCGTCACCGAGGCCGCCCTGGCCTTCCTGGCGGAGGCGCCCGCCCGAGCCCGAAGGACCCCCGTGCCTCGGGCAGGGGTCTCCTGCAACGGGGCCGCCCAGCCAGGCACCTTCCAGGCCCGGGACAACGTCTCCAACTTCATCCAGTGGTGTCGGAAGGAGATGGGCATCCAAGGTACCCGCCCCGAACCTCCCCTCGCCCAGACCCTTACCTCGCTGGGCGCCACCTCCTCTCGGAGGCCCAGGCTGCCCTGAGGGTTAGAGCCTGGGTCTTCCTTCCGGAGTTGCCTTGGGCCAGCTCGTCCCTTTCATTCTTCAGTTTCCCTATCTCATGGTAAATCCTCAATAAATAAATGTGTTCGTTGAATGATTCATCCAGTCAACAAACACATACCGAGTGCCCCTCTCCTTGGTGTAAGGCGCCACGCTGGGCACTGAGGCCGGGACACTGACACCCAGCGTCCAAGGAGCTCAGGGTGGAGGAAGGGAGACGCGAGGGAGCAGACACGCAAATCCCAGCCGGGTGTGACAGAAGCTCAGAGCAGAGGCGTGTGTGACCAGGGGAGCGCACAGCGACCTGGTGGGGTGGAATGTGAGGGCAGAGAGCGGCCACAGAGAGGAAGGAGATGTGAGCTGGGTCTTGAGGCATAAAGAGAAGTTTGGAGGAAGGGAATTCTATGCCAGGGAACAGCAGGGGCAAAGGTGTTTGGTGACTGGGAGAAGCCGCGGTGGGGGAGGGCCCAGGGTGGGAAAGCAGGGGACGAAGACTTGGGTGTTAGGCAGGGGCCAGGCGTGCTGGGGCTTGCGAGACTCAGGAAAACGACATGCCTGGTCTCCTTGGCCTTGGACCCAGCAGTGGGATGGAGCTAGATGTTGTGACATCCTCCAGGTCAAAGGCCGCTGGTGTGAGGCAGGGGGCAGGGCGAGGCGGGGCTACTGGCTGGGGGCAAGGTGGCTGGGGGCAAGGCAGCGAGGGGCAGGCCTGGAGGGGTGAGCAAAGCCAGTGTTTTATCGAGCACTTACTATGTGCTGCGCTTTATCTGCAAACACTAGCAACTACCCTCACGACCATCCGGTGAAACAGACTATATGCCCATTGCACAGAAGAGAAGACTGAGGCTCGGGGACCGGCCCAAGGTTGCACAGCTGGTGGGTGGGAGTGTCAGGGACCCCTGGCAGCCCCACTGCAGAGCCTGCGCCCCACCCACCTGGTTGTGCGTGGGCTGCAGGCTGAGTAGGAGATGTCTGGCGGGTACTGAGGGCGAGAGGAGGAAGCAGAACAAACTGCTTCTTGCTCCTGGACCCGTCCTGGCAACGGGTGGGGAGGAGGTGGAGTTAACCTTTCTCTCACCCGTCTCACAGCCAGGCCCCAGGGTCCTGTGCTTGGCTGTGTCCTCTTCCCACCCCACCGCCGCCTCTCCTGTTCTGTGGGCCACCTCGTCCGCTCTCAGTGCCGGAGCCACTCTGCCCGGACCCGTCCCGTAGGGGATCCTGGCCTGGGGAGCCCCAGAGCCAGACTTCCTGCCGCCCGGTCCAGGAATGGCCGCAGGGCTCTCCCGCCGGCTGGGCTCCGGGAAGGCCAGCCGGGCCTCAGGCTGCCCACCCCTCCCTATGCCCCCTCGCCCCTCGCCAGAGGTGCTGATGTTCGAGACGGAGGACCTGGTGCGGCGCAAAAACGTGAAGAACGTGGTGCTGTGCTTGCTGGAGCTGGGCCGCCGTGCCTGGCGCTTTGGGGTCGCGGCGCCCACCCTGGTGCATCTGGAGGACGAGATCGACGAGGAGCTGCGGCAGGAGCTGGCCCTGCCGCCGCCCGACCCCCCGCCGCCAGTGGCCCCCAGGCGGCGGCCCTGCCACTTCCAAAACCTGGACCAGATGGTGAGCCGCTGGGGACGCTGGCTTCAGGCCCCGCCCCCTGGGCCCGCCCTCCTCTGCCCTGCCCCCTACTCCTGCCCCCGCCCGGCCACCCCTTTCTTGAACTCCAGTCCACACCCCGACACTAATCCACTGCGTGGCTTTAAGTCCTGTCTTGCTCTGAGCCTCAACCTTAATCACATATAATAGTAGCTAAGCCGCCTATTACCACCTGGGTTTTTAAGAACCCAGCCGCTGGCACCATCTCTGACCCCTGGGGTCTAGCCTGAGCTCCCCTGCTCCGCAGCAGTGGGACTTGGGGCTAATTATTTAACCTTTCTGTGCCTCCGTTCCCTCTCTGTGGCATGGGGGCAGTAAGAGGACCCAGCTCCTCTGACCGTCGCAAGGAGTGTTCGGGACAGTGTCTGGCCGAGCGGCCGTCGGTGGTGGCATTTAGCTCTCACTGTGATGAACCCCATCCCACCACCGCGGAGCTGGGGGTGGGGAGGTTTCTCAACTTGCTCAAGGCCTGCCACAGCCGAGCGGAGCCGGGGCGCTGACCCCATCGGATTCCAAGGCCCACCTTCCTCACCATCACACCCCACTGCCTTCATCAGCTGACCCCAAGGGCTCTGGGCCATAGGTGACCACCCAAGGTCTTGTTCTTGCCGGGTCATTAAAATTCTTCCCTACCGGGCCCTGGCTGGTGTGGCTCAGTTGGTTGCAGCATTTCCTGTGCGTGTAAGGTCACGGGTTCGATTCCTGGTCAGGGCACATGCCCGGGTGGCAGGTTTGGTCCCTGGTCCTGGGCGTGTGCGGGAGGCAGCAGATTGATGTTTTTCTCTAGAAGCCTTGGGGTGGTTCTGGGGGCAGGCAGACCCTCCCCCATTGGGCTTGACCTGGCGTGGGTGGTGGGGAGCCGGGGCACAGGTGCAGAGGGAGAGCTGAGCCCATGGGCGCTGCCCGCAGGTTCAGAACCTCGTGAGCCACTGCACATGCCCAGTTCAGTTCTCCATGGTCAAGGTGTCTGAGGGGAAGTACCGCGTGGGGGACTCCAACACCCTCATTTTTATCCGGGTAAGTGCGGGGACAGAGGTGGAAGGGAAGACTCTGGTTTCCTTCCATGGGACCCTGCCCAGGTCTGAGGGCAAGGACAGGAAGTCACCATTCACCCCTTGGGGCTTGTTTTCTCTCCCTGGAAAAATTCCAGAAGATTCCTCAGAGGTGGCAGGCCTATCCCCCTGGTCCCATGAGGGCAGCCAGAACCACCCCCCACTATCTGCCTGCAGCTCAGCCTGACTCTCAGGGGTCCCCAGGCAGAAATGAGGGGTACTCCTTATTTCCATCACCTCTACCCCAGCTACAGGCTCAGTCCGAGAGAGGGGCTCGAGAACCCTAAGTTTGCGTGCAGTGTGCGACCCAGGCACGTGGACCTCACCGTTCCCTCTCTGAGGCCTGACTTGGTGCATTCTGCAGAGTGAGCGGTAGTAGGAACCGAAATGGACCTCCCCCTGCCCCCTACCCGCCCTGCACCGGGCCCCACTCCACTGCAGAGACAGCCTGCACCCAGAGGCGTGGCCAGCAGCTCCCTACTGCGGGACTTGGCAGAGCCCTGGAGGGCGCCCGCCACAACGCGGCGGGGAGGAGTGGGGGCAGGGGGGCAGAGCCAGCTCTGGCAGCCTCCACCCAGACCCTGAGCCAACAGCCCCCGGAGGTGGGCTGGGGCAAGGGACAGTGGCCCCGCTCTCACTGCAGAGACGGAAGCCTGGAGAGGCCATGTGACCCAGAGCGCAGTGGGGCTGAGATGCCCCCCATTCTCTGACACACACGCACTGCAGGCAGAGCCAGGGCCCCATTCCGAACACAGGCACGTGCGGGGGGCCCTGCAGCGGAGGGAGAGAAGAGAGGGCTGTGAGGGCCCCTGTCCCGTTGTGGGCCACCTTGTGTTTGTCGGCCCGCCCCCACCCTGGACAACGTGTGTTATCTGACGCCTGTCACGGAGGAGACAAACACTCCCGGCCACACACGCGTGCCTGGGAGTGTTTGCATGCGCACACGTACTTGGAGTGGGGTGTGTGCTGGAAGACCGCAGGCTGAACCTCACCCTTGCCCCCTGCAGGTCCTCCGGAACCATGTGATGGTGCGTGTCGGGGGCGGCTGGGACACACTCAGCCATTACCTGGACAAACACGACCCCTGCCGGTGTACATCCCTGTGTGAGTGTCTGGAGAGTCCCCTTCCTGCGCTGTGGGTCGGGAGGTCGAAAGCGGGAGGCAGGTTGGACCTCCAGGGGCTAGAGGCGTGGAGGGGGTGTATGGAGACAGGAAGGTGCTGTAGATCCTACAGTGTACAAGGTACAGGTGTGGCGCGGCCGCAGCCCTAGAAGGAAAGTCGTTGGCACAGTGCAATACCAAGTATAGCCACAGGATGGCGCCAAACACCCAGTGAATCAGCGTTTGGTGTGGTGCCTCAGGCAGGGCTTAGATCTGGCTCTGACGCCCACAGGGGTGGCACCGAGCATGACCTCAAGGGTCTTTAGCCCTCCAACTGCGTCCATCAGCACCTCCAGCCCACAAATAAGCATGCGATGTAAGTAAAACTCGTGGACTTGCAATACAAACGCAGCTTTAAACAAGTCCCCTCCCCAGTCCTCTGACCAGATTTCACCCCCTGACCCCCACCCCCAAAGAAAATGCTGGCACGGGGGCTGTCCCCGTCACTGCCACCGTGGGCCCCCTGTCTCTGATGCGGGGTGTGGAGCAGGAATTGAACCCTCTCCTCCTTTCCTCTCTGGGGCCTGTGTTGGCAGCTCACAAGCCAGGCAGCTCCCTGAGGCCCCCGGGGCCCCCCGTGCAGCACGAAGTGAGGGTGCAGGACGAGGCCTGGCAGCCACAGCCGACGATGACCATCAGCCGTTCCCAGAGCCCCCCGCCCCCCGTGGACTGGAAGACGTACACCTCTGCGAGCCGAAAGCTGAGGCCCCCTGCCTCCTCCCCCAGACCCCGCAGTGCATGGGGAGCGGGGGCAGGGGTCCCCCGAGAGACAGCACCATTCCTGAGGTACTGGGGAGGGGCAGGGCAGGGCCCCTTTCTCCTTGGGGGTCCACATTCTCAGAGGCCACCCCCCGAGACAGAGGGAGCAGGTCTCTTGGCAATGCCCCTGCCCCAGCCAGGCCTCGGGTGTTCTGAACAGAAAACGCACCCAGTACCTTCGGGATCATCTCGTTGCTTCACGTGCCCTCCCATTTCACGGGTGAGGAAGCTGAGGTCCACGCAGGGAACAGGCCCACCCAAGGCCTTTCTGCCATTTCGTGGTAGGGCAGACGCTAAGACTCCCCTGCCACCCAAGACCGGTGACCTGGGGTTGCTGCATTTGAAGTAACCCAGGGTCTGGACCAGGCTGCTTTCTGTCTGCTACACAGGGAGGTGTGGGGAGTAACGTTAAACAGTATCTGCCGTAAGGGAGACTCTTGGACAGGCACAGAGGCAGAGGGAGTATCTGCGTGCTTCACGAATCTGGCCCCCTGGGGGTTCTGGCTGGGAAAAGGCCCTCCCCTCCCAGAGCCAGGAGACTGGACTGGAAGGTCCTACTAGCCTGGCAATTCTCCCTTTCAGGTGCCAGGAGAAGCCACTCGCCCCATCTCGGGAGCACCTGTCAGCTGGGGACAGTCTACCCAGCCCCCAATCCTCACCCACCCCTAGGGGACGAGACCCACCATGCCCCTCTTCAGGGAAGAGGGAGGGCAGAGGGAGGACCCCCACATCTTGGATTCATGAGGCGACAGACAGCTGGGGACCCCATTCCACGGTCCCCACCCCCCAGCGACCTGGAGCTCCTGAGGCCACGGCCAAAGGGACACCAGCAAAAGGACCATCTCCCGTGCCTCGTTACTCCAGTTTTGCAACGCCCATGGGCCCCAAGCAGCCACCCCAGGGTGAAGCTGAGGGTGCCCCCGCCCAGCTCAGGGAGCCAGCATCTGTCGGTTCTCCATCCCCTGGTAAAGGGCCCACCAAGACCCCTGCCCGGCTGCCCCCCACCCGACCGCCCACTCCAGGAGGAAGCTTCCCTGGTACCGCAAGTGGAGGTCTCACAACCGGATCGGTGAGAAGCTCCGTCACACAAAGAGCTGTCATCGGAGTCTCGGCTGGGTCCAGACACGGGGACCGCTCTGTGGAAGGGAGGCAAGGGGCCCAGAAGCCGGAGACCCGGGTGACCACAGAAGCCAGAGAGTCCAGGGGCCGGGGCCCCCAGGAGCAGGGGCGGGGGTGCACTCCCCCGACCTCGGATGGGACCAAGGAGCGGGCTGTCTACCATGGCCTTGAGGAGGAGCTTTCGGCCGACAGGAAGCTGCTAGAGGTGGGGACCGCTCGTCCCCAGGGCCCAGGGTCTGGGCTCATTCCCCGAAGTGGAGTCTACGTGCCCAGCCTGGGTACGCGGTGGCCTGAGCCTGGGGGTCCTTATGACAAAGTCATCCAAGAACTGGCTCAGGGCCCCCCACCCCTCAATAAAGTCGACATGGGGGCCTGGAAGGCTGCCTGCGCTGGCTCCCCTAAGCTGGCTGTCGCCACGGGCCCAGGAAGCCCACAAGGGCAGCCGGGAGCCAGCGAGAGTGCGCCAAGGACGAAGGCAGCCGTGAGCGCCTGGGGCACCGGGATGAGGAAGGTCCCGGCTGAAGGAGGGCCGGACTGCCCAGTCCTGACTCTGTCTGCCAGCCTGGAGGCCCCCGCACCTTCGCCCCCGGACCCAAATTCCGACAAAGCCAAGGCATGTCCGGGCAAGGGCAAGAGAACACTCCGGAAGCCCCGGAGAGTGCCATCCATTTACAAGCTGAAGCTGAGGCCCAGAATCCGGCCCCGGAGAGACCACAGGCCTGAGAAGCAGCCTTCACGAATCCCCAAGCCCCTGGCCTACCTCCGCCTGGGTCCCGCCAGGGCGCCCCCTAGGGGCAGGCTGGAGAGGGCGTCGGCGCTGGGTGGCAAGGGAGGGGAGGCGGCCCTGGTGGGTGGAGCCTCGGCGGGGGAGAAGGAGGAGGGAACCCAGAAAGAGCCCTTTGCTCCTAAGGAGAGCGGAGCCCAGCCTTCGGGCCCGGGGCCTGGGCAGCCTGACCGAGTCCCACTCCCTACTGAGGAGGAGTCCTGGGTCTAAGGAGGGGCTTCTCCTCCTGGAGCCTGCAGGGCGAGTGCCGGCTTTTATCGGCTACAGGAGCAGAGGGAAGGTCCCACGCCTGGACCCAGGGCCTTGGCCAGGAGAGACAAACAGCCTCCATCAGCCCGGACGGGCGACGGGAAACCCATCACTCCCATTCCAACGCAGTTAGGGTGCGGGCAGCGGGGCCACTCTCTATGCGATCACCGCTCGCGCCCCCCGCACCCCCGCCCCAGGGCAGCTCCCCAAACTCCTGTCTTCTGGCCACGGCCGCTGTTCATTCCCACAACCCTTGTAAGTTATCAAACACTCGTGGGTCTGTCGTTGAGTCTCCATCCGGCTCGAGTCCCTCTCTCTAGGACTGCAGTGATGCAGGAACGTGGCGCCTCGAACATTCTCCCACCGGAGGGGAAGGGGACCAGGGGAGGGAGCTGGGGTGAAGTAGCCAGTCCAACCTGGCCCTACACAGCCGCCCGCGGGAAGCGGCAGGGGCGTCAGCACCACGGACAGGGGCAAGGCCGCCCGACGCCGGCTCCTCCTGCGTGGATTCAGAGCTGTGCTCTGGGGCTCGGAAACGGAGATCACCGAGTCCACAGGCACGGTCGAGAGAGTTCACGCGAACCCTCGAAGCGAGGACAGAGGCCACAGCGGCTCAGCAGCAGGTGAGACAAGGACGCAGGAGCAGAGGCTAGGACCGAGTGCAGTTATAGAAAGGTTTCCTGAGACCGTGGCCGAGGGAGACGGGATGCCTCCCCTCTGGAGGGGTTTGGTCAGGGGGAGGGCTCAGGGACAGGTGGAGAGGAGCCCCAAACTCATCCCCGCAGTTCCCCTGGGCGATCTGGGTGTCGGGGTTCAGGGTCACCCCATCACCCTCGCCCTCCTTGCCCAGCAGAGCCCTTTCCCTTCCACTGTCAGAAGCTGAGCCCACACCTCGGTACAGAAACGAGGGAAAACACTCCCTGATTTTTAATCTGACTTCCGATCATCGCACAATGGGTGTCACACACACTTCCAGACCCTGTGGTGGGGAACCCTGGGGGGGGGGGAAGGGCAGGGAGGACAGAGACTCAGAATGAGGGCGAAGGAAATCAAAATCAAAGACCTGGGGTGAAGCGGAGGGAGTGAGGTGGGCCAGCCAGGCGGTACAGTCCAATGGCCCCCACTTCAGGTGCCTCAGAGCTGGGGGCCACGGTGATGGTGAGATGCTATCATCCCACACCCTACCCGCCCAGCGAACCAGGCAGCAGGACACGGGGGATGAGGCGACAGGCCCTCTTCCTTACCCTCCCAGCCACTCCAAGGTGTGGGGAAGGGGAGCCACCTCCTCTGCTTCAGAGGGAGGCTCAGAGGGCAGTCACTTGTCCAGTCACATAGCACGTCAGGGACTAGAACCCGGGGATACTGGACCGCCCAGCCAAGGCCGTGGTGGTCATTGCAGGGCTGTGCTACCCAGGTGGATGGAGGTGCATCAGCTGGGGAATTCAGATTCCCTCTCACACTGGATCTGGGTGACAACCCGCCCCCCACAGCGCCTCCCCCAGACTCCTCTCTATCGCGGCTTCAGGCTCCGATTTCCTGGTCTATACGGGCAGCTGGGCCAGGCCGAGGCTGGGTGGTTCTATGTGCCTCTCTCCTCACCAGGGGTTTTGTTCCCCTCTCACCAGACCAGGGCAAAGGGCTCACTCTCCAGAACTTTGGCCACGGAGCAGGGGACACACACCGCTTTGTGCCTTCCAGGTCCCCCAGGAATCCCTCGGGCTGCTTCTGGTATCTCCATTATTTTTGTTATTTCTGAATTGGTACAAAACTGACAGTAATCAGCTCTGGGCAGGAGAGGTAGAAACCCAGCCAGGCGGCCGGAGAAAATGGGGTGGAGTGAGCCAGGGCACAGAGCCAGCGGGGGTGGGGACAAGGACGCATAGGTCCTGAGGGCCTCCATCTAGAGGTGGGAACACAGGCACCTCTCCCTCCGGCAAGGGGTCCCCATAATTCTTTTTCTGGCTCTACCCCTCCCCAGATTCATCAGGGTAATCTGTGATTCAATCAGGCAGAGTCTGGGGCACCAGCCTGGGGTGGGGTGGGGAGGCAGAGCCTTCACTCCCACCACCTGGCCTCCAAAACCCCACCCCCAGAACCAGCCTGTCTCCCACAGCCCCCCAAACCCAGCATCCCCCACTCTAGCAGACCACCCAGCGCTAGAGCCCAGCGACATGGAACTAAATCTACCCTTTGGGGGGCTCCCTCTTCACACTCTGTCAAGAAAAAAAGTTTTAACCCAGGGGGTGATCTGGCTTTGGGGTCAGGAAAGGGGTGAGGGGTACCCGGCAGGGACGGACCATCGAGTTAAGGCTGGAAGGTAGGTTTTTGTGTCTCTGGGGGCTGCTGGGTGGGGAGGTCTCCCTGGAGGGGATACAGCTCAGTTTTCTCCCCCTGACTGATCTGGGACCTCAACCCTCAGACCCGATTGCGGTCGGTCCTCGGGCCACCCGCATCTCTCTGTTCTGTGCCGGTGGCGCCGACAGGTGAGAAAGCGGACCTCACACAGAAGCCGCCAGGATCTGCAACAACGGGGTGGATGAAATGCGAGCCCTGTGAACGGAGCTGGGGGCGGGGCGAGGGGCCAAGGGGTGGATAAGACCGCGAAGGACCAAGAGACACTTGGGCAGACAGATGGACACAGGAAAGGAATACACGGGAAAATGACAGACACACTCTCGGAGAACATGGGTGGGGGCCAGCTAAGGCAACACCTCCCCATCCCCACCCTCCATTCCCGGCGCTCACTCCAATCCCACAAGGCTGTGGTGCCCCTAGGGGCCGGGCTGGGTACTGCACTAACTACAGCCCTAAAGGAGGCCGTCCCAGGAAGACAGATGCGAGAGAGGGGAGGACTGGGCAGTTACGGGGTGGCTCCCTCTCTGCCCTCTGCCTCCCACGGGGAGACGCGTGGCTACGGGGGCATTTCAGGCCCGGCACTTGAGAGTTCTCTTCCCGCCACTCGCAGCTCAAGCCCCGCAGTGCCATCAGGAGGCGGCCCGGGTTGTGGCGGCCACAACCCGCGGGTGGCCTTGGGGCTGGCGGGATGCGCGCGTCACATGATGGCGCAGCGGTTGCGGCGCAGCGCGCCCTGGAAGCGCAGGGCGGCGTGCACGTGTTTGCAGCGGGCGCAGCCGACGCTCTTGAGCAGCTCGCTGAAGAGCAGCAGGATGTGCCAATTGTACTTGGCCGAGCACTCCACGTAGCCACACTTCCAGGTCTTGCGCACCAGGTGAGACACGTTCCAGCGCGGGATCACGCGTCCGCGCTGAAGGTCCCGCTTGTTCCCCACGATGATGATGGGCGTCTCGGAGGTGCCAATCACCCTGGGGAACGAGGTGGGACTCTCAGAACTCCACCCGTGTGGCAGCCTCTGGACTCCAATGAGGGCAGGCTGTGCCTAGTCAGTAACAGAACTACCACATGTCTGTTCCAGGAACAGGGCTCGGCTCTGGAGACACATTACACTCTCCGATCTGCACAGCTGATCCAAAAGGTGGGACTACTGTGATCCCCATTCTACAGACGAGGAGCCCGAGGCTCACAGTCAGTCACTGGCCTGAAGTCTTGTTCTGGGAGCCCCTCATCTAGCTGCCGCACCAGACTAGCCACCCCGTGTAAGGGTCCCAAAATGAGTTAATAGCAGAATGTCACGAGTGCATGTGTGTGTGTGTGTGGGGGGGGAACGGGAGGCTACTTCGTCTGCACCCCCCACCTCCACTGCGCCCTTTTCATGGGACCTGGCTAGCACTGGGGCATCCACTGAGGTGGCAATGGACCGTATCCTGGGCCCTCACCTCGTCTCTAGGATCTGCTGGCGGATGGTCTTGACGTATTCAAAACTGTCAAAGCAGCAGATGTCGTAGACCAGGATGTAGGCGTGGACGCTCCGGAGTCCCCTGCAGCAGGCATCTGCCCACTCCTGCAACACCCCCCGTGGGTGCCAAGGTCAGAGCGGCCGTGCTGGCTCCCCTGGGCCCCAGCCACCTCCAGCCATAGACCAACAGCACCCTCACCGGCCCCTGCACCCAAAGCCTTCTGCACCCACTTAACCCCAGGAGGCCAGGGCCAGTGCAGCGTGGAGCTCAGTGCTGTGGCTTCCCCACCTCGTGCAGGTCACACGGTCTGACCTTGAGGGCCACTGCATAGCCCTGTGCATGTATGGGGCTGAGACCTGCCTTGTACCATTTTGCCCCCCAATCCATCCATCCATCTTTGTTCACGTGTATTTATAGTGTCTCTAAGAACCCAGTCCTGAGCTAGCTGTTGAACCTGTTGAAGTGGTCTCTAGCTTCTAAGGCTCAGCTTAATGCCTCTTCCTGCACAAAGCCTTCCGACAAGCAGGGGACTCCCCTCGTCTTCTGTGAGCATAGCTCGGTTAGGGCTGTTGCCATCCCCAGCTCCCCTCTGCTGCTGTGAGCTCCTGAGAGGCCCAGAGTCAAGCCGGCCTCATTTTTACATGCCTCCTCCCCCTCCCCGCTCAGTGCCTTGCACTGTGTGGGCTCCTAGCAGGCTCCTTACTAGCCGCTTGACTGGGTGAGCTCTCCATGGTTCTGAAGCCCAGCCGGGCCATGCTGGGATCAATGCAACTCCTGCCAATAATTCCTGCCCTTGGATTGCTACCCGATGTGCCCCTTCTGTACGTTCCACCGCAACGCCGAGAAAGAGAAGGCCCGAGGAGAACAGACGGAGACTGGATGCATCGCGGGGGCTGATGCAGAGCAGGGCCCGAGGCCAGCTCCAGGGAGCCGGCGCTTCCTGCGTGCTTATGACAAATTCTCAGGGTGGGGTTGCAGCTCAGGATGAATAGACCCCTGGAAAGGCTGAGTGCACTAAAGAGAAGGCTCCTTAAGAATTAATTAGCTAATTAACTTGCCAGCAGATGGCAATTGCAAGAGCAGTTGAAGGCAGCCAGTGTGTGGAAAGAAGGTGGACTCTGAAGTTGTGGGAGGTGGAGGCTTTCAAGGACAAGGGCAACCAAGGTCTTCTCCCTTGAGGGGCCAGGCAAAATATGAGAAGGAGAGGCAGGCATGTCTCCTGGGCCAGCTTGTGAGTTGGGGCAAACAGAGACCAGGCATGAAGGAAGACTACAACTGGTTCTCCATCTCAGAGAGAGAAAGTGGAAAGGAAAAGACTTTGGTGGCGGTGACAGAGTTACGTCTGACTCCAGAAAAGGACTTCCTAACTCAAAACGCTTAGCAGCTGGTGCAGTAGATTTCCTCAGGGAGATGATGTGGCATCTTTTCTGTGTGCTGAGTTCTAACTTTGGTGCAGGGGGAAGATGCTGAGGATGAATCTAAAACTGTAGGAAACCACTCACTGGCCTCTCAGGCCAGGGAAAACGACATTCTGCAGGTCGCGGTGGGCTCCAGGAGCACAGGACCCGCATGTGTGTGGGGCCCCTCCCCCAACCCACACACAGGTGGAGGATAGTGGGAAGTGGGAGGGATGTGGGCACAGCGGCTCCCGCCCTCTTTGGCCGGGAGAGGAAACAGCTGCCAGCCTTCCGGGGTGACAGCGCCCCTCTTCCCCAGCGTGTCGCCTCCCTGGGGAGGCCTCCAGGCTGCCTCCCTCCCACTCGTCTCTGGAGGCTCCTAACAGGGAGAGGAGGGTGGCTCCTGAATGGCTGGCTTGTCCCTTCACCCTGGTGGATGGGCGGGAGCGAGAAAGCTCAGCTTCCCTTCCAGCTCACTCTGTGCCGGGTTCCAGGCTGTTTGGGGTTGGCCAAAAAGTCTGTTACGTTTTCTACGTACAACGAAAGACACACTTTTCATCTTCACCAATAACATTATTGATTTGGATATATTGAGTATGTTGGCTATTTCCAGCTTTTGGCTTCCAGCGGGAGAGGCCAGGGTGCCGCTAAACATCTTCCAATGCATGAGATGGCCCACAGCAAAGAATTCTTTGGCTAAAATGTCAACAGTACCAAGGAACTTCCCAAAAATACACTGAAAATGTTGCATATTTTCTTCCATCTTCAATATCAAAATGGCTACACAAAATCCACCAATTTTGATGTGTTTTTTTTCAATGGACGCTGACAGGAGGGACAGCTGTCACGATACAATGTAACAAAAGTGTTTCAAATGAAATTAAAGACAGCTAAGCCCCCTAGAGCCATCGTATGGGAAAAAACGTAACGGGCCTTTGGCCAACCCAATAAAGGATCACCTTGGGGCTGTGTGGAGACAGGGAAGGAGCAATGGAGACAGAGGGCCCCTCCGAGGACGGGGGAGGGCGCAGGTTCAACACCACGCGGCTCCCGCTCACCCCTGGGGGGCGCTGCACGCGTCCTCTAACTTCAGCCTCCTTCTCTGATGGGAGGAGAGGGGCTGTGGGAGGAGCAACCGAGGCTCAGGCCCAGGAAACAGCACTCCCCTGGGCTGCTTTTCCACTGGAGTTGGGGAAGAATGTATTTTTATTCCATTTCCAGATGGTGATCAGCAGGATTCTTGTGTTTTATTTTGATCTCTGCTCAGCGTCCCTTACCTGTGCTCTAGGGGTGAGGTCTTGGACATCCTGAAGAATCCAACCCTCAGTCAGAAAGAAAAAGGCCAACAATCCAACAGAAGGATGGGCAAAGGGCGTTAATAGTTGTCAGAAAAAGAAATGCAAAGGCCATTAAACATTTGAAAAGATGCTCCACGTCACTCCTAATCAGAGATGCAAATAAAAACCACAGAGATGATCAAATCTCATTCATCAGATTGTCCAAAATCCTGAAGTTTGACAACAGATTCTGAAGGCAAGGCTTTGCGGAAGCAGTGCTCATGTACACAGGAAGTTTCCAGATCGGGAGGGGACTCTGACACCTTCCAAACTCCAGCCGCATTGCCCTTTGATGTAAGCAATGCCTTTCCAGAGATCCATCCCACCACAATCTTCCCCATGCACCAGGCTACCCCGTCGTAGCATTATCTGAAATAGCCGAAGACTGCAAACAGCCCCCTCGTCCAGCAGGAGGGGGTCTCCACAGCTCGTCTCTGAGACGGAGTCCAGCACCGTGGGGAGAAAAGAACAAAGATGGCCCCCTGCTGGGGTACTGACATGGGGAGACCTCCAGGTGACAGCGTGAGGTGAAGAAACACGGTGCAGAGAGTTCTTTAAGGTAAGAAAGGGAGTGGAACAAGACTGCACTGGAAGAATGAGTTGAAAACAACGATGAGAATTCCGACAGAGAGAGGGGCAAGAACCGGAGTGAAGAGGGCAGGGGTGGCCTGAGATTTCTCGTCGCACCTTTTCACCAATCTGCACTTTCAGATCGTGTCTTACCTCTGCCAAACGTGAAATTAAGTTAGAAGTAAGTACACAGCACAAAGTGAAAACTACGCAAAGCTCGACGTGCCGGACGGCAGAGCGATCCGAGCGTCAGGCTGCCCGCCGCCGTTCAAGTCTCCTGTGGAGAACTAGGCCCGGACCCCAGACCCGCTGCCCTGACCTCGCTGCTCCCAAGGGGTGGGGGTGGGGGGCGGGGGGCGTGGGTCAGGCGTTCCTCTTTGGTGCTGATCGCCTGCACGTGGGACGGCAGAAACGCGTGTCCCTGGGGTTGGGCCAAGGCCCTCCCGCCCAGGGCTGCGGAGCAGGGCTGAGCCCACGCCCCTCCCTAGCCGCTACCTGAGAGATCGCTGCCTTTGCGCAGTCACAGCTAGCCAACCTTGGCCCCGCCTTCCTGTCTCCACCGCTGTGCGCACCCCTCTGAGCAAAGCCTCTGCACACCCGGGTCAGGGACTGCCTACGGTGGGCAAACGCGTCTCAGAGCTCGGCCTCCTCACGTGCCCACCCCCTCTCCAGTCAGAGGCAGAGAGAGGCGAGGAGGACCTGGTCCCTGCAGCCCAGGGAAGGAGCGCTGTCAGCCAGTGCCCTGGGGGCAGGAAGGGGGCGCAGCAGGCCAGTCCTGAGGGCAGGGGCATTGCACCACTTAAGGCCCTTGGGCAAGAGATCTGTCTCTGAAAACACACCTTCACCAGGTCCTGGCCTTTCTTCTGCTGTCCCTTCCACAGACCATTCCGCCCCGGTGCCTACCACGGAGCCTGGCACACATGAAAATGCTCATCGAATGTTGGTGGAATCCACCAGCACACGAACGGGTTCCTGGGGCGGATCTGGGCAGGGTGGCCCAAAGGGCAGCGCGGAGCTCTTCAAGCCCCAGATGGAGGCCTGGCAACCGGCCAGGGCGAGCAGAGGGAGGATTGGAGCTCAGCCTTTCCCCGCCCCCTCCGGCCCGCCACTGCCTCCCCACCTGCGGAGCCCCGCCTACCTGCAGCGTGTTGACGGGGAAGGCGCTGATGGGCGGGAAGTCCAGGATCTGGAGGTCGTGCACGTGGCCGTTCATGACCACAGCAGGCAGGTAGAGGCGGCGGGCGGTGGTGGGCACGCAGACCTCGCTGAACTCGTTGTACAGGAACTGGCGCACGATGGCACTCTTGCCCACGCCTCGAGCCCCCAGCACGGCCACCCGGTAGGTGGAGACCATGCCTCCCGCCCCGTGCCGCCACCAAGTCCTCGCCAATGCGTGGGGCTCCCCTGGGCTGCATATTCCAGGGGCTGGGGGCTCAGCCTCCGTCAGTTCCAATCATTGCTGCCCTGCCCGCCCTGGGCCCTCTGCAGGCTCCACCTGGGCTGTGGGGACAAGAGGTGGGCTTGGTGGGCCGGCTTTTTCCGGGGCACTGCCGCCCTTTTCCACCTCGGGGCCTTCGCTGCAGCTGCTCCTGCCACTCGGAATGCCTTCCCTTGCCCAGAGCCCCTGTCCCATCTACCGAAATCCTCTCCATCCTTCCTTCTCCATTTCCCCCCTGCCTCCACCAGAGGAAATCCATCTTTCATGACTTGTATTATGACCTGACTATGGGCCCGCCGAGGCAGGCTGCGGAGCAGCGGAAAGAGCAGCGTGCTACAGCTTAGCTTCCCCACGGAGCGCGGGCCAGGTCTGGTCTCCTCCTCAGGGGTGAGGCTGGGCCAGTGCGTCTCAGTGGAGGCCCCCCTGGCATGTCTTAGAGGGTGAGTTCGTCGTTGGGCAGGACTGCTGGCACACTGCAGGAGGTTTTGCATCCCCAGCGGCCAGCAGCAGCAGCAGCAGCAGCCTCCGGTCACCATGACGACCCCTGATGCCCCCCATCCATTTCCCCATGCCCCCATTGAGAACCCCTGCACTAGATGACCACTTGGCTCTGGAGGACACCACCGGTTTCCCACTTCCTCTGTTAGCATGCGTGCCCACAGCGTGTCCTCAGTGACCACAAGGTGCCTAAGAGCTGGGTGTTCCCATCCAGAGAGAAGGCTCAGAGGGAGTAAGGACGGTACCCAAAGCCACACCACCGGGAATGCCAGCTGCTCCTTTCTACAACGCCGAAGGACTTCCAACTTCCCGCTCGGGGATTCCGGCTGGTGAATGCCTACAGGCCAAGGCTGTGTCCGACTCCCTGGCAGCCCCCGAGTGCGGAGGGCCTGGCACACAGCAGGTGCGCCGGTGGCCAGGAAAGGGCCGCTACAAGGTTGGACCTGCCATCGATTCATTAGTTCCTTGCTTGCTCCGTTCAGTGACTTTAGAGCTTGGCTGTGGACCCCCGCGCTGTGATGTTTCCAGCTGTGCGTCAGCTGATGAATCGCCTGCCCGCCCGACCCGAGGCATGCTCTGCACATGTATTTAACTGGGGGTCAGTAGCCCAAACTTCTGAGATAATCTACGTAAATCTCTTAGCTGGGTGCCTTCTCCTTTTGGGGGGAGACGGTGACCAGGAAGGCTGTTGCATGCCTGAGACTCCCTGTTTGGGGACTATTCCCAGGAAGGGTGACACCGGTGCCTGCTAGATGGGTCCCGGGCAGGTGGGTTTGCTGGAATTGGATAGGGCCGTGCTTGCCAGGCTTGTGTGTGTTTCCTGTGTGGACACGTGTTCTTTCCACGTGTGCTCAGTGCACAGCTAGCTGAAAGCACCTGGGCTCGTCCTCGCACCAGGCGTGCGGAAATAGTAAACAAAGGGCGGGACGTGGAGTGAGACCCATCAAGGCTGGGGTCCCAGCTCGGCCAGTCACTCGCTTCTAGTGTGACCTTGGGCAAGAAGCTTCCCAGGGTGGAGTGAGGCTGTGCCGGTCAAGTCCAGTGCCTGGCTCAGAGCGGGTGTTCAACGAGGAGTGGCCACTGTTGTGTACACGGTCCTTCCTTCATCGGAGGCTGCTGGGGCCTGCTAGCTGTCCTGAGATGGGTCCCTATCTACCGTCGGCCCGTGTGTGTGTGTGTGTGTGTGTGTGTGTGTGATTCTTTCCCCTTTGTATTAAAGGTAAAAGCAAGAACCAAAAACCAGAGACTTAGGGAAGTAAACACCACAGAGTGAGCTGAGCCGTCAACGAAGGCTAGGACCTCGATGTCCTTCCTGCCCCTCGCAGTGGCCTCTCCTCAACAGGTGCCTACGGGCTCACAAAAGGGGGAAGTACTAGTCCCTCCTCCCCATCACACCCTCCAGGTCCTCAGCCCCTCAGGCCTCCCCGGACACTGCCAGCGTGACAGAGCGCCTCAGCCGGGTTAATTACATAACCAGCACAAGCAGGTGGGGAGGGGGACATCCTAGGGGAGGAAGAGAGGCCAAGGAACCCAGCGTCCTTAGCCTCTCTCTGGGTGTGGCAACGTGGAGGTATCCAGGATGTTTCCTACCTGCACGTTCTCCTGGACACCACCCTTCCTGCCCAGAAGTCAGTCCCTCCGGGGGAACTGCAGGGGAATAGATGCGGGCTCGGTGCTAGAGCCAGGGAAGGGTGCAGGAGAGGCCCCTGCGCCGGGCCGCCTCCTGGAACTCACCAGGCCCAAGTGGGGCCCTATCCCTGACTCAAGGGTGACTGGACTGGTGCCCCCTCCCTCTTCCCAGGCAGGGGTCCTGGGTCCAAGGGTCCATTGATCCATCCCATCCTCCCCAGCAGGGTGGAGGTGAAAGGGGGCTGCCCAGAGAAGCAGGGCCCAGCCCCTGAGCGCTCCCTCCCCACGGCCTGCACTCTGCAGTGAGTCTGCAGACAGCCTCCGCTTCAAGAGACTGGGGACGCACACAGGGGCCAAAGCCTGTCCCTTCCCCTCCGCCTGGACACCTGAGTCTCTGCCCCGATTGAGGGCCGGGCCTTTTTTGTCCCGATGGGCCGAGTCACATGTCTGCCTGCTGTTTGTCCCCACCACGTTCATTTAGGAATGGGTGGGTGGGGGCTTCAAAGGATGCTGGGCTCCCCATGACCTGATTGGTAGGAGTCTGGGCGGGGAGGGGGGGGGGATGCCAGAGCCCAGCCTGCTCTCCGCCTCCAGCACCTTGAAAGCACCCCCAACCCCCAGCTCCAGCTCTCACGTGGCCGCCCCGCGCCGCTTCCCCGCCTGCCCGCTGGCCCCCTCCTCCGTCCTCGCCCCGGCACCAGTCGCCCCGGTCGTTTCCCCCTCACCTACCCCGACACCGTGCCACCCCCGGCTTGACCCAGTCCGGCCCCACCCGCGTCCCCCTCCTCCCGCCGCTTACCCGGGGCTGTCCTAGCTGCCCCTAGCCCTGGCCGGCGGGGCCGCGCTCCCCCCGGGCTCCGGCGCTGCGCCCTGGCTCCCCGGCCCGGGGGGAGAGGGGAGGGGGCGCCCCAGCTGCGCAGTGGGGGCGGGCTCCGAGGCGGGCGCGGGGACAGTGCGGGCGCCGAGGGGGTAGACACCTCCAGCCCCGCTCTCCCTGCGGAGCGCGCCGCCCGCGAGCCCTGGAAGAAGCCGGGCGGGGGGAGCGGACGGGGCGGGGCGGGGCGGGGCGCGGGAGGGGGGGGGGAATGCTGGCGTTCCGCTGGGTCCCTGAGCCTGACACATTCACTTGGGCGACCCTAGACGAATTCTTTAACCCCTAGACGCGACCTTCACCCCCTGACCCTTCCTGCGATATTTGTAGCTCTAACCTGGAGGGGTGGGGGACAGGGACCAGAGGGGCCCTAGTGCCTCTCGCTTCACTCCGGGCCAAGGCAGCTCAGAGCAAAGCTGGTGACCTCCGCAGCCCTAAACACGACCACTACCTTTCCTCTCCCGCCTGGGAGATACCAGGGGCTCAAGGCAGAATCACTCATATATTTATTCTAAAACAATCGTTTTCAGCGCAATTCATTACAATAGCTAGTATTGTATGAGCATCTGCTATCTGCCAGAGGGCGTGCTCCAAGCTTTGCCTGTTTCCCCAAATTTCATCACCGCAGTTCTCTGAGGTCCAGTCTCTAACATAAGGACCCCGTTTTACAGATGAGATAGCTGAGGCCGAGAGAGGCCGAGTAACTCCTCTTACTGAAGTGCCTGATGTGCGACGCAAAGGCTGGGAGTCCCTAGTTGGGCAGCCGCTGAGCGTGGGACGGGTGCTCACAGTCCAACGGGGTGACCAGGGGCAGCCCCGCCGCGCGGACGGGTGCTGCGTGCGTCAAGGTTCTGGGGGAGTGCAGAGGGCGTGGACCAACTGACAGGCGACTGTCAGGGAAAGAGCCTTGAAAGAAATGGACCCGGCTCGGCAAGGTGGGGAATGTTGTGGAAGGTGGGGCTTGCAGGTGAGGCTTGAAAGTGAGTCCGGGAGCCAGACCTGGCCCAGGGGGCAGGACCATGGTGAGTGACAGGAGGCTAAGGGGCTCGTTGGGGCGAAGTCACAGAGGCCTTGATTGCTGGGGGGGTTCGGATGGAGCCTGTGCAGGACCGAAAGGCACCGAGAAGTTTGAAGCGGGCGGCAACTGGTCACAGCTGTATTAGTGCAGCTGCCTGGAGGGCTGGAAGGAGGAAATTCTGAAAGGTGTTTTACCCCTGGGGTCCAGCACCCCCCACTACGACTTTCTATTACTTTCGGGCCACAGCCTCCTCATGGACCCCGATTTCCCTCCTTCCTTTGGACGCTGCATTTTGGGCACCTTCCCGATTGCTCCCCGTTCTCTCCTGTCCCGACAGAAAGCACAGTGGCCTCCAGCCAGGGTTCAGAAGCAGACAGATCTGGATTTAAATCATGACCTCACCACTTCCTATGGACCCAAGGCAACTAACTGGGACTCCCCCAACTCCAACTGCCTCATTTATAAAATGGGGATCCCCAGCACAAAACCAAGCTGCGGTGTGCGCAGCCCTGAACGCCGTGCCTGGCATGTCGGAAGTTTCAATGTGTGGCTTTCATTTTATTTCATTTTATTTTATTTTTCTCTTTTAGAGCCACATGGCCAATCATAGAGAAGCTTGAACACCACCTTGGGAAAGTTTCCATTTGTTCTGGGTGGGCTCCCAAGGTTAGGGTGAGGGTAGGAGGAGAAAGCTCAGGGCAGCAGCTTAAAGCAAATGCAGGGCAGAGGACACAGCTTCCCCCTGGAGTGCCACTTCTGAGTGTGTGTGTGTGGTGGGGGAGGGGCAGATTTACTGGCCGTATGGGACCACAGTGGTCACCGAGTGCCTCCTAATTTGATTCAACCGTCCAGGGAGGGACTGTCTGTCCCCCCAGTGTATCTGAAAGTCTTTAATCCTTACTCTCTGGAGGACCCTAAGCTTCACCGCTACTCCCCAGGGGCCATGACCCTCCATTCCGGTTCTATTTCAGGCCAAGTGGACTATGAGTGAGAGACCAGGAAACGCTCACATTCGTGCCTGGGGGCCAGGCCTCTCCAAAGCTTCTGACTTAGTTATATGAGGGGAGCACAGAGCCACGGGTTAATTATGGAGCCTCCTACTGGCCTCCAGTGGTAGGTCATTTAAAACATTATTACATACTAAAAAAAAAAAAAAAAACAACCATCAGCCGCCGCTGCTGTGGCTCAGTGGACTGAGTGCCGACCTGCAAACCAAAGGGTGGCTGGTTTGATTCCCAGTCAGGGCACATGCGTGGGTTGCTGGCCAGGTCCCCAGTAGGGGGCACCCAAGAGGCAACCACACATTGATGTTTCTTTTTCTCTCTTTCTCCCTCCTCTCCCCTCTCTCTAAATCTTAAAAAAACATCATATTAACATAAAATACTATTTGCCCGAATTTAAGATTTGGTTACGGCATCTTGTTTTGCTGAGAGTCACTTCGGGCGAAGAATCTACGCCAGCCAGGGGTCTGCTCATTCCCCTCGGTCCTTGGGGTTACCTTGGGGAGCGTTTGAGAGGCGCTGTCCTTGGGTCTGTCTGACCTGAAGCCCCAAGTGGCCGTGGTTCAGCTGAGCACACCAGACAGCTGAGGCACAAGCTCAGGTTCCCCGCCCGGGAGACACGTGGGCCCGCCCGGGGCATCTGAGACCCAGACGCACAGTGGGGCAGGAAAGACAGCGCCGGGCCTGCCTGCGCCGCCCTGTTCTATCATGGCTGAGGACCCCGCTGGCCTCCAGAGGCCGTGAGCCACATCCGGGAGCCTCTGCCCATGAAGTGGAGACGGAATGAAACGGGGGAGGGAGAGCCAGAGGCTGGGTTTGAACATCCTCCTCCATCACCTAATTCTCTCAGTGCCAGAGTATCGGGGCACTCCTGTCTCCCAGGGGCACTTCTGGAAACGAAGTCCCTCTGCATGTCACGAGCCTCTCCGAATCGGCTCTGCCCTCGTTGGCAGCATCCTGGATGGCAGGGCAAAAGCTAACTGAGAAACCGAGGTGGCAAGTTTGGAAACTGTTCAAGGAACGTCCTTGTTTCTGGTAACATGTACGGGGGCTGGCTGGGATTCTAGGGTTAGTGTTCAGGAGATGGAAATGGGTAACAGCGGGGGAGGTGTCATCTCTCCCGAGCGCCACACCAGGTATTAAAATAAACAGGCTCTTGCCTCCTGCAGCTGGGGGTGGCAGGGAAAAGAAATCTGGGTCCCAGCAACGTCAGAAAAAGCATCCGTGTGTGAGGTGGGAGTAGGGAGGCGCCAACCTGGGAGCCCTCGGCTGTGTTCGGGCCTCAGTACCGCGGTGCTGCCCCTTTGCGGGCAGAGAAGGATCTCGCGGCCTCAGGTGGAGTCTGGAGCCAGTGGGCCCCGCTTTTGCAGAGTGACCACGCGGCTGTACTGAGGGCTTAGCAGGGGGGCCGTTGGCTGGTGGCTGAGTGCAGAGGGGAGGGCCTGTAAGGGAACCTTCAGAGGAATGGAGGGCAGCTGCAGCGCGAGGGGGGAGGACACAGCAGGCGTGGCTCTGCTGGGCCTTTCACAGAAAACGAAGGTAACGCTCGCACCCTGGCCAGGCGGCTCGGCTGGCTGGAGCGTCGCCCCGGTCCCCCAAAGAGGTTGGGGGTTTGATCCCTGGCTGGCTGGAGCCGGTAAGCGAAGCAACAGATTGATGTTTTTCTCTCACATCCATGTTTCTCTTTCCCCTCGTCTTTAAAATCAATAAACATACCTTCAGGTGAGGATTCAAAAAAGATAACGCTCCATTCGTGGGACGGTCAGGTATCGCGAGCACGAAAGTGTGTTTACCGCTTTCAACCCCACAAAACCCTGGGCATCGCTGCGGAAGCGGAAGTTGACAAATCCCACCCGGCAGCGGGGAGCCTCGGCCCCACCGCGCATCAGCAGCGGGGTGTTGCAGAATGCAGACCCCCCCAGGCCCACCCAGCCTGGCTAAACAGAATCATCAACCTTTTCCGAGGGCTCTCGGGTGATACCTTCATGGGCACCCGAGAGCCTCTGTGCCAAGGAGACTCTCCTGGCTCTACGAACAGGCTCAGCTGGTGAGCCCAACTCGATCTCAGGGAGGCCCGCCCCCCTTCAGAGCTTTGACCCTGAACCTCGAAAGACTGCTCCTTCCCAAGTGTCATTCTCAGTCCGGTTGGGGCTGCCACCCAGCAGCATGGCCGCCCAGAATGTGCCCGGCCACCAAGGCAGCTCATTCGTCACGTCTGGGTCCCGGGCAGTTCAGGACAGTTCCTGTTCCGAGCGCCACGTGCCGGGACTGTGTGCCTCCAGCAACTTGACCAGCGGAGGGGCACGGGGACCCCTCCAAGGGCCTCTGGGCACTGGATTCCGCAGCCTCTTCCCTCTCCTCCAGGCTGCGGGAGATTGCAGAGGCTGTCACTCATGGGAACGCCGGGGTGGGGCTGTATCTCGACGACACCGGGGCCACACGGGCAGAGACCTGAGCTGCCTGGGAAGCCTGCCTGCAAGCAGCATTACTCCTATTCACTCGGGAACACGCAGGCCTGAGCCCAGGTCTGAAGCCCTTTTAGAAAGTGAGGGACTAGTGGCACACTGCAAGTAACAGGTAGCTGGTGAGCCTTCTCCCCAGACCACCTGCCAGGGAAGGCAGCCCCCCCACCCCCACCCGCACCCCCTACCTAAGGGAAGGGCCTGTGGTAGTGATGGTGGTGCGGGCTTGCTTGGTTCCAGGGGCCTCTGGATTCTTCCTCGGGCCGACCCTAATCTCACCTGGCTACGCCCCTGGGAGGGCTGGGCGGCCAGAAGAAACGCCCCCGCAGTGTGACTATTGCGTGTGGCTACTGAGGCCCTACTCCCCCGGGGCCAGCTGCGTTTTGCCCCAGAGTCGCTCTGAGAACAAAGCACACGCACCACAAACCTCACTTTGTGCGAATGAAGTTTATTGGGAAGACACAAGGTCAGGCTCCCCCAGCCCCGGCCCTCCCCCAGAACAGACCCCAACAACGAGACTGGCACGAGTTCTCAGGGTGATGTTGACCTTCCCCTCCCCGTTTCTCTCCAGAATCCCAAGCTCCACGACTCAGGCTCACGGGACAGGCTCGGGCGAGGACGGACACCCGCGGACTCTCTGACCAGCACGAGTTCCGGGTGTGCGTGTGCTCCCCTTGCCCTCCCCCCGCCCTGTTGAGACAAAGACGTGCTGGGGCAGAGGACAGGGGGCCACGGGGCAGTCTGCACTCCGGTCCCCGTTCCACGGAGCTGGAAGGCCGGACGGGAAGCTGTGGTGGAAGCCCCCGCCCTGCCTCTGCAGGAGTGAGGCCTCGCCCCTCGGTGCTGGGAGCGCAGGGCGGAGGTGGCCTCCCCGGGGAGCAGAGGTTCGGCATTAGCTCCGCTGGGTCCGCTGAGAAAGGCAGTTGTTACCCATCACTGCTGGGCGCGCCGAGAGAAGCTTCGTTCAGGGGTGGAGGGACATCTCGTGATACAAAACTGCTTTCTGCCTGCGCACCCCGGCACACACCCCTTCTGCAACTAGAGTGCTCTGAGATGAGACCCCTGCATTTGTGGTTTGAACCTCCACTGCCTGAGCCCCCAAGCAGGGAGCCTCACCAACCCGCTCTTCTACCCCCCACCGCCACCCTCCCACACAGTCCTGCATCACTTCCTGTTCTCCTGGGCCCAGTGGCCTGGCAACACAGTTCCTGGATGTAGTTAGTTCCTCCCCTCACCACCCTAATCCCGCCCTGGAGATTCTCCAGGTTGAAGAAATTGCTTTGCAGGCCCCGCCCGGAGTCCTGCAGCTGCGTGACGGGGTCACTCCGACACAGCAGGCCTGGGCGGCCCCTGCTCATTTCTGCGTTTGCTCCTCTGGGACCCACCTGGGCGAGGCCTCTGGACCCCGAGGGGTCTATGGCTGGAGTGGGGCCACTGAGAGGCAGTCTTGGCTGTGGGCCCGGGACACCGGGCGCCAGGTCGCACGACAAGTGCCCACAGATGGACCGGCGAACACTGCCTGGCGGGGCGCTGCTCCGGGCATGAGGTGTTCACTGACGAATCCCACCCAACCTGTTCAGCAAGGGGATTACACACCTCCCTGTCTTTTGAGAAATGACAAGAACTCTTCACCTTCTGGGATGGTCTCAGCTGCTTTGGAGCCTAAAGAACGCGTGTGAAGAACAGACCGGCGAGTGGCAGCGACAGAGGGGGTCTGGGACACCGCCTCGCCCGCCTCGCCTCTGCGCCTGCCCCAGCGGCCTCGAGAACTGTGGCCACGGGGGAAACATCAGCAGCTCCTTCCCCGGCATCTGGGCATCTGGACGTACCTTCCAGGGACTGAAAAGACACTGCGGCCACCTGACCCCGACAAATGAAGGGCCCCGGTCAGTGTGGAGCGTGGGGAGAGCCATAAAGGAGCAGCGCAGAGAAGGCGAGAGAAAGGCATTGTGGGAAAAGTGAACGAGACGCTGCTGCAGGGGAAACGCTGACGGGCGTTCAGGAGCCCAGCCCCGTGTCCCTGCCACTGACCCGCTGACGGGCCTCTGCTGTCACACCCTTCTGCCTTTCACCCGTTTCCTTTTTCAGAAAAGCAGAGTTGGACAAGTTATTACTTAAAGTCTGTTTCAACTGTAAAAGTACGTTTTTTAGATCTGAACTGGACCAGACAATGAACTAAACACAGGGCAGAGAAGTGGGGGAAAGGCATTTTGCTTCCTGTTCCCCACCTCTACTCAGAATCCTTCATAGGCCTTGGCTGGTGTGGCTCAGTGGATTGAGCACCGGCCTGCGAACCAAAGGGTCACCGGTTCGATTCCCAGTCAGGGCACATGCCTGGGTTGCAGGCCAGGTCCCCAGTAGAGGGTGCGTGAAAGACAACCACACACTGATGTTTCCATCTCCTTCTCCCTCCCTTCCCCTCTGTCTATAAAAAAATAAAACAGAATCCTTCATAGTGTTATTAATAGGTCAGGTGAGGGGACTGGAATGTAGTAAGTCAGTCCTAATTTCTCTCAGCCTTGGACGGGCCAGCGCATTCCTGCGCCCAGAACCGCATTGAGGGAAGGCCGCCACACCCGACTGCGGAGCGATCAAAGCACATAACACAGGGCAGGGGGAGCAGAAAGGAAAGTCTGGAGAGAGAAGAAAGAGGGAAAATCTGAATGGCTAGGGACAGGGCCGCCCGTGCCTCCCCGGGCCTGCGCGGCCACACGGTGCCCTCCGTTCCTCACAGGCACAGAAGTACAGGACGATCGAGTGCAGTGTATGTTACAGCGACACTTATCCTTACTTTAATTTTTTTTTTGTCTTTTTCTGGTTTTGAAACGAGCTCTCAATTACAAAATATCAAACGACACTCAAAAACGCCACCGCGGGCGCGGCAGGAGCCCACGGGTCAGGACGGGCGGCGGCAGGAGGCGAGGGGGGAGCGCCCGGAGCAGCGGCTGACAGCCGCTCCCGGGCGGACAGCGCCCGGCAGGGCGTGCCCTAACTTAGCACAGGTTACACTAGTCACTACCGTGGGGGGTGGCCCGGCGTGTCCGGGTTCAGACTCTACGCGACAACACACTTCCTTCCGGTTACGAGTCCGCGGCCCGCGCCGGTCGAGGGCAGGCGGCCGGAGGGCGCCGGGCAGGCCGTCAGTTTTTCAGAATGCTGTCGTAGACCTGGTAGATGTACTGAGAGACCTCGGGAGCTCTGCACTTCAGCGACAGCTGCGGGAGGGAAGGGAGCAGAGAGATGGTCAGGGAGACCGGCACAACTCGAAAGGCCCCCCACACTCGGCTCCCGGACACCACTCTCCGATGCAGCCGGAGAAGCTTCTCTCACGGCGCGGTGAGAAGGGAGCCAAGCCGAGAGACCCCGTGGGCAGACACGGTGGGCCTGGAGCTTCACTGCGCCCGCCCACGCTCCCTAACGAAAACACCCGTCTCTGGCTTCGCCAAGAGTCGGGGGGATTACTCCCGGACGAAAAGCCGAGGGCCAGACCCTTCGCTCGCTGGTGGGCACTCCACCTGCCCGCCTCTGGCTCCCAGTCCGACCAGGGTGACGGCCTCGGTGCCGACACAGGAGGGCTCACAGTCACGCAGAACAAACTGCGGGCCAGGCGGGTCCCAGGCACCAGTGCTTCCCGTGTCACAGCGGGGCGCACGCTGTCACGGAGGAGCGCGAGGACCGCCACGGGAGGTGTTGGCTCAGCAACTGGACGGCAGCTCGTGCCGACAGCCTCGCCTTTTATGTCCTGTCCCTTTTAGAGGGTGAAGCAGGTACTGCTAAGACCGCTCCCCTTCTCCACCACCACCACCACCACTTCCAGTTAGGTAACAACGATCCAATTAAAATTAGACTATTAAAAAGAGTTCAGTGTTGCACAGAGAATTTTACCTCATTGGTCAACCAGCACAAAACTTAAGCCCAGATCTGAACTCCAATGTATTAGATCAGGCACAGCATTAATAACGCAACAGGGGGAGGACGCGAGCTGCACGTGGGCCCAGAAAACGTCTCGTCTGCTTCTCGTGCAGCGGACACCGCTGCTCTGGTCTGTTCCGGCAGCCGAGCACAGTCGTCTCTAATACTTACGTCACCGCGAGATTTTAGACCATTTTGCCTCTTTGTTTTGTTTTTAGATACTCGGGATGAATGAACACAGTATAAAAGGTGAGTATTTTTTGGCAAAAATGTGGCAATGATACTGGTCAACCCTGAACTTACCGAGAAAGGAAAAACAAACCTCGCATCCTCAAACCTCGGGCGACGCCCTGCCCGCACCGCCCACGGCGCCCCCGGAAAAGCGTGCGGTGCAGGGAGGGGAGCGGGCCCCGCGGTTTCCGCGTGACCGCAGCCGCCCTGCGGCCGACGCGATCGTGGGCGCGGCCAGTCTCGAGCAGTTTCTTCAGGAGAGGATATAAGTGAACGGAAAAGCCGGGAGTCTCAGATGGAGGAGTTGTAACCATTGAAAGAAGCAAGAGCAAGATCGCTGTAACTACTTCTTTTTCTTCAAATCGAAGAGAAAGTTTACAGGAGTCACAGAGGTAGGGGAGGTGAGCCAGCTGGGCTCCGGGGGCTCAGGACACAAGTTACGGGGGCAGAAGACACGAGCCGAAAGGAAGAAGGTGCCAAGGTCCCTGCAACTTCCGAGGTGCCTTTTCCGGAAAGGTGTTAGAAACAGCTCACCAAAAACACCCGAAGAATAACCTGCGTGACTGGCCGCGCGCGGCTGCTGACGGCAAGGAGAATCCCGCATCGCGTTACTCGCAGATTAACCAGGGCGAAGAGGAGGAGGAATGTGAGGATTAAAACTTACCTGGCACATTTTGTATGAGTCCTTGAATAAAATTTGGGAACGAACAAAAAAATCTTAGAAGTGAAATTTTAAAACAAGCAAAAGACAAAGAGAAGAACATCAAAAGAGGCTCCACTCATATCCGGCTTTAACGTTCGGTCTCCGAGGCATTTATTTCTGAAACCGTTCATCAGGAAGACACTTCTGACAAGCAGAAACAGTGACAGCTCGTTTAAGACCACAGATACGGACAGAAAACAGCTCCGGCTGCGGTCCAGGCTGCAGCTCACAGGATGCCCTAAATGACTAAAAAGCGTCCTTAATCTACTGACCATTCAGCTTCTTCAGCATTATTCAGCACTGAATCTTGTATCTATCACTTTCCTGTCTCCTCCTTCCAAACAGCCCACAAAAACGTCAACCATAACAAAAGAAGAATATCTCCCTGAGCCCAAGTGGTTTTTCTTTTACTTCACAAAATGCAGATGACCAGCCTCATCCTATTGGGAGATCACATTTGACAAGAGCAAACACATGCCAAGCAGCCACATACGTCTTTGTTGCTTAACAAGGCAATTTGCTCCCGTCTTAAAAACGCTGCCAGAACGCAAACTTCAGCCCACTGCAGCACCGAAGGGAGTTCTCCGAGCTACAGCGCCGCAGCGGGGCTCGGGTGCTCGCGCCTCTGCCCCCTCAGGACAGGAAGGCCGGGGGCAGGAGGGAAGCCCTCCTTAGAGTGAGCCGCCTGTCGCGGCACCACAGGCGCAGAGAGGGGAGGAGAGGAGTAACTGACACCGAGAAAGGCGCCAAGTTTTGTGAGCGACGGTGCGTCCTGGCGGGAGTCTGAGGCGCTCTGTGCGGCCAGAGGCACCATGCCCGCTGGACGGGGCAGCAGCCACAGAGAGACCTTCCAAAGAGGCAGCCGAGGACTTCCACACTGACCGCCTGCGCGGACACCCGGGGCCTGAGGTGCACCCTCCAGGTCCTCCCAGGGCGCCAAGAAAACACGAAGGGTTCTTACGTCCCTCCCCGAGCCCGTCTCGCGGGCTCTGAGGAAGCCTTACCGTGTAATTGGGGTTTCCTGGCTGGATGCGCAGCTCAGCCAAGATCCAAATGCCATTGGTGAGCTTCAGAGACTGGTACAGCATGTCCTGCCCCTCCACGTTCCTCTTGGCAATAGTGTAAACGTTGTTGTTTTGCAACTTGCTGGAGACAGTGTCTAGAAACACAGATTCGAAATATCACACAAATGCTTCCTCCGCTCCGCCGTCCCAGCGGCCACGTGGGCCGCAATCCTGACACCAGCGTTCCACGCACACACTTCAGGAAGCCCTTCTCCCCGGCAGCAAAGGGCGAGGAAGAGGCTCCCGCAGCGCCTGCCTGTCACACCCCACAACGGAAAACAGAGGGAGGCGCAACCGGGGGAAGCAGCGCCGTGATGCCCGAAGGAGCCGGCAACCTCAAGCCGGGTGCCGGATGGGCTGAGGACACAGAAGAGGACGGAGGCACAGCGGGTGCGCGGGGGAGCCGCAGGGACACGCGGGCTGACGGTCACCTCCACAGCACCACTGCCGGGGTCGGAAAACGGCACGGTTGCAGAAATCCTGCAAGTCAAATTTATTCCCTTGGGCGTTTAAGATTTTTATTTTTAAAGCAGGCAAATGATTACTAAAGCCTGCGTGGAATTCTGTGTCTTCAAATTAATCACAAAAGGCCGGAACTGTACCAAGACGGTCACCACGAGGCCCCGTCACCCACCCAGGTAGGAACAGGCTGTGTCTGGGGCCCTCCTTGTGACCCTGGCATCAGAGACACGACGTTCTAGAGTTAAAGGCCACTCTCTCTCCTGGCTGTCCCACTGCTAACGAGAGACGCCGAAGCACGGAGGAGGAACCTTCACAGGGGCGATGAACACTGCTTCTTTGGTGACGGTGTGTCACGTTCATCTCCAATGAGAACTCACACCTCTCAGGCCAACCTCGGAACCAGACTCTCCCCACGGAAACACCTGTCCCAGTCTCCCGTGCTCTCTGGGAAAAGGGCGCCCGCCCGCTGAGACGGTCACGGGGACTCAGTTCTCCTCCGCTAGGCTTCCCGCGGCGTCTGGGACCCAGCGGGCGCCCACCGTCAGTACCCGTGAGTAAGCCTCTGACTCGGGCGTGGCAGACGCCGAGGTGGACGTGGTGCCACAGGCACTAAAAACCACGTACTTAGACTTTGGAGGAAGCTCTCGCCCTGCCGTCTTCCTCCTGAGTCCACCCAGTGAAAGCTCAGAGGAGGAGGCGCTGAAGTCCACTCGTTCAACACCTGCGCTGCGCTCGGTTACCACCTAACTTTCCGCCTTTCAATCCCAAAGGTTTGCACTAGTAGTAAATCAGCAGCGTAGTTATGATTCCAGAACTGGCTCTCTCTGGGGAGGCAAAGGTGCATCTTACGGTGGGTACCAGTCACGTGCGACACTTGGGCTCGCAGGCCGGCGCTCGAGTCCCTGGGACGCGCCAGCCAGGGCAGCCCCGAGCAGTGCCTGGAAGGGGGCCTCCGCGTGCTGTTCCCTCGCCTCCTGAGGGGCCGGGCAGCTCTGGTTGTCACCTTGGTCCTCAGAATGAAGCCTCCTGCAGCCTAGACTGGGTTATCAGGCAACGTCGCCAGCTGGAGTCTGGCTAATACCTTTTCCCCCTTCTTAACTGAATTTATCAGGGTGACGTTGGCTAACGCAATTATATAGGTTCCAGGTGCCCAGTTCTGGAACGCATCAACTGTACACGGTGTGCGCTCACCACCCAAGTCCAGTCCCCTCCTTCCCCTGGCTAGTACCTTTCCACAGGACTGCCCTCAACACATGGGGCTGCTGTGAGTCGTAAAGCCACTCCCGGCCTTCCAGGCCCCCCCTACCTGCAGAGGCGGGAGACGCCCAGCGGAGCCTTCCTGAAGAGCCCCTGGCCGCACAGGCGCAGACGCGGCCGGGACACACCTGTGGCAAGGCCCAGACGCCTACAGACACCGCGCGCCTGACCCCTGCGTCAGAGATGACCCGCACCACACGCGCCGCCGTCGCGCCCATCCTTCTAGGGAGATCGGGGTGACTAGTAAGGCTTGGAAGAGCTTCTTCTTCAGGAGGCAATGGAAGGGCAAAAGTAAAAGCTCGGTTCTGGGTTGTTCAGTCCTGTGAGCCTCTAACTTCCCACTGCCCTCGGAGTGTTCCTGCCATCTGTCAAACGTCTCCTCTGGCACCGGGGAGCTATTTAAAGTGCTGGTGCTATTGTGATTAGGGCAGATCAGCGGGAAAGGGTGGTATTTTTAGCTCTCGGCTAGACACAGGGTGTTGAATCAGAAGGCACCAAACCTGGAAACGTTCGTGCTAATAGAGCCTTCGAGAGTGGAAGGAAATGGAAAGGCCAGGGCACTCCACATCTCGGGGTAAAGGCGGAGGGAAAGGCTTGGCTGCAGGAAGCGGTCTCGCGAGGTCAGCCGTGAAAACGCCGGCCTTGGGCTCCTGGAGGGCGCGGAGCGGAGGTTCTTCCCGCTGCTCCGTGGGCTGTGCGACCACAGAGCCGAGTCCCCTTGAAAAACCCGGGCCTTGGTCCTCGGAGCACCCTCGGCGGGGAGAAACTGGCACGGAGCCAGAGCAGAACCGCTCACCGTGGAACCTGCCCTGAAAAACTGCTGGGGCCGCCTCGGGGGACACAGCCCCGCGGGCGGAGGGCCAGGCACGCTGGCCAGACGGCAAACGCACGTCCAGGTGTGGCAGGGCGCGCCGCTGCATCCGGGCGCCAGGGGGGCTTTCCTATTATCTTGGCAGCCCGTTCTCAAGACCTCAATTGCCCACACTTCTTTTAAAAAAAGAAAGAAAGAGAGAAAAGGAAAGCATGTCTCTTTCACGCAGGATGTCAGGAACCAAACCTTCTTTCCAATTAGTCTGGCCTTTCACTGTCTCTACAGGCCAACGTTTCCCGGACTGTGTTCAAGGAACGCTGGTGCTCCCGAAGATGTTAACAAGACGCGCCCTGCAATCCTGGAACCCAGTCCACACGGGCCTGGACAGGCCGCCTGGCCGCCGGCCGCCTCGGTTCTCCCCGTGCTAACGTGCAATGGCAGCTTCGAGGAGAGGCACACCACGCTCCGTACTTTTCAACTTTAATTGACCACAGAACCTGTTTTTTAAAAAAAAGATCAAGCTGTTCTCAGAAGCCTGATACATGAAATACTGCCACAGGACCAACCTCCACAAGGGCGACTGTAGTGAGGGGCCCGGTCTTCTCCAAGCTGCGGACAGAGGCTGCTCCTTTTAACAGGACCCACGCCGGCCCCACCGCCAGCAGCCCCTGGGGACCTGACCGCTCCCTCAGAAGAGCTTGTTGCACCGCGGAGAGCTGTGACCTCCCGCACCCTCAGATGAGGTGCGTGCTCACCGACCAGGGGGACGCAGACGGGGCCGGACAGCGCTGTCACCTACCTAGAGCACAGCACAAAGAGCAGTTCCATTTGAGCACTTTTTTTTTTTTTAAAGAAAACCAGCAAAAACTCCAGTTGTGTTTAATAAACACACAACCAGTCATGGCAAGAAACCTGGAAAAAGAATGTTAGAAAGAAGGAATATGTGTAATATGTGTGTGTGTATTTCCTGAGAGAAATCAACTAAGAGTTATTACAACAGAAATTACAGATGACTCCTCTCCCCAAACACCTCTCCCTGGGCTCTCCCCAAACACCTCTCCCTGGGCTCGGGAGGAGCCCCGTAAGAAAAGGTCTGTCTGAACGGAGGGTCAACACAGCACGGAGCCCCCCAGAAACAAAGGGAGAAGGAGAAGGTCAGAGCGAGGAGACAGTGTCCCCTCTCCTCCTGCGCACCTGCCGCACCGCCTGTCTCTCCGCGTGCGCTCCAGCCAGGACGGCGACGGCGCAGCTGTGCACGGACGGCATCGGGGACCACCGACACACGCAGGGGGCAGTGACGGAGACGTGGAGAGAAAGGAGGACGGACCAAGCACCGACGCTCACTTTCACTCAAGCTTAAAGCCTGCTCACTAGTAACTCAGAGAGAAGGAACAGACAGACAGCCGCGGACTGGCGCAGAGGCAGACTCTGAACAGGGTAGGGCTCCTTCCACTCCCGAGAAACGCTCAGGGAACGGAGCCCTAGGGACGGACGGCTGCTGCTGCTGCGTCCCCTCCTGCTAACCTCCTCGAGGTTCGAGTGTAGTGACAGAGACGGAGACAGCTACCAAAGGCTCTGGGCTTTACCGGTGAGGAGGAAGGTATGGTGCTAAATGCTGACGAGGAGGCAAGGAGGAAAAAGGTTACCAACCAGTCCTCGATCAGCTACGATGCATTCTTATCTCGTAACAAACACAAGGTTTTAAATAAAGACATCAGTCACTTTCCCCCGATGCCGAAGGCAGATATAAAAGGAAAAACAGTCATATCCTTAAATGCCACTCCGATCAGCTAACGCTCATTAGGGTGTTCGGGTAACGTGACTCACACACGAGCAGCCACTGCCTGGGAAGACGGGGCCGCTCGAGCCTGTTCCTTAAATGTGCTGGCTTAGAAGTCATCTGGTCCCTACACCCAACACCCCCAGTTTTTAAAGAGAAATCTGCAGAATAACGTATCTACCACAGATGTAAAGAGAAGAGGTAAATAAAGACAAAAATTTCAACGATCCCGTTTGGTTACTGAGGCAAAGATGAAATGCAGAGTCGTTACTCACCAGCGTTCAAATGACACTCCTTAATCTGAAACTGAAGCTCGTTTTCATTGGGGATGTCCTTCCACGTTGCGAGGAAGACCTGGCGCTCTGCGGGGGGAACGGGGAAAGATGGGTGTGCGCAGCCCACGCGCTCTGATTTCTGGCCCCGCGCCCCCTCTCCTTCGGGGTGCCGCTCTTGTAAGAGCAGCATGGCCGCCCTGAGGGGCCCCACTCCGGGCCAGGGAGTCCCTCGGCAGCAGCACTGGGACACATCGAAGAGGGTTTAGACTAAGGGTTTAGTTTTAGCTCTAATGGCGACTCTGGGTAAGCCTGTAACCTTTCTGACCCTTAGGGTTACCATTTGTGATTACGTCTGTGCTGCTCGCCCGAAGAGCCGCAATAAGAATGAAACCAATTAAGTGCCCACACAATTTAGTACGTTCCAGTGTGCGTGAGCTTTGTTAGATGGTGGTTCATAAGCAAGGTAAGAGGAAATGTCGACACCAACCACACGGGAATCCTAGTGGCTTATTACAAATGACTTTGATTATAACGACAGACTGTGAGACAGTGAGCGTCACCGAACTGTGACGGAAACACCGGGAGCAAACGTTGACAGTGGTGCCGAGAGCCTCACTCAACGCGGGATGGCCGCGGACCTGCAGCCCGCAGCCCGCGAGACTCGGCATCTGCGAAGGACAACAGAGCACGGCGCGCCCGTGCCCGGTGTGCTGGTGGGGCGGCCCCCCAGAACACTGGCACTGTGGCTCAGAGACCGTCAGTAAGACCAGACCACGGTGGCTCAGCAGAATAAACAGTCAGTAACTGTTAGAGCTTCAGGGTAACAGCCTCACCCCCCCACCGTTCTTAAAAACCTCATAGTAACTTGTACTTCTAGCTACATTCTGCCTGGCCCTGGGGGGGGGGGGGGAGCGGTGTGGCTGGCAGGACGGAAGGACGGACTTACCCATTTTGCCGTCTTCTACAAAAAGCACGTTGAGTGGGATGAGGCAGCTGAAGTAGAAGACATCGATGTTGTTTTTCACAGCCACCTGCCAGGAAAGAACACGGGAAAATCAGAACACCGGAGGGAGCTAGGTGAGAGAAAAACAACGGTTATGTGTCTGGAGATGTATCCTTTCTCCTCTGCAGGCAGGACTCCCCGGCAGACACACAGCAGCCCATGCGTTCCGCCGTCAGAGCGCTGCGCCAACCTGCCCCCTCTCCAGGAGGAGCGGGTTCAAGGCCAAGCCCGTACCCAGAGTATTCTACTCAGTTATTCTTTGTTTCTGTGGTTATTGATAGCAGCCACTGCCACCCCTTACTAAGTCCCTGCCAAAGACACGACTTCTAATCCTCATTATTACCATCCCAAACGAGGTAGGCGGCACTGCCTCCCCGTTCACCGACGAGGAGCCGAGGTTCGGAGAGACCCAGCATCGAGTTGCTAGCCACCGAAGCGCCGGGAGCAAATGCAATTTGACCCCAAAACCTGACTTTCTCCCTCTCCACAATGGCTGATCAAACTCCCCTTATCTTTTCTCAGATGATGGTTCGAAGCTGTTTCTTTTGTAAAACCAAATTCCGTAAGAGCTAGGGTTGGAAACGGCCTGCGGGTCACACACGCTGGCAAATCTGATGGCTGCGGGAAGGAAAAGCCTTGCGGCACGCCGAGGATGAGCGTTCTTCTCACGGCACGCACGTCTGGTTCGGCGGCCGAGAGTCTACCACGCCCTTTTGACTCAGAACGTGCTGTTTCTGGCCTCGAGAAACCTCCGGTCCGTGTCTTCACTCGGGGCAACGCGACTGGCGCACACATTCAGAAACAGGCCAACCCCACCGAGGCAGCACCCAAGCCCCACGTGCTGTAGGAAGGGGGAGCCGGAGAACGGCTTAACCGCCACGTCCCAGGGGCGCCTGTAACTACTGACGTCCCTGCCGACGCTCGCTCGCGGCGCGGCAGGAGGACGCTCCTCTGGGCAGGCTCCAGAAGCAGCAACTGTGCCTGTTTCTCTCTCGTTTTGTTGGGAGAACGCTTTTGGGGGAACAAATGCCCACACTTCGACAGCATCATCTATCTCTTCATCAGAAATCTGGTTATCCAAGTATCCTCTTTCCGAAGAACTTCTAGTTCTTTTACGTTCATGACCAACTCATCTTCCCCGCCTTAAACAGTACCTTTGTTTCCTCCCCCACAATCTGGTTGTGTCTACTTGACAGTCTTCCTGTTCTCTCTCCCGGAAGAATCCATCAGATTGCTTTCCTTGTAACTGGTGATTTTAACCTTTCAATTAGCAACCTCCCGGGAGCTTCTGACCACATAAGCTGATGCCCACAATGCTGAGAAAGCAGGGTTCTCAGAAAGCTGGAGAGCAGTGAGTGTAAACGGAGAAACTAACCTCAGGAAAAGGGGCTTCAGACATTTTAGTTGTGCCAGACCACCACTTCAAAAGAATTATACCTGCACGGGCTTCTGGGAAAGAGGCACTTTCTGATGGATGCGGTACTCAGCAGTAAGAAAAGGAGAACTCCTTTCAAATGAGGGCACCGGGGGACAGAGGAGTGCCAGGTCTATAAAGGGCATTCAGAAGTGGAAACCGGGCTGGTGTGGGTGAGACAGCGCGGTTACATAAAGGTCTTATGTGAAACGCAAGCTGATTATCTACGCTCGCTTAGAATATAAAGCTGTTGTATTTCATTAAATAGTAATGTTTACTACGTCCTAACCACTGGAGACATAAAGAACATAGAAAATATGATCCTTGCCCCCAGGGGTAAACTTGTATCTCCTGTTCTTCTGAGGGACTCCTCACTCCACCTGGAGCTCTTCAACAATGAACTGACTTGAAACACTCCTCCAGGTCACCCTTCTGCCTTGGGGACCTTTCTCACACGGGGGAAGCCATGGACCCTCGTTCTGGAAAACACATAAGCAACATCTTGGCACACAGTTTCAGGGCTTTTGGGACACTCGGGAAACGATCTCTGCACTCTGTTCCAGAGCAGTTCCAGACGCTGGGACACCCAGGGCAGCAGGACGCAGCGGTCTGGAACACGGACTCTGGTTTCAAACCCTGACTCCGCCCCTGACTCAGCTGCGTGACTCTGGGCACGGAGTGCTCAGCTCAGCCTCCTGCCTGCGGAACGGAGACACGGCAGCACTGAGTGCACGGGTCGTTACAGGACAGTGGGGGTCATCTCTGCAAAGCTCTCAGAGGGATGATGCCTGGAGCGAAATAAGTGCTCCCTCTTCCTTCCCCATCTCCGGCTTTACCCCTTTTACTCCGAATTTCTCATAATGAAGGATAACCATGTTAGACTTACCTGAGATCTTGCACGTGCTCAAAGGTAGCACTACCAACTACGCTACAAGACCAGAAAGAGATAAAAAGGCTTCCTAGCAAACCTCGAGCTTAATGATTCTTCTTGCCACTGAGCCTCCGGTGAAATATTCTCT
This sequence comes from Trachops cirrhosus, assembly GCA_028533065.1. Taxonomy (NCBI): domain Eukaryota; kingdom Metazoa; phylum Chordata; class Mammalia; order Chiroptera; family Phyllostomidae; genus Trachops; species Trachops cirrhosus. The sequence goes on from CM052545.1 coordinate 97,286,403, forward strand.
CCTGACAGGTCGGCTGCACACAGACCACTCTCTGGGAGGAGGTGCTTCATCTCTTTTTCATTAGCTTCTCCGAGCCTGCGTTCGGCAGCTCCCAAGCTTCCGCTCCCGACTAGACTGCACTCGCTTCAAGGACACACGGTTCTGCTGAACCTGGCCCCTGCCTACCCTGCCAGCCTGCGTCCTTAACTTCATCCACACCAAAGTCACTTCTCGCTCCCCAAACACTGACACTCCCAACTCTGCGCTTCCGTTCACCTGTTGTTCTACTTAGTTCAGTCTTCTCCGGAAGCTCCAGCTGTCTGGAAAACATCTAAGCAATCTGAAGATTCGGTTCAAGCCTGCGAGTTCTCAGGACAGCTCTCATCCTTCCGCAGAGTCCCCGGGGCACGCACTTCTACGACGGCTCATAACACGCCTGTCTGCACCTGCCCTGCCCTCTGCACAGCGGCCCCCCGAGGGCAGAGGCTCTCATTTTCCACTAGCACACCAGTGGCTCCGTGAGTACCTGTCGCATGAAATTAAGGGGAAGGTATCGAGCAAATGGAATGAAATATGGCTTCGCATCCTTTTTTCTACCTCTACATCATCCACATGTACAAGATAATCCCATTAGTACCATCTCTCATTACATAAACTGATACGCAGGGAGGCAGCGCTGGGGGGAGGGGATGATATGTGGGCTCTTTCAGGTTCGCATCATTGAGCTAAAATAACATCTATACACAGAGGAAGAATAACACAGGTGCTGGATCACAGCCCGAAGAATACTAGGTTCTCCAAGGATATGTGATTACTCCTGGGGGCGGGGAGGCATAAAAGAACCAGGGGAAAAACACGGTAGGAAGCCAGTTCAATTCCCACCCAGATGGCAGGTGCTTTTAAATAAAAGGGAGCCAACCTTGAGAACATGACACTGATTGCTTCAGAAGTACGAGTGAGTTCCCTGCTTTTTGGAACTCACTATCTCAGCAGGTGCAGAATAGGAAGACATGATCCAGACAAGCTGGAGAACTGTTCTGCAAGTGATTTAACATCAGTACCTAGCCTGCCTATGGGAAATCAGTGATCACAGAAGTAGACCAACTGTCCACTTAGTATCTGTACTTGGGTAACATCTCAAGCGAACATGTCCAAAAACATCAGTTTCTGATCTCTCTTCCTCATCCTTGAAAGAACCTAATGTCCTTCCAAACTCAGTGAACAGAATACTACAAAGCCTTTTAATGGCCTCTCTGCTTCTGCACCTGTCTCCCCACCCCCAGTGCCCAGCTTCTGCAGTCTATTCTCGACACAGCAGCCAGAGCGAATGTGAAATGTAGGTCAGCTCAAACACCTCTCCGCTCAAACCTCCCGTGACCTCCCATTTCACTGAGTAAAGACCAAGTCACAACTGCCTGTAACCCGATGCCGATTACCTCCCTGGTGTCACCTGCCACATGGTGTCACACGCCACGTGCTCCGGCTGTCCTCCTGCTAGCTCCTGCCAGCCGCAGGAACCTGTGGCTGCCTTCCCCGCGCGCACCAGCCTGCGCACCAGGCCGATTCCTCCTTGTGGCTTTTCTGTGCTTGCTGTTCCTTTGTCTGGAATGCTCTCCCTTCAGTGATATGCACAGCTCACTCCCTCCCAGCCTCTTCTAGGTCTTCGCTTTTATCAAATGTTGTCTTTTCAGGCAGATCTTCACGACCAGCACACTCATACACGGCCTCCCCAGTCTCCAAACCCGGGGCCCCTCACTGTGACCTCCGCTCCATTCTCCCCCGCTGCCCTCACCTGACACCTGGCTTCACTGGCCTGTTGGTTTATCGCCTGTCCCCAGGCCTCAGGCCCCAGCTGTCCCGTTCACACCAGTCTCGGTAACCGGCACAAAGTGCTCGGGAGGCCTGACGACTGTGAGATACACTACTACTCAAAGTCCCTCACAACCGTTTAGGTCTGAAGTTTCCAGAAGAACGGCACTTCCCAAGTTGTTTCCCGTCTACTTCCCTCAACAGAAGGGGAAGCACGGACACACGTCCTGGGGTGAAGGCAGGAGGAAGGGGCAAGGGGAGAACTATAAACCCAGCAGCCCACCCTAAGAACAGAGTTTTCAAGCTGCAAGTGGTTCCGTACGCATCTGTATGTTTCGATGTGAAGATGTGTTTCTCCCTGCACCACTGAGTAAAACCGATGCCCCGGGAAACCCCGCCCGTGTGTGCGTCAGCGGCAAGCGCCCCCTCGTGTGTGTGGGCACGGGCGGCCACGACCGGACGGCGGTCCTTCGGGATCAGGCAGCGGGCTGGAAGCGGCATGCAACACAGAGCAGAAAACAGCACAGCGCACCTCACCAAGAGGAAGTCGTGTTTCCCGAAAGTGTTTCCATTTTATGTACGTGTTACATGTGTGCACATACTATGTAAAATATACTTTCACTGTAAGTTGTGGTCAAAAAAGCATGAAAGCCGTAATACTCGCACCCGAATTAAAGGCGAGCAGGGAAGGAACAGGCTCCAGGAGCTCAGGAACGAGCTGGAGGCTGAGCAGCTGCTCCGAGGGCGCCCAGGCGGGTCACAGATGGCGCCGAGGAGCGGGTTCCCTAACCCTCTGTGCTGTCACAGGCAACGTGTGGCCTAACAACACTGACTTGCCTCCTGGGGACATCACTAGGAACCACAAATAGAAATGATTCTGAGGCACTTGGAAAACACAAAAGGAGGCTATAAATGTTTAATAATAATAATAATAATTTTTAAAAGTCACTTTCAGTGGCTGCTGGGGACAGAGCAGCCTGTCAGCTCCAGCCCGTACCCTGCAATTAGCTCCTTCCCGCAGCACAGAGCCTGCTGCTGCGGCTGCGGCCTCTCGCGATGGCGCAGCCGGGGGCGAGCAGCCACGTCAGCATTCCGGCCCCGTCCCGGGCGCTCATCGGCGCCGTACAGAGGGGCGCGATGGCCTCAGTGTGCCCTCTGGTGAATGCGGCCTCTTGCTGCACCTCTCGCCGCAGGTGGCGCGGGAGGGCCCGCCGCCGGAAAGCCAAGGCGAGCGCACACAGCCCCCCCTCGGAGAATGTATCATCTATTTTCCCATGACGTCACTCGTGACCTTTCCAAGCCTCTGAAGAGTATTTTTTGCTTTTATCCCTCCTCCCTGTTTAGCTTTTGGGAAAATTATTTGCGGGCTGGTCCAAGCTAAGACCGGGCAATGACGCTGACCATCTCCATTTCTCTGAAATGATGATTTGGATGCATTTCAGGCACTGCGCCATCTAGTCAACAGATCCTAGAGGAGCAGCTCTGAGTGACAGGTTTTTAATGGCACTGACTCCAACTGTGTGACACGTGTCACCTGAGACTCAGCAGAAGTGGCTCTCTCTGCTGGCTGCCGGAGTTAATCTACCTGCGGGCCTGTGTTTCTAGTCCGTGCTCAGAACAGCTGCCACCGTGAGGTTAGGCACGCCCTCCATTCCAGAGCCATCTGAAGACCAGTGGGGACTCGGGGGCAGAGTAGGCGGAGTGAGGGCGGGGCGGCCGATGAAGTCGATGGGGCAAGGCATGGCCACATCCCACAGGGCTCTGCAGGCTTTTGATGGAACTTGGGTTTTTGTGCACAGAAAAACATCAGTACAAGCTCTTCTAGGCTGGAGACGTAAGCGTGAGAGTAACAGGGCGGCGGCACAGCGAGAACGAAGCAGCTGCCGCCTCACGAGGAGCCCGCGTCAAGGGAAAGCAGCGCCAAGATACACCGCGTCTGTTCCTGCTCCAGGAGGCCTCCCCATTTTAAAACTTTCATGTGTCAGGCAGAGTAAGTCAGAAACTTACAGCAAGTGTACGTGTGCTCTCCTTCCGCCAGCAGAGAGCCCACCTGCCCTGCACACCACATGGACCACTCTTTCGGGCTACGGTTCCCATTACAGGTCCCCTGACTGATTTTCCAGCCCCATGAGCCTCGACTCAGACAGAAACTTGTCTACAAAGCCCCAGGTATAAAATGAGAATCCAGAGGTAGAATTTAAAGACATTTCAGTTCAATGTAAATGAACTTCCTATGGGAGTTTTAGGAATGTAAAACGGGCCACTTTTGGGTGTAAACCATTAGTATTCACGTAGACGCCGAGCCTCCTATCACTGCTCACAGTCGGTTGCAGCAGAAACAGGGTTTGAAACAAACGTTGGACGTCACCTCTTCTGCCCGTGAGTTCACATTCTTGTGTCTGCACACTCATGGCTCAAAGCTCTTCTCAAGTTTCCCTTTCGAGATGCATGGACCTCGATTACATGAAGCCCATGCATGAAACTTCTCTGTAAAGCAGGCCCCCGCCCCCCGCCCCGGCACGGAGCGAGCGCTGCAGCACAACACAGGAGCGAACAGACGGCCACGCCAGGGAAGGGCACGGTCCGCTGGGCTGCGGCCCGGCTCTGGAAAGCCCAGCGAATTCCCTTAAACCCCAACTGCCATGTACACTAAGGCTTGTAAAGGCCCCTACTGCATAAAGATCACACCGTTACATCCATTTTCCAATCATTTATCAAACCAGAAACACAAAACTGAGTCCACTCTCATCATCAACTCTTAGCTTACTACCATGATACAAAGATGGCTGGGGCTTCGATGGACGAGAACCACAAACCTCTTTCACGGCTGCCTGAGCACCACTGACTCCCAGCGCGGGCGTCCAACCTCACAGCCCCTTCTGATGCTCCGGCTCCCAGGGCCGGGCGTCGTGAGGACTGGAGTCTGGGCTTCAGGAGCAAGCGTCTCTTCTCACCGAGGCCAGATTCATGCTCCGCCGACCACCTCTGCCCAGGAGAACACAGGACTCCTGTCTACTGCCTGTGCAGCTACTCGAGCAGGGCCCCTGCTCACAGGCACAGCTATAGAAGAGAGCTCCGGAAGCAAGAGGAGTGCCGGGTTGTATTACGATAAAAGGTACTGCCCAGTAGAACCTTGTTATCTTGACAAAAAGGGTAAGAATGGCCCTCGGAAAGAACCACCTAGTAAGAACAGGAACATGTCATATACAAGACTCTCTATTTCCCAGATAAGGTTCAAGGATGTGTTTGAAGTCCCGATGTGACACAACAAACATGGAGAATTTGACGTAGCAATCACAGAAAGTAATTCTCCCTTTTCTTTTCTTGGGCAGGAAAATGTTTTCATCTTCCAGAACCGAGACTCCACTGCCCACCTACTGCTGATGGAGTATTTCGGGCTCCGTCCTGTCTGCAGGGGTAATTTTCAGCCCCGGGTCTGTCTGACCCACGGATCTCTCTCAGTTCCCGTGTGACACACCACTTCGAGGACACAACGTCTCTCCCAGCAGCACGTGGCCCCGTAAAGGCAATCAGAGCGCGCAGTCCTCAACCGTGCACTCGGAAGGCCAGAGGCGGCTTCCTGCGGAACCTGCTTGCCCTGCACAAGAGTCCAGGAAAGCCGGCAAATGCCAGGCCGGTTCGCCTCGCTGGATGGAAGCTGCTGAAAGGGCCTTTTTGGAAGCGTTTTCCGGTTTTCCTGGCACGAGGGCTTTCCGGGTGTGAACGGACACACGTGAGACCTGAAACGACAGGCACCGGAGCCCCCTGCAACCGACGTCCGCACAGGCTGCGGCCGCACCGCACGAGTGACAAGGGACAGGGCTTTCCCAGGGCCACGCACTGGGGGGAAAGAAAAGCGCTTTGGCCGACAAAAACCTCACGGATGAACACACAGGACGGTAAGGCTGTGCCCTCCGCAGCTGGCCTCGCCACCACTTCCCGCCCTAACCACCCGGAGGTTAAATCGACAACACTGCTTCGTTCTAGAAGAGATGCGCAAAGAAAAAACCCAAGAGACGTTATTTCTTTTCCCTAAATAACACTTTTCCTCTTATTAGACAACATTTACGGGGAACTTCGAGGCCACAGACAGGCAGACTGCCCTGGCCAATGGGTGGAGCACTGTCCCGTGAATGAAGGGCTGTGGGTTCGATTCCCGGTCAGGATGAGGGCAAACCCTGGCCCCGGCGTGTGCGGGAGGCCACTGATCGATGCTTCTCTCTCGCATCGACGTTTCTCTCTCCCTTCCTGCCTCCAAAAAGCAATGTAAAAATGTCCTTGGGCGAGGGGGGAAAAAATAAAGGTGATAGGTAGTTAAGACAGAAAAATAACAAAAACTATATACAGAAAAGGACCAATTTAAAAAAATGTGTTGGTTCTGGGTGCACAGCACAGTGGTTAGACAATCATGCATTTTGCATAGTGTTCCCCCCAACATTTCCACTCCCTAACTGGCACATATGCCCCGTGCCGCAGGCCTTACTTACAACCCGTGACTATTTTTCAGCTACCAATTTCCACTTCTCAATCCCTTCACCCAGTGCCCACTGTCCCTGCCCCACTGGCAACCACCAGTCCTCTCTGTGTCTGTGAGTCCGCTTCCTTTTTGTTTGTTCGTTTGTCTTGTTCTTTATATTCCACGTGAAATCAGCTTTCTCCGACTTGCTTGTTTCACTGAGCATACCACCCTTTAGGTGCAAAGGACCAAGTCTTTATCCACAGATTCACCTCTATGCCTCCTAATTGTAAAGTGATATGGAGGGGAAGAAGAAATTTTTATGAAGGTGCTATCAGACTTTCAGGTAAAAATAGCAGACTGAAAATCACATTTTATTGCTCCCTCCATGAGCTCTTCAATTTAAACATTACATGCAAACATAATGTTTAAATGCCAATCCATCTTGACCTGGCTTTACCTGGATCTAACATCTGATTCATTTCATTCACACTGGGACATCGGCCGCATGGCAGCTGAAATCTGGTGTGAACCACCCACCACCTTGCGCTCATCATCAGCCAACACGAGACAGAGCTGCTCAGGGCCTGGGGGGGGAGGCGCGGGGAGGTCTCTCTCTATGCAAGTTTGCTTATCTTCACCACCAGGAAATGCCACGTAAGGAGAAAACAGCCATGATTACGACGTCCCTTAAAGAGGGGAACCCATGAACACAGCACGGAGAACCAGCAGCTGACTACAGAGGGCAATTTTTTCCTAGAGAAGCTGAGATGCCTTATTACATTGTACTTTGATGGCAAATGTTTAAGTTTGCTTTTTATAATGGCAGGTCTGTAAAAAGAAAAACTTTTGAGGGAGGAGTTTGGACTATAAGATTCAATGTCTATCATTAAGGTTTCCACTGGAGATGTTCACGTCATTGAATATGAAATGGAAATGCAAAAAGGAAAGTAAATGGATATTCATTTATTTACTGTTTCTTTTTTTGTAGTTTTTAAAGATTTTATTTATTTATTTAGAGAGAGAGAAGGGAAGGAGAAAGAGAGGGAGAGAAATGTCAATGTGTGGATGCCTCTCCCATGCCCCCTACTGGCAGGTTGGCCTGCATCCCAGGCATGTGCCCTGATTGGGAATCAAACCTGCAACCCTCTGGTTCACAGGCTGGCGCTCAATCCACTGAGCCACACCAGCCAGGGCTGTTTCTTTTTTTAAGAGCAGAACATTTGCCCTGGTTTCTGTGAACCGAATTCCCCTTCCTATTCCTAAAGCAAAGCACTCTAGCACTCCTGCGGACTGTCCTCAAATATTAGGACTGAGGCACTCCGGCCAACAGGAGGCCACACTCCAACGAAAAGGCAGCAGATGCAGATCTGGGTCAGTTACTTCCTTCCGGGTCCGGGGCTGGAGAAGCCCCTCAACTCTCCGCTCCAACCCTAGGGACGGCCACTTCCCGGGGCACAATGACCCCTGCTGTGCTCTTCTGGCCCGAGCCACGCGAGACTGCGACTCCCTCGCCTGCACGCTAGACCATCACACCCTGTGCTGGAAGGAGGCCGCCACCCACCGTGGCAGCAAGGTGCCCACAGCCCGGCTGTCAAACCGCCGTGAAACGAGGTTTTTAACTCCCAGCAACTTGACTGCAGGTGTCTCCCCATCGGCACCAGAACCTCACACTGCGTTTCCAGAAGAGTAAGCCATGGGACCCCACCTGTCTTGACTGGAACGTGAAAGGCTGGTATTTTTCTTTAACCGTTTGAAAACACACTTCACAGTCTCACTCAGACTTCCCCATCATCTCACGTTCTCGGGAGGGCGGGGACACCAACCCTCTCTGCTGTGTCTTCACACCGTCCCTCAAAGCGCAGCTTTCGGCCGGCCTGAGAGACAGCGATGCAAGACGGCAGCCGTCACAGGCTCAGACAGTTTATAAAAAAATCCAATATACGGCCTTAAAATAGGATGTGGACCCAAATACACAGAAGCACCCCCTCAAGGTTTGCAACAATAATTAGTAGGGGTGGAGCTCACAGTTCTGATGGAGAGGGGGACCCAAGAGCCCCATCAGTGCTCGCAAGGCGGCAGAACTCAGGGAGCACCACAGCCGCCCGGCCGACGTCTACAGAACACGGGGGCCTCCCTCGGCCGCCGAAGGACGGCAACGCAGCCATCAACCAAGAAGAACCACAGGCCCGGGCCCTCCCACCCCAGATTAGAGCAGCCTTCCTTCTCCACGGCGGTAAACGTTCTAGATACACCTTCCAGACCGCAAAGTACTGCAAAGGAAGCGCCCAGAGACAGTGTAGCTTAAGCTACTGTAAATGACACGGATGCTTCTGCCTATCCGAAGTAAGCTGTGCTGCTACCACCGCCGCCACCACCGCCCGACTTCTAGGGCTCGAGTCTGTGTTAACACCCTTCAGGAGCTCCCTGCTGTGCCTTCATTCTGGAAAACACAGAGCTTTCAAGGTTAAGAGGCTCTCGGAGACCTGATCAAGTTCTGAGCGCCTTGAAGGTTCTGCCACACGTACCACGGGCACATGCCAATGGTGGGTATTCGAACCCGGCCAACCTAGCGACACACGGCCGTGCTCTCGAAGGTCAGCTCCACGTGAGTCTCTGCTGAGGGCTATTTTTATACAAGTGACATTCAAATCGCTATGTAAGTTTTAGGGGGAAAAGTTCTTTAAAAAGACTTAAAAATGTTTGAAAAAGTTTATAAAAAAGACTTTCTAAATGAGTAAAAGAATGAATAACCTTCTATGTCAGTGCGTGACCTTTAAAAAAAATACACAAAGCACTTCCCCACAGAATTATTGCAAATCCAATCCCACGACCAAATCTAACATGTTTCATACGTAACTAACATAAAATCGGCAAGACGCCACCTTGTACCCCGACTGCGGTAACACTCTCACCTGCAGGTTGTTCAGAGGCTCCATCTTCATGACGGGGCCCAAGGTGTTGAGGGGCAGGGAGACGTCGATGCTCTGGTTTGGCATCAGGGGCGTGTGGATGGCCAGAGGGGTGCTGGGGATGACGCCGAAGCTGGAAGACAGGACGACGGAAGTCTGCAAGTTAACCAGGAGGCAGCACTTCACCTGCGCGGAAGCACTGCTGGGATTCAAAGGCTTTTACTGCACTTGCACTTAATTTTTTCTGCTAATATTAAAGGAAGCAACAGAAGAACCTAAGGTGCTCCACTGTAACGAACTATAACGCTGCGGACACCGTAACTTCTGTTCTCCATTAAACAGATCTGAGGAAGGAGAAATAAGCACAGAATCACTTCACTAGTGCCCTGATTCTGAAAGTTTACGTTCATCACACCAGGAGGGACAGATACGATAAGTATCTTAATACTCTAAGTACAGCAAAAAGTGACTTGATTGGCTTAAACATTCCAAATGACTAGGATGAGTGGCAGCTCCAAGCCTGGTCACTTGCTAAGCTGAGGCAGACAGTGAGCACAGTGCCCATCAGTCTGACTTCTCAGCGAGGCCGGTCCAATGACAGGACGAGTGAGGGGTCCTGGTCGGGAGGGCGGCACAGGCAGACACGGCTCGCCTCTTCCACAACCACATCAAAATTACAACCAGCCTTGGCCGATGAGGCTCAGGGGAGTGGGTGTGGGTCTGCGAACCGGGGGTTGCCAGATCGATTCCTGGTGGGGGCACCGGCCTGAGTTGTGGGCCGGGTTCCCAGTGGGGGTCACTTGAGAGGCAACCACATATGATGTTTCTATCCCTCTCTTTCTCCCTCCCTTCCCCTCTCTAAAAATAAAATCTTCAAGGAAAAAATTATAACTAAAATACAGAACAACCCTCACTCAGAACCACCAGAAATTAAGCTGAATGGAAGTCCGACAACTACAGAATTAAAGAAACCACATCCATCCAGACTGGTAGGAGGGGTGGGGACATGGAATGAGCTAGTCTCTCTCCCAGGGGTGGTACATAAAAATCCAGGAGGGATATCTCGGGAGTGAGGAGTCCCAGCCTCATACCAGGCCCCCCAGCCCAGGGTTCCCATGCCAGGGAGGTAAGCCCCTACAACTTCTGGCATCAAAAACCAGTGGGGAGTGAGGCAGTGGAAGAAACTTCTGGAGCCCTGAGCAGTTCCTCTTGAAGAACCCACCTAGTCAGCTACCCAGACTCACTCCCTCTGAGCTCCAGCACTGGGGCAGCAGCTTCAAAGGCGCCAGTGGTGCAGGGGAGACACTGCAGTGTCTGGCAGCAAGGCGAGCAGAGGCCACTGTCCCTGTGCTAACCGCCCCGCCCAGGGCCGCAAGCTGATGCCGTATCTGAGACGCCGTCAACCTGGCCGACACTGTTTGACCCGCCTAGGAGATGGAGCCATGTCTTACATGACAGAAACTTAAGAATAAATGTCAGAGACGGAGCAGGAAGGAGAAGCAGACCTACAGGTGTAACGAACACACAAATGAATGCAAGTTAGGAGTTTATGTAGATAGTATCTCTTCCAAGAGTCATAGACGGCAGAAGAAACATTCTCCTTTTCCTAGAAGAACTACACCTCAGGGCACCAACGTGTAACGACGAAACGACCCCACAGACACGCGTCTCATTCTGACCCAGCGTTTGTAAGTGAAAGCCATCCTGCTCTTCCGATCCTGCTCTCAGGCCGACGAACTCCGCGGGCGTCACTGCCGGCGCAGAGACAGGCAGCGGCTCAGCTCCGGGTCTTCCGACTGCTCCTCTTGGGAGGGGTGCAAAGGAAACAGAGGAGGAAAACATTCCCTACAGACCTACAACTCGGCCTTCTGCCAACCACGGGCCAGAAAATCTGCAGGCTCCACGCGGCCGGAAGTGCGGCCCCAGCCACGGGACCGGCAGGCGGGGAGAGGGGCGCTGCAGCTGCGGCCGGGAGGAACCCCACTCCCCGTGCGAAGTGCTGTGCGCGGCGCTGAGACCCAACCGGGGACAGCACAGAGGTGACCACAGAGGTGACGGGAGGAAGGAAGGTGGAGGTGACAACAGCCCAAACAGCGCCCCCTTCCAAAGGGGAAACACACCCCCCGGAGGCAGGGCTGTGCTCCTCCGACAGGCACGTTCCGGGGGAGCCGGCCGAGATGGGTCGGCGTTGGGGACACCTCAGTAACTTGGGGCAGCCGGGGAAAATGATCAAATCACTCACACGGGGGGAAGGAATCGGGCTGGCCGCGGGCTCTTCCACGAGAACATTCACCGACAAAGGAGACTGGAGTGAAAAAGAGTCTGAGTCGAGGGTTTTCACACAGAAAGGTGCCGCTGTGGGCCTGCGAGGATTCCAGGGTCACGGCCCACCTGGCCCCGTGCGGGTCAGTCCTCAAACCCTTTCTGAGCGACCTGGTAGGAGACACCCCCAAAAGGACAGTGGAAGGATCTACAAAAGGACTGGAAACAGGCAAAAAAAACCCAGGACAAACGGAAGGTGCAAGAACAAAATGTAGAAACGAAACAATTCACAAGAACGAGAGAAAAAGGGAGCAAGTTGGCCTCATCTGTCATCACCGGGCGTCAGAGAGGACACACGGAGCAGAGAAGCGAGGGCACGCCTGCGGGCGCCCAGAGGAAAACCCCCAGAGGAGGACGGCGCTGGTGGCGTCAGGTGACGGGGGAGAGGGGAAGGGGCAACTCACAGCAGGAGACCAACAGACTGTCCGCCGACAGCAGCGACTGTGAGTGTTCCATGAAGGAGACACTGTAACTGTCAGACCAGCAAACACAAACCTTCCTGAGTGCTAAAAACAACAAAAAGCAGAGGCTAACCACACACGGAGTGAGAGGGCGTCACACAGGCTGCCTTAACCACAAAGCGTCCCCCGCCGCTCCGGCCTGCCACGTGGCAGCTCCCTTCAGCGTGGCTGGAAATTTGACTGGTGACAGAAGGAAACCGAGATCTAGACACGTCAGGGATTTCTAACGTGCCAAACTTTCAAATCCAGTTGTTTTCAAGTGATGACCAGCAAATCAGACAGTCCCCGCTGCAGCTGTCACTGACAGACCGTACTGAATCCATTTCAGGGCCCCATGACCACTTGGCCGGGGACAAGTCTGAGATACGGCGCGTCCGCGAACAGAAGAACCTGCCGTCCACGTCTGCCACGACGGGTGAGAGCCCGTGACGTCTGGGACTACAGGACGCCGACACTCACTTCTCCGAGGTCCCCTCACTGGAGCGGAGGACGCCACCCGCTGCTCTCACCTGTTCTTGTTGAACTGGATGGCGAAGTCGGTCATGTGCTGCAGCGCCTTGTTGGTGAAGCTCATCTCCATGTAGACGTGCCCCTGGCGGTGCGTGAACGTCCCGGAGATCTCCAGGCCCTTCGCCTTCACCGCGGGCAGCCAGACCTGAAACCGGCGTACGGCCCGAGGGACCCGGGCAAGGGTCACCCGATGCCGGTTGTTTTGGATAAAGACAGAATTAAAACTGCAGTACCTTAGGGCAGTTATGGTCATTTTGTTAGCGGCTTTGGTGAAAGGCTTAAAAGGGGAAAAACTGAATTTACTAGTGAAAAGGCAGGCCTGTAATCTTGGAGGGCGTTTTTACCAATGCAAAACTATATTCAATAACCTCCTCAAGGGCAAGGGCTATGTCTCATGTATACTTTAACTCTTGCTACAGTTTCCAGTAAGTAGGAAACAATAAATAAGCACGCGGTGTTGCTTACATAGCCTCACTAGCCACACTGTCCACACAACTCACCCATCACCCACCCCCGGCCCCGAACCACAGCAAATCCACCGCAGCTCGTCCCTCTGATCTCCTTCCGAGCTCCACCGCCGGCAGGGCCGAGGCTAACACAGCGCCGGACACTGACCTGAAAGCTACGCCGCCGGGAGCAGGCGCTCCAGAGTGCTCAGGCGGCACCCACGGAAAAGGGGGACGGAGGGGACGAGAGGGAAAATGTCCCTTCTCCACACTGTATTTCCTCTCGCTACCGCACTGTACCTCAAATTTACATCGACTGACTTCAGTGCCGACAAACTGGACCGTATTTCTGAACGTGAGAACAACATTCAAACACTCGGTGCTGCCAGCTGTGAGTCTCACCATAAAAATGGTTAACAAAGATGGCGCAGTGCCTCCCACCGCTGTGCCTGGGGACACCTTTGGCCTGCCTCTGACACCCTCCCAAACGAGGAGTCAAACCCTGAGTTTGGGATCGGTGAAGGCAGCACGCACACGAGAGGCCCGCTGAGGAAGAGCTGCCCTACTCACCGCCTTCGGAGCCACGTGTCCACCGGGCGCCATGCCCATCCCCGTGGAGAGCTCGAACAGGTCGTTCAGGCCGCTGCTGACCACGGCGGGGGTGGGGGAGGGCGCAAAGGCCGCGGGCACGGAGGAGGGGATGAAGGACTGTCCCACCTGCGGGAAAAGAGGGGGCGGGGGAGTCAGGGAGAAGAGATTAACAGTCCTCAGACTAGTGACACACATTTTAGAAGTACTGATAAACCAATGAGAACACACCATAATTACACTGCCGTAGGCACTGAATTAGTATATTTGTCCTTTTAATCATCATTGACACTAAAATACCTAAACACTACGTCCAAGTTCTATCAAGAGAGTAATCAGTAGGATTAGGAACACAGTGATCCAATGGGTTTAATTTGTTTCCAATTTTAGCTTCCATGATTCTGTGCAAAAGGCCTACGAGCACCCGAGGACGGGAAGTGCGTGTCCACAGCGCGGAGGAGAGGCCTCCCCAGACTGCAGCCCCTCCCCACCCGGGCCCAGGCCCGCTCCCGTCCGGGCGTGAATACCTAGTAGGAAACTCTCCTGGGGAGAAGGACGGCACAGCCCCGGACTAACTTACAAGGAGAGTCTCACTCTGAGTCCAGCCACTGGCTCTGTCAAGTTTTCTAGGTGACACCAGAGAACAAGAGCATCCTCCAGTCACGATGGGAGGCCCCACGCAGCTCGTCAATGTCAGGAAAACTAAGCTCGCTGCACACACCAGAGCGCCAGTCCCTACAGACGCCCCTGCACCACACGTGGCGCGTGACCCCAGAGATTCCGAGGCGCCCTACGCCGCTCTCTACTCCCCATCACCGCTCTAGGCGTCTGCTGGGCAGCGCTCCAGACGGCGGCGGCGGCCAGTCTGAGAACGTACGCACAGGAAAGGCATCAAACAGGGGCAGCGCATCCCGTGGTAAAAAAAACGGATGGCACTTACTGCCGGACTTCCTCCAATGCCCCCGCCAAGGTCACTGCCAAGCTGAAAGAGAGAAAGGAGAGAGAAGAGAGAGAGGTAGAGTTCATTTAACTAAGTACCAGATGCCCACACAGAATCTGTAAATCGCTCTACCAAGTTGCTGGGAATACATGCCATCCACCGTGTCTCCCAAAGCTGAAAGAAATTCTAGACTGCAAAGAAGTATTTCCTAAGGGAACCAAGTAGTGGCAGTGACGGTGTGTGGGAGTTTCGAGAAAACCTGGAGCGAAGGCGGAGCTGGGACACCTCGGGGATGTTTCGATCCGATCTTCCACTGGGGTACACAGGCACAAACCCAAACAGAATTTAAGAATTTGCACATTCCGAGAAGCTCTACCTTCAAGCTGTTGTACTTTGCATATGTTTCTTTCCTCTAAAAGAAAATCTAAGTGAGAAAAAAGAAAAGCAAAGAAAACTAAAATGTACTTTGATCTACAAAACCTGCTATCCGACTGAGGAGGGAACCAAACCAGTGTTGGGTTACAATTTTAAGTTTCAAAAGTTACCGGTAGAATGAGAGTGATTTTTAGAGTTTAGAACTTTCCTAAGAAAGAAAACAGCTGGGACAGGAAGACATCCCACCTTGGGGGGGGGCAGTGGGGGCGGTGTGGGAAGGCAGGCGATGCTTTAAATCTCTCTCGCAGTCAATACTACCACGGAGAAACACTGTGATTTGTTTGGAGTAGGTCATTTTAAAGGATGCTAACTACTGGAGAATTAGCCTAGTTTAAGATTAGCCCGGTGACAGGAAAGTAACTGTGAAGGGTCTTAGTGGTGCCTTTGTTCCCCCTTAGGGCTCTCTGCACAATTCCCCCCGAAGTCAGTCTTCCAGGAGAAAGGCATCCAAGGAGAACCGGAGCCGAAACTAGCTGGCACGCAGAAGCAGGACACACACACAACTGATGGTGCTGCTTAAAAAGCAAAAAATACCCTTTTTTGCTATAGCTCCACCTTTGCTTCCTCCTTAGTTCTCAACGTGCATCTGCAATTCCTCTTCGAATCACCAAATGCCTGTATCTGCTGACAAAACAACATCCCCTCTACTGTCTGTCACTAGCGGTGGACACTGGGACGTGGCTGTGCTGTGGTCATGCTAAAAAACAAAACTGCATGCTCTTCAGGATTTGGGAAAGAGAACTTATCTTCTCAGTGAACAGACACAGCAAATGAGGAGGCCAGAGCCTAACAACACCCTGTACCGAGAAACATCAAGACCTGGCAGAATTCTGTTTGCACCACGACAGAAAACGACCCCAGGCCGGTGCTTCTAACTGGCAGTAATGAGCACATTCTGCACCGCGCTACAGAGCACGCCGAACCTCTCCGGGTCTGGTTCCTGGAGACTCCTTAGTGGTCAGACATGGGGCAAAAACCACATGCATAAATAAGTAAAAGGGTCATCACAAATAACAATTTGAGTAACTGGAAGAGTATAAAAGCAAAAAAAGTAAGTTACACACCTGCTTTCTCCCTGGCTCTAGAATAGCAGCACATACCTACGACACGCCGTCTCAAAAGCACCGATGCAGTGCTTCCTGGGGCACAGGGCACGACTGGAAATGCAGTGCGGGGAGCACACACACGGACAGAACCCAGGCTCTGCCCCCTGGCAGGAGAACTCAAACACGAACGCAAGGCCGTACAGAATATACCCAGCAAGAGAGGGGAGTCGTGAAGGGACGAGCCTCCTTCTGGCTCAAGATGATGAAAAGAAGCCTCAAAAAGGCGGCAGTATGGGATCAGAAAAAGCAAAAACGGGGTTATTTCTCAAGTAGTTCGAACAAAGGCTAAAAAAAAAAAAAAATTCCCGCAAATAGCCCTGGCCGGTGTAGCTCAGTGGACTGAGTGCTGGCCTGTGAATCAGAGGGCCGCTGGTTCAATTCCCAGTCAGGGCACATGCCTGGGTTGTGGGCCAGGTCTCCAGTTGGGGGCACATGAGAGGCAACTTACACATTGATGTTTCTCTCCCTCTCTTTCTCTTTCCCTTCCCCTCTACCTAAAAATAAATAAATAAATAAAACCTTAAAAAAAAAAAAGAAAAAACAAAACTAGGAAAAGCACAATCAAGAAGGAGTGTAGTTCAGTTAAACCAGAGCACAGGGTAGCTGCTCCACAGAGTGGAGGGGTGGGGAGGGACAGTCGTAGCAAACGAGGTGCAAAGGCAGGCTGGTTATGGGGTGTCTTCAGTTTTTAATTTTTCCTTCATACAAACCCGGACGTTTCCTAGATTAAAATTCAAGCTTTCCAAGAGTACTAATAACTACTTCAATTGTGTTTTATTAACCATGGTTTTCAACTTTATATACACAATGCAACCAAACACCTGTGCTTTTTTCGGGGTGGGGGTGGGATGGTTAGGAATTAAAAAAACAGCGACGCCCGAGCCTTACCCCAGGGACAGTGGTGTATTGCTCCAGGTGTAGCCGGGGCATCAGAACTCTGAAAAGCCCCCCTAGTCCTTCTCATGCACAGACAAGGTTGGAAACAGTACCTTAGAGAACGAACTATTATTTCAACTCCAGATTTGTCTGTTCAGAAATGACCGCGGAGCTGACCCTTAAATAAAAATGAGGTTAGGCCCTGGCTGGCGTGGCTCAGGGGCTGGGGGGCCGGCCTGCACATGGAAAGGTCGCGGGCTCGGGGCTCACGTGCGAGGGGCAGCCGATCGACGCGTCTCTCACACACACCAATGTTTCTCTCCCTCTCTTTCTTCCCTTCCTTTCCTTCTCTCCAAAAATAAATAAATAAAATCTTTAAAACAGTGAAGTTAGAACTTGAGGAGAAAGAAAAAGCCTTTCTAAGGAAGAGGAGGATGCAGAATGTCTCACTGGCCCTGATGCTTTGATCTGGGGTCAGGACTTTTGGACGGGCTCGCTCCTTCCGCATCCCCACAAGCACTACCCTCCTTTTTGGCTGGGCTCACCACCCAGACTGGAGAGGGACAGAGTTCTCACGGGCCTGGCTGGCACTCACTGGCAAGAAGGAAAAAACACGCTGGAAGCGAAATAGCAGTTTTTCTCAAATATGTTAGATTCAATAAAAGATCTTGAGAAAAGGCCCTCACTGGCGGTGTTGAGGCCAAAAGAAATGAAGCCCAATTATAGCCCTTATTTTCTTAGTTATCATTCTTACTATCTATCTGTGAGAATTATATAAACATTATCCTAGCTGGAAAAGATCTGAATGTACTCTCCCCCATTACATGCCGCTCGTCAATTTAATTTAAAATCGAGGAAGAAACTAAAAAGAAATCCTGGTATTCATTTATGTTCTGTACAGCAGATACAACTCGGCTAGAATCAGGAGCTCTGATCTTACAAGACAGGATCATCCCACGGCTATCAGAGACATGTAGCCAGAAATACAAAGGTTCACCTAACCACGCTATGTCCAGAGAGCAAAGGGAAAGGAAAATTTCCATGTCTTCTAACTAGCGGAACTAAAGCTTTTCCGGCACTGTCCCTCCTGACTAAAAGAGTCTGAGGAAGGTCATTATCCTCCCTCTGCAAATGTGACAAAGATGGCATCACTCAGTGATGGCATGAGTGACTAATAGGGAGATGTCAGCGAGGATTGAGAGCCAATTACCCAGTGAGTGGCTTCTCCGAATCTACTGTGACAAGCAGAATGATGCAGATATTAATCAAGGGGGAAAAAAGGAAGAGAAAAACTAGAAAGCTGAACAAAACCCAGGAAAGTTTCATGTAACCTGAACCAGCTATCATTAACCATTTCAGTCGGTTGCTGGTACTGCCTGGAGTCCGACCAGACTACTCTGTTTGGCGACACTCACTGAGGTAGTGCACAAACCAGTCCCACTCGGGTTTGTAAACACGCAGTGCTCTCTGTTACCCAGTGAGCCGCTGTGAGTCAGGGGTGCAGGGCTGGGTGTGTGGGGCGCGGCTTCACTCCCAATCTCAGGCGTCTGGATACCGTGTTTAGGGGTCTTTCGAGGCTGTCTGCTTCCCACTGCCCCCGCTGCCTTGCTCAGACTCCCACGTTCTCCATGAAGGAAATACGTCAACTCCAGGCCGACTAAATCGGGATGCGAGAAGATGATGGAAGGCGAAGTGCCAATTTCAGGAAAAGAATGTTTCAAATGCTGACAGCTGAGAATTCTCCTGAAGGTCTGCAGCTGACAGCCAAGCCCCCAGTTTCTGCGAGGAGAAGCTCCCTCAGCCCCGGTCTGAACCATGGCAGTTGGGGTCATTACATGGCACGGAGAACGCCACTCGCATCCGGCCGCTTTACCGAGTCTGAGGAGGTGCTGAACGGGGCCCCATTCATGCTGAGCCACACGGCAAGTGTCCTCGCAGTAGCGCCACTTCAGCTCCCGGGGGGAAGGCAGTGATCTCAAGGTGACTCGGTGTGACCTGGGCGCCAGGGCACTGCAGCGTGGTCGCGTGAGCTCTGCAGCGTGGCCAGGCCGACCGCGCTCGGGAGCCGAGTCTCACGCAGCTCAGGGCCAGCCGGGTGCCTAAAGGAGCAGCCCTCCGTCCCACGGCAAGTATGTTACAACAGCAGAACTACTCGGGCGGAAGGCAGGGCTGAAGTCCCACACGGAACAAGTCCCGTACGGAACAAGTCTGCCTGGCTCCGAGAAAAGAAAAAAACGTTTACAATTAAAGTTTATGAATGGAGTTGGCCACTAAGCAGACAAAAAAAGAAAACCCCAGAAATGACCACAATGACTGGTCTGGATCAGCACCTTTGAGGTACATCTGATCGGTCCCGAGTACCTTCTAACGGTGGCGTTCTCCAAGTATCTAAAGACATTCTCTTAATTAGAGGCACTGATCTTCAGCTCAGACACTTCTATGCTCCCGTACAGAGTTATCTGGCGTTTTCCAGAACTGATTTGACTGACAGGAGTCTGAGGCACGCTTCAGAGGCAAACCAGAATGATGTAAAAATAGTACAAAGATTCCATCACAAACAAAACTGACACCCAAACCCTACTGCTGTCAAAAATACCAGTCTATATATTTTTTTCCAAGTAGGGCATTAGGGTTTTAGATTTCAGAAGGCACAAACCATTTCCTAGATGAAAGTATGATTTTCAGCTGCTGGGCTGCAAATTTTAATTGACCTTCAAAAGACTGTTCTTAAAGGCATTATAAACTATAATCCAACTTCTGGAAAGAATCTGTAACTGTGCAAAAGCTATTAAACTGATGGCTGAGAACAGACATGTAGAATAGCATACATTACTTTATATCATACAAAACCATCAGAATACTCGACTTTAAGGAAAAGGGCTCATACGAGCGGAAAAGCAGGAGGATGGTTAACAGATGACTTCCTGAGATGGAACAGAACAAAACGCGACAGAGAGCCCTCGGAATGGCCACCAGCAGCCTCCAAGGTCAGACAGAACTCAGGGTCGCACGCGGCGACAGTGCATGAGGAGCTCTGACCCCGTCGCATCCTCCTCTGTAGCAGCACCTGCCGCCTGGCCAGACCGGGTGCGGCGAGGAGGGCTCCAGTCGTGCGTGCGCAAAGCACCGAGCTCATTCCTCTACTGCCGCTCACTAATTACTGCTTTCTTTTCCATATGAACAACTCATGCTGGCCACACCCTGCATATGTTTGTCATCTGTCTCCCCCACTCGGAACAAAAGCTTGTCAGGACTCATCACAACTATGTTTCCAGTACACAGAATAGAGCCTGACATAGAATATTTATTGGATAAATGACTGACGATCTAACCATATAAATAGGACTATTGGCAACACTACTTCTTAGGTGCTAGATAACTAGGTAACTTTGAAATGAATCATCCTACTGGAGAAAATGGGCGGAAGGCCATTTTCAAATGTGCCTTTAATGTGCCCTGCACATTATTTGTTTGCCCTAAAAGTACTAGCGCTATGTATCACAACACATCGCCACACAGGTAGGAAGATGTGATTCCGTGGCTCCACTTTAAAGAGGGTAAGATGCTGCAAGACAGACAACATGCACTTACCCAGTCCCTCTTTCTTTGGATAAATACACTCGCACAGTCCCCCTTGAACATCCACATACCTCCCGGTGTCACGTCAGCCCAAACGCGTACAGCCGGGACACCTGGGAGGCAAGGCACAGAGGTCTCGGGCTACAAAAACACCAACCTGGTGTTTCATATGAAACACCCAGGCAATGTCACATCCTGCGCCTTCACACATCAGTGTTCGGTCTGTTCACACTACTCACCATCAAGGAAGACTGGCACTGCCAGACAGTGAGCCGAATTTACCCTGCAGCTTCAAATGCACCCTGCCCCACACTGTGTCCTCCAGAGACTGGGTACCCCGGTTTGGGAAGGACCAAAAGTTAAGTGAGACTGGACTGTATTTCAGGAGATGACAATTACAAATAAACTGGCGGAATTACAGCATAGTGGAAGGCGTATCGACTCTGATGTTTTGAAAAAGTCCTGAATTCAAATTCTAACTCTCATGACTTAACTTGCTATGTGGTCTTTAGTTCTCTGTAAAATGAGGCCCAATACCAATTACTTTGCAGGGGTCATTTTGAGGATCAGAAATTATAGAAGTTCTGCCCTGGCCAGTGTGTCTCAGGTGGTTGGAGTTTCATCCCGTAAACCAAAAGGTCATGGGTTTGATTCCCAGTCAGGGCACATGCCTGGGTTGTGGATTCAGTGTTTCTCTCTCACATCAATGTATCTCTCCCTTTGTCTCTAAAGTCAATGAGCATGCCTTTGGGTGAGAATAAAAAACAAAATAGTGGTTAGAGAAGTAACCCTGAAGAATTTACCAGGCAGACGTGGGCCAGTTTACAAAGGTACTTCCACAACACCACCACTTAAGCTCTGAGATCACTGCAAGGCTGTTCTAGAGGAGAAATATAAAAATGCAAAATTAGCATGTACAAAAGATTTTGGACGGGCTAAAAAACACTAACAACTATTCCTAAAATAGTGCGTGACTTCAAATATCTGAAAGGTAAAAGCCTGTGAAAGACACAGAGGGAGAGGTTCTGAAAAGCATGCTGTGGAGCCGGGAAAAGGCAGCTTCCCCTCTGCTGCACTCCACTGCAGCCGGGCACAGCGCGGGCACGGCCTACCCTTCGTCAGCGCGGAGGGCACTCTAGGTAGCGCTGCCTCTACGTTTCCGACACAACACGTAATCGAGATGCAGTGACTGCTTCAGTGATCCTCACAGATGCCAGAGTCATTAGCATTAGCACACGGTTATCCTCAGAACACGCACGCAAGAGCTACGTACGCAAGCCTCAGGTCACCTCACACACTATGACCCAGAAGGATTTGCACCAGGAAAAAGTCACACGACCAGAACGAGCAGTTTCTTAGATTCAGTATCAGAGGCATCAGAAGACACATGCACAGCTTTTAAAACAAAGAACGAAAAAAATCCAAGTAACACTCCTGCAAACTGACATCTGAATAGTACACCATCATGTTCTACGTGCAGAACGGACATAAATCCCGTCATCTGAATTCATTCCACATCACGGCAGCAGTCAGGCTTACACTAAAAGGAGGAGGAAATTATCGAGACTTCAAGCCAGAGGACACTGCAGCGCCCACATCTGCAGGAGATACGTTCCAAGAGCCCCAGGGGACGCCTGCACCGCAGACAGTCCTGAACCCTGTGCAGGATACGCTGTTTTTTTCTATGCATACACCCGATGATGAACCTTAACTTATAAAGCAGGCACAGTAAGACATTAACAGCAGCAATACAACAGAACAATGATAAGCATATACTATCGTCTCTTTGGTAATTGAGACGGCGACTCAGTGACTAACAGGTCAGGGTAGGGTGGGCACACAGGACAAAGGAGTAAGTCACACCTGGAAGGGGTGGCATGAGATGTCACCCCCCCCCCTGCTCATACTGGTGCAGGATGTGAAGCTTATGTGTTGATCATTTCTGGAATTTTCCAGTTAATACTTTTGGACTGCAGCTGACCACGGGAAGCTGCGACCACAGGAAACGAAAACACCACGGACAGGGGAGGGGGACCTGCTGCATTTCCTGAGTGACGAACCTAGAAGCAGTCCCAACTCACGAAACCTCAGCATTTCACAAGCGCACTAACGGAGGAGGGTAGATGAGACCTGACAGGGGATGAAAGGGTAAGAAAGGGAAAGAGTAAAACCATCTTCAAGACAGAGGAATAGAAAATGGGTAGGCAATAAAAAATTTTAGTTTCTGACTATGGAAAGTGAGACGGGGCTAAAAAGGACCCTGAAATGGAGCGACTGAGCCAGAACTGGTCAGATTCACCGTTTGACCAACTTCCGGTAGGCTGTATCACCTAAAAGCAAATCAGGACGGAAACTCGTCCTGGGAGCAGAACATAGGTGGGGTCAGAGAAACCTGTTTTTGTAGGAGGTGCCCAAGAGGCTTATCGGAATACAACTCTCCCGTGGAAATCACTTAGAGATCAATTTTTAATACCTTTACCTAACTCCATTCGAAACTTTGTATGGCTCAATGTTCCCAACCTAAGCTGCAAAATTAAAATAACTTGGGTGTCTTTTTAAAAACAACAATGATCAGGCTCTCCCAGAACTTCTGTTTAATTGCCCCAGGATTGGGCCCAAACACTGGACAGTATGGTTTGAAATATGGTACTAATTATGCGGTTGGAGCGGAGAACCATGAAGCTTGACACGAAGGCCAGCAGCAGCTACGCTTCATTAGCAGCACACTGCCGACCCCCTCTCTGGTGAGGTCCTGTTAGGAACAGTGATAAGGCTGCAGCCACAGGCTAGAGGCCTTGCTGACGGCCCCTCTGCAGGGAACACTGAGCTGTAACCCAGTGCCAGGCGACCACATAACTCGCCTCCTGCCGTATTCTAAACGGGGGTCTGGGTCAAATTCTACCACTCCTAGCAACACTATTCTTCCTAGAGAATAAGAGACTTTTAACAAAATAAGAGTCTCCTGCCCTCCCTCAGTTAATCTGAGGCACTGGAGGGGCCGGGAGTGTTTACCACTGCAGGCGAGAGAACAAGGCCTCCGGGCCAACCAGCGGGAACAGTGCGAACACCGAAAGGATGAGGCTCACGGTGGTCACGGCACTCTGGCCTCGCGATGCGAACTGCGCCCAGGAGCCCGGGAGCCCGGGAGACTCGAAGGCCTGGCCCCAGACCCTCGGAACGGGAATCTGCCCGGTGCAGGAGCGCCAGGAGGTTATCCGCACATTACAGTTTGAGAAGCACTGATCTGAGGCAAGAACTCACTCAAGAAATGGTACTACTTATATACACTAAGAGAAAACCTCAAGGAGTGTTTTCCTCTTTAAGTTAGGTCATCTGCACAAGAACAATAAAGACGTTTTGCACGGGCCTAGTGCACCGCCGCCTGAGAAACTCGCCTTCCGCACAGCCAGACCGAGGTGTGTCCCTCCCTCGTGGTGCTCTCCGAAGAGGGGCCTGGTTTCAAAGGGTTTTTACTCCTTTTCACCTTGATTTCTGGGATACATTTATATACCAGAGTAAGTTAAAGAAAACCGCGTTACATACTTTCTGGCGCTGTAACACCAAGTTTATCATTTTAAAGTCAGAAAAAGTGAAAATTTAGAGTTACATGGGAACACTGCTGGGTCTACACAGCAAAAGCTGTATATTTAGAAATCCCGCTTCCCCCTCCCCCTCCCCAAAGAACATCCTTTACAGAAAAGAAAAAGAAAACAGGCTCATGTGTGACACTAGCTACTACAATCCAGGCAGTTCTAGCAGTTGTCTGTCTAACGCAATACTCGCGAGAATCCTAACATGAGACTGAATGGCTACGTAAAACAAGAAAACTAATTTGGTTTTAGGGGCCAGTAAGAGCTAATACAAAGCCAAAAAGAAATAACACACCTCTTTCCTTCCATGCTGAAGTGGGTCCTTAAGAAGGAAGAGCACAGCATCCTGGGCCAGGCAACACCAAAACACAGGGCCTCTCCCTCCCTCCATCCTTCCAGCTGGATTTGTCACTCTTAGGGACAGTAAGCCACCAGGGAAATTACTGAGTAGGACTGGTAACCACAGACTTGAGAAGGATGTACCATTTAACTTGTGGTTGATACATCAACAGAAAAGTAAAGATCCTTCAGTGTTTAGAAAGGATTTCTGGAAGTCGCCATGAGTGTTTCAATATCCATTTGTCAGTCTGCTGCGTCTCTAAGGAGCTGCACAGCAATGCAAAAGGATCATATGAGGAAGCTACTGTTCTTATATAATCAGCAAACCGCACGCACCGAAGATACGAGTATGAAAAGCAAACACTTGTATTCCCAAGAAACGCGAGAGGAGCGCGCACTGGTGCCACTGCAAGCCGGCGTCCAGAGCCTCGTCGGCACGGACTCTGACGGCAGCGACTTCCCATTAGTGGGCGTGCCTGCAGGGCCGTCACCACTGTTCTCACGAGGCAGGAGAGAAGTGCTGCGTGCGTGGTAGAAAGTAAGGCCGCTCTGTGTATGGACCCCGAGAACACACGCCTTCGTACCCACGGCACCTGCCTTCTCAGTGCTGGTGTTAAGAAATGAAGCACTTGTTGGGCATCGTTCTAGTCTTCGGGGTGGCGAACATCTTATTTGCCGGTGCCCAGCCGAAAGAGGCCCTCCGATCCCATCGCAGAGGAGCGCGGAGTCCACGGGCAGCTGCGTCCTGAGACCTGTCATTTCTCTGGCCCCCTCTACACAGTCAGAAGGTCACTTTAGTATTTCTCATTCACCTTGCACAGCAACAAACTAATTCTGGTTCCCACTGGTGGCACATATGCAGACACTCTGGACTTCGGAGCCTTTTAGTATGAGAATCCTGGAAGCTAATTAAATTGGAAGTGTGATGGGGGCGGGGGAGTGGTGGTGAAGAACCAACTCAGCAGTGCTTCCCAATAAAGGTAATGAAGGTGCGTTTTAAATACAAATAGCTGCCTCAACATCCTTTAGAGTTAGGCCATAAGCCAATAAAATATTAAAAAGGCAAAGGTTTGAAAGCCTCAAAAGAGGATGATCTCTATGAGATCACTTAAATGCTACACAGGTCAAAAGGGGAACCACAGAGGCTGCCCAGAGCTAAGAAGCGGGAGCAGTACCACACTCTGGAAAGGACACTAAACATTAAGGCTGCCGAGCAGCTAGTTAACATCTTCTGCTTAGAGGCAGGACGGCAAAATGACCCGTGCACTGGCAGACAAACCCACACCGCTGACGGGCAGGACCCTTAATTCTCTAAAGTAAGTCATTCTGTCCCTTATCAAAGGACACTGCGCATGGAGGAAGGATCTAGCTCTAAAAAGCTGAACCGTTCAAATTTCTTTAGCACACCAAGAATTAAAAACCACCGGAGAAAGAAGGAAGAAAGGTGCTTACCAGGCTATCTAGTCCTCCTCCCAAGAGGTCCACTGCTCCCACCTGCATGGAGGATACCTGTGGCACATTGACTGGGGGGCCGAGGTCAAGGTTTAAAAGGTCTCCCAGAAGGTCACCTTGAGAGGGAATAACCTGAGGCTGCTCCAGGTTGGTGGCAGTGGTGGTGCCAACAGGGCTGTCACCAGCATCAGTGCTGTAGTCACACACACAAAGAAGGCAAAAGGTCAGTTTCACCTGGGGCACAATAACAGGCAACAGTGAATGTCAGATACGTAAAACACAGGAAAAAACCTCTTAATCTATAATAATTTGCTCACGCACATGAAGAGATACTAGCTAGTCTTGTTTGTATCAAAATACAGTCACCAAAATGAAAGTAAGTGTATGCTATGTAACTTCATTAGCCGGCCCATTTTAATCGTTCTCAAGCAGCTTACACTCTGACGACAAAGCATCGGCACTCACAAATGCCTGACAGGGACGTTCACCGTGTCACAGCAGCGACAGGACAGAGGGGAGGCCACACAAACAGAACCGGGTGGGGCCGACGCTGAGGGCCCCTGTGGACGGTGTAACGACCGGGCTTTGAAGAAGAGCACAGCTGCGAGAAACTACCAGGGAGGACCTTCCGAAACGGAGGGGACGATGTGCGCAAAGGCACAGAGGTGAACAACCTGACATCCGGGTGGCGAAAAGCTCTCTCGGCAGGAGCAGAGCCTGGGGCTGGTAACATCTGGGGGGAGAGGACGAGGAAGGTGTAACTCTGAAACGGGTCCGGAGGGTTAGTTTCTATGGCAGACGACGCGGGATCATTCTATTTTGGTTGAACAAAGAACTAAAAACAACAGGGGAGGAACCCTTTCTAGCAGCTGTGTGTGCAGGGAACTGAAGCTGTGGGAACGGACGTGGAGACCAGCTGGGGGTCTCTAAACTCTGCTGCCGCTACCCTGTGAAAACAAGAAGGAAGCAGTGCGTCCAGAGAGATATTAAAACAACCAGACGGGGGAAAACCATCTGTTCAGTAAGTGGAGCTGAGTCAGCCGGACAGCTGTGTGGGGAAAACAAGGCTGGACTCTGACACCTCGGAACATGCATAAAAATTAGAGATAATCCGACGAATGTGAACGGGAACATCCAGGAGAGTATCTTGATGACTCTGGGCTAGACGAGTTTCTATAAAAAGTACTAACCATCAAAGAAAAAAATCGATGGACTCGTTAAAATTACAAATGTCTCTCCTTCAAATAACACCACTAAGAGCAAGACAGTGGAGACAGTATGCTCCACAGATTGGGAGAAAATGTTCGTTAACACACTCATCTGACAAATGACTTATTTCCGAATTATACAATGAAATTCTATGAATCATTTACCCACTCATTATATAGAGCATTCCCACAAAGGAAAAAACAATTCATTTAAAAAATGCGGAAAGTATCAGGCACGTCACAGAAGAGGATACACCAGCAGTGTACGAACGTGGCTCACCTAGACCTCTCATGTACGCGTAGCTGGAAGGAGTGTACTTTGGTGCAATCCCGAGGATACTGGCAGTGTCTCCTGTAGCTAAACATACATCTGCTCTATGACCTAGCAATTCCACTCCTTGGTGCACACGCAAGAGAAATGAGTATATAAATCTACCAAAAGACATACAAGATTATTTACAGCAGCTTTATCCATAGGAGCCCAAAACTGGACAGAACCCAAAAGCACATAAACAAAAGACATAAATAGAGTGTAGCATATTTGGGCAATGACATACTACATATCAGTAAATAGGAACACAGCAACACATAACTGATAAGACACCGCAGATTAGCCTCCCATAAATGATGATGCATGAAAGAGGCCAGACACAGAGAAGCAAAGCCAGTATGTATTCCATTCCTATGGTTTTCAAGAATAGGCAAACCCCCCCTATAATGATAGGCCCAAAACAAGGCTTATCTCTGGAGGGTGGGTGCTCACAGCAAAGGGGCGTGAGGAGTCTTCTAGGTGCTGGAAGTAGCCTTCATCTGCTCAGGGTCGTGGGTATGTAAGTGTACACAAACATAAAAATTTCTTGAGCTATACACTAAAGATTCGTGCACTATCAATACTAACATTATTATAAATATTAATTTAGAAAGTGGGGGAAAAAACCCCACAAAGAAAATTTCAGGCTCAGATAGTTTCACTATGAATTCTTCCAAAGACTTAAGAAAAAAAAGTAAAATCAATCTTAAATTTTAAAAAGAATAGAAAATAGCAATTGAGAAAATCTGAATAGTTCAGACAGCTTATTGACAATGAAGCGACCAATCCCTTTCTCACATAGATGTTTCTTTCTCTCTAAAAGCAATGAAAAAAGTCCTCGGGGAAGATTTAAAAAAAAGTATTTCTGGGTGAAATGATATGAGGTCAGGGATTTAAAATTCTCCAACTCCTCCCCCCAAAATTGTGGGGGTGATAAATGAAATATAATTGACAAAACAGTGGTAACTGAAGCTGAGTGAGTTTGTCACACCATTCTATCCGGCATTTTTTCTAAAGTTTACGTAATTAAAATTGAAAAAAGAGGAAAAAGCACTGTAAAAATTCCACTAGTACACAAATGTTTTCTTAAGAAAACCTACGTAGGTTTTGACAATACCTGACAAGGGGACTAAGAAAGATGAAGAATCAAACTCAGAAAATAAACAAAAACTGAGAAGCAAAAGACTAGGGATAATACTTATAATCGTAGAGGATCTGAAGGGATGATGAGAAAAATAATGTTGTTTTCAATTTTTTAAGTAAAAAAGCAAAGCAAAACAAACAGAAGTCCAGCAGACAGCTGAAGGCCAGGGCCTGGCAGGCGGAATTAGAGAAGCCAGCCTGAGAAGAAACCCACGAGCACGCGCAGGGGCAATCAGCAGAGTGACCCGGAGGCGCGCTGTTAAGAGCAGGGTCTAGAACAGGGAAGCAGAGTGCGTGCTGGCTCCGCTAATCACTAGTTGCGTGGTCACGGGCAAACGGCAACATCACCAAAACAAAGGGTTCTGTTTCCGGTAGGATCAAAGAAAAAACACGGTGTGAACCGTGAGGCCTTGTAACCGACCAGCGCAGCTGTGCCAAGGAGGTGCGTTCCCTAAGGGGCACACTCAGAGCAGCGCAGAAGACAAGGTTCGGAATGAGCCTTGTGAGCCAACCAAGACTGACGGTCAGAGAAGAGAAGGAATAGAGAACTGCAGACATTAAAGAGAAAGACAATCTAAGAAAGATAACTCAGGAGGAAAAGTGTCGAAAAAGCCAAGACGGAGCGTTGTCTAATAGGGTGCCGTGGTGGCGGAGGTGCAGATACAGCCAGAAATGAACAAAAGTCAAACAGGGGAAGCGATTCCACCCACTCCTGTCAAGAAATACACGAAATCGCCACGACGGCGTTTCTCGGCCTGCGAAGTGCCATTGTCTTAGGACAGCCGTCTAGGAGCAGTGACAGAGCGCATCCGCCAGCACCTCCCAAGGGGAGGCAGAGGACACCACTGCACCCGTTTCCCCTCGCTGGAGCAGAACGGGGAGCGTGCTGGGAGACGCCAGACTGACTCAGGGGAAAAGAGGTGCACGACTCTGAAGAGTCTGCAGGTTAAGAACACGGTAAATCATCAGGATGCATGCTTTCTAAATGGAAAGTACAAGAAAATTAACATGAAAACGTTTCCCATTGTGAACTGCGTCACTGTCATCAAAGCAGTCTTTTCAAACGGTGAGACTCTTCCAAGTTAGACAAGTACCACCTCACCCCCCACAGAGCAGCGAGAGGTACAGAAATCAATACCCAGCCGACAATCCCCCCCAAATATTCGGAAGGGCCCAGCGGAGCCAACGCTATGGAGCCCTGGAGGAGGCAGAACGGGGTGCCGGGAGCCTGCAGGTCCGCGGCATCTCACTTGCCGGCCTCGTGCTGCAGGAGAGCGGAGGTGACCTGCCTGGCGGCCTGTCTGCAGCAGGACCTCCTCCCGACTTAAAGAGGACTCCTTCACTTCTGCTTTTGTGCTTCCTTTAAAATCGCAACACAAGAGCAAATGGACAAAAGGAGGTTATCAAAAAAGGACTCGGATAAGAAACTGTGAAGGTTCTTCCCTGTGTTCTAGAAAGGGCCGTCTGGGTTTCCTGGCTTGTTTCACTCTCCCCCTTCCGGCTGAGAGCCGCAGGTTGTCAGGACAGGTCATCTGAACGGCGCGTGGACGCGTGGACACCGCTGCAGAGGTGACTGCAGCAGAAACCCGTGTCCACCCTCAACTCTCGAAGCACACACTACGAGGTGTACTTGGGATCAACAGTCACATCTGGCGAGTGTTCAACACTACAAGGCTCAGTCCTTACGACGCCATGTTCCTTCCGGGAAAAATCATAGTGCCCGCCCTAAAGCCAAAGAGTCGACTCAACTGAAGGCTAATGAAAGATCAGCAATCATTTTCCTGAGCATTGCCCTTTCCTTGTTTACCTGTACCCGTAGTCTGTTTAAATGGAGCACTGAATGTCGACTACACTAAGTGGTAAAGCAGTTAGCAGTACCTGCTGGCCAACTGCGGACCACTTAAACAACAATGTACAACCAGGTCTGTCCAGAGAAAGTCCGGCATCGTTAATGTAAGAGAGCAGTTTGCCCCACACCAATATGACCTGGCCCCAAGGGGAGAGGACTGGAATGCGCATGCGTGAGCAATGACGATGGCAGTGGGGGTGGCAGATGTTGTTGAGTGAGTGCGGGCACTGTGTGGCCGTCACATTCAAAATGACTGAGCCAGTGGAGCAACGAATCTGCATCATATTTTGCACTAAACTTAAACATTCCTCCACGGAAACGATCTGGATGATTCAGAAGGCTGCAGCTATGGGCAACTGGTGATTGGCAGCTTCACAACGAGCCCACTCATGCATCACATCTAGTGCAGAGACTTCTTTGTGAAACAAGTCACCCAGGTGACTCAGCCTCCCTACAGCCCAGACTTGGTGCCCTGAGACTTCTGGCTTTTCCTGAAACTAAAATCACCTTTGAAAGGGAGATTTCAGACCACTGGTGATATTCAGAAAAATTCAACATGGCAGTTAGCTGATGGCGATTGGAAGAACTGTGTGAGGTCCCAAAGTTCCTACTCTGAAGGGGACTGAGGCATCCTTGCCTTGTCCTATGTATAATGTTTCTTGAATCTTCTTCAATAAAAGCCTCTATTTTTCATGTTACACAGCTGGATACCTCTGGACAGACCTCGTGTATTAGACAATGGTATGAGACCCTCATTAATGGAAGCGCAACTACTCTAAACACTCTGGGACCAAACTGTACTTAGATTTCAGGTTTTTTAATGATTAATGAAGGAAGGAGACTCTGAAACGATTATAAGATACCCATTATAACAGATTATGAGAGTACTCTCACTCCCAAATTAAAATTGCAACATAGTTACAAAGCAAGCGTCCCGTATCACCTGAGAGCACGTTCATGACACAATTCCTTACTGAGACCATTTAGTGCAATCACGTATTTAAAAAGCCCAGGTAACTGAAAAACTGTGTCTACACAGAATCTAGGCTGCTTTTATGAAACAACCCTGCAAACACTGTTTCAGTAACAGCTTTACTGCATAAAAGAAGCTGTATCTGCCACCACCACTGATAAGCTTAACGAAAGTTAGAGTGAAGGATAAAGACAGCTAAACGCACACGTAGGTTTTCCCCAAGTTTCCGACTCTGGGAAGACTCCTAGTCTCACCTTATTGGAGACTTAAGCGACTTTCAGACTTCTTCGGTCTAGAAGATTCTCACCCCATTTTCTAAACCACAATATTATCAACTCCCAGATGAGAACAGAGGGCCGTGCACGCACTGCGGCCTTGGAGCCGGGACGGAGCCCCCCGAGCAGGCTAGCAGGTTTACTGCCCATTTTGCAAGCCTGCTGGAATAAAAGCACGAGGAGGACCAGCTCTGTCTAAGCAAAGAATCGCTTCTTACTCAAATCTAGGTCAGCGGCTTACCTCCCGTGGTGTATTGGCAAGTGTTTGCGATGGATCCCGTGACTTCCTTCCACGAAGGCGTTGGGAGGCTTGTGGTACACAGAGGCCAAAGAGCCGATGTGGCAGATCAGCTCATCCAGCAGCGTGGGCTCAATGAGGTCCGTCTCCTCCGAGATCAGCGGCTTCTCAGACAAGACCACTTCTTTGGCTGTGACAGGGTCCGTAGAGAGAAGCCGCCAATAAATATAGCCCCTGTCTCGAAGGTCAGGATTATCAGAATCCTGATGAAAAGACAAAAGCAAGAAGATTTAAATGAAACTTTTCCCAATACCGAAA
The DNA here is from genome assembly GCA_028533065.1 of Trachops cirrhosus. Lineage (NCBI taxonomy): Eukaryota > Metazoa > Chordata > Mammalia > Chiroptera > Phyllostomidae > Trachops > Trachops cirrhosus. The sequence goes on from CM052545.1 coordinate 97,318,517, forward strand.
CCCAAACTGCTGGGTTTATTACCAAGGCAGTGCTGCAGTGATTCAGGCACAGCTGGCTGTCAAGACTCAGTACAGTTTTAACACAGTCGTAACTCCATAATCTCCATGTACCGAAGAATTCAAACATAAATTATGCTGGGTTATATACAGTCTTAAAACTCAAATTTAGAGGGAAGCTGAGAAAAGGAAAATAAAGCTTAATCTAGTAAAAATTAACTGATGAGACTGCTTTGGGACATAAAAATGTTTTTTTAAGTGCTATAAAATATTAGCAGGATTATTCATGAAATATATCTTATATATGTATTCCACCCATGCCTTCTTTCTTCATTCGAATATTTATAAGCATCCCCTAGGGAACACGGGCTAGGCCCTGGAAATAAGCAACACCGACAGCGCTTGGCTTTAACGAGCTCACAGGGGGTTAATGGTCAGGATACAGTGTGAGCTCACTAGTATCCAAATAACACGAAAAGGGTTCCAGAGAGCACATAACTAAGTCCTTTCAAAAGGGGCGATACTTGAACTCAGTGGTCTTGTTTTCCTGTGGCAGTTTTAAAATAACTTTCATATGTTCATCATTAAAATGTTGTATCAGTGCTGCACCACAATTTAGAAATATACAGGGCGTCTCCCCCAACCACCCAGCCCTTCCCCATCCTAACTCCCCAGCCCCCAAACGGCCATTCGAACTGTGCATTATTCACCTTTCCAGACGCTCCCGCAGATACACCTTATTTTATGCAAAATCAGCTCCATATTATGTATGCCGTCCTGCAAGTCGCTTTCCATACTGGCACACACAGGGGCATCTCCACTGCCTATGGAGCATCACCACCTACTGGTGCCCGACTGATGGACATCCCGATTGTTGCCTCTTTGTCTGTCTGTCTGTCTGTCTCTCTACGTGTGTGATCAGTACAAAGGGTCAATGATTACCCTGGTATCTACCTCTTGGAGTAAGTCCACATGGTGGCATCTATTTATGCACATGCTGCCCCAGTGGCATCGTGTGACTGAAACCTACAGTAAGCCCCCATTTCAGTTTCTGTACCAAAACACACACACAAAACTATCTTCCTTAAATCAGGCTTCCCCACGAGTTTGTGAGGAGAGAGACGAACTGGTTCCTGGTTCAGCCACTTAAGTCACACATCACTCAGCTCAACGCCAGCGATGACCTGGGTGGTTCTGACTTAGTGGTTTTTCTTAGTCACAGTATTGTTCAATTTGCACTCATGAACGCGTTTCTAGTTCAAACAAACACAGACAGTATGTTGAGATACAGCAAGTAAATCAAGTACAAGCACACAGCTCGCGTTATTCTAACAGAAATGCATGTGTGTGTACGTGTGTGTGTGCACTATTTATCACATAGAAATGCTCACAGCACTTAAAAAGCAGGGTGAAAAAAGGGAGCAGTGGCAACATCCAACTTAGACGGGTCTGTCTGTCATATGGGGGGTGGGGGGGGGGGTGCACTGATCCTGAGGAAGTGTTTCTAAATGGCAGCCTGAAACCTCCTCACTTAGATTTTCATTTGGAAACAAAGTTTGAACATTACAAAACACAAACAAGTTCATATTTTGAAAAGAGCAGAATACAAGTTTCTCAAAATATCAGGGCAGGAAATCAATCCCCAACTCCGGTTTTTGTTGACATGCAAGTTAGAAGGTAAAGTTTAATCCATACGTGTCAGCCCCCAAAGCAAGCCTTTTCGAATGTGCAGAGTAGCTCTGCCTTCCATCACACAATCAACGTGAGCACTGCACGTCACTTAACTGGGGAGATCTGATGTCTCTGCAGATTAGTAACAGTGCTAAAGTGTTAGTACAAACTTTATATTATGGCTTAATCATACACTAACCAAAATAAAATTCTTTTTACTTGAAATTCTCTTATATATGTATCATGCACCTATTTAACCAAAGGTCCAAAAAACTTTGTGGGGATTACACACAATACAGAATTACATATATCTATGGAAAAACCGAGTCCCCCACCAACTCCAAACGCCGAAACAGGGCCAACTGCTGGAGACAGAACCACTGAATCAAAGGCTATACTCAGTACAGATCTTAACAGACACCGACCTTACAAGAGCACAGTTCTGTGAAAATGAGTGTGAATGTTCCAGGACTGACAGTCAAGGCCAGGTGAAGACCTCCGCCGTCCCGACCCCGCCGTCCCGAGGGCTGACGTGGCGGGCCTCCTGTAAGGGGGCCTTCAGTGCCTGCCTGTCACATGGAGGCCCAGTCAAGACCTGTCACAACAGGACCTTTAAAGGATTTTAATGTCCCGCCACCGTATGTCCGGCGACTCAGAAAAATCCGACTTTGCACCTGCGGCACTGCCAGCCCCGCAGGCCCGCCTCGGGGTCTCAGGAAACTGCATTTCTAGAAGCCTGAGAGCTTCCAAAAATAATGCTTACCAGGCAAGCTCTACACGAGTAATTCTTAATTCATAATGTGCACCAGCATTTTAACACTCCAGAAAAGCCACTGAAAATGTGGATTCAAGCGCCAAATCTCAGATATTCTGATTCATTATGTCAGAGGCGGGGCCCAGGAATCGGTATTTTTAACAAGCAATGAGGATGACTTTTGATGACGGTCTCCAGCTCAAAGACAGAAAAAACTAAGGTAAAGACTTCTCTTCCGTGTGCTACACAAAAGGTGGTTACTAAAGGCTGGATATTTCTGTGTATTTTTTGCTAATTCCTCCATAGCTATCAAAGCAAAAAAGACAAATCTTTGAAATAAAGCCACAACCCAAGGGTTGGTTTTCTTTTCTCCTAATAATATTTCTAAGTATACCACCATTTTATTTAAAATTAGAAGCACGAAGATTCACACAGACTTCACTGGATTCTCGGCACAGGGAGAGAACAGTATAATAACCCTACTGCAAAGACGGGAGAACAGCTGCACGAAAAAGAAATTTGCCCAGCTGTGTCCTGAACCAGCGGACACGGCAGAAAGAGAAGCCACCACCCAATTCCAATTAATACCATCCAGTAGCTCACACCGCCCTCAGCTTAAACGGGTACTTTCCAGTCAAAAATATTAGGTCTTATTTCACAAACTTGAGAAAGAGAATTCTAGCTTCCAATGGAAAAGACTTACATAAATGTGCTTCTCCTTTTATGCTAACTATTCAGATCCCATTGATTGGATAGGAAAGGCAACCTCGGAGAAACTGCTTAATAATTATTTATAGCCAAATATGAAACAATCGTCCACAATGACCTTAAATCTATTACGTTCTCTCACACACTGACTTACACACGACGGAACTTCGGGCTGGGCAGGCGGCGACGGCCTGGCACTCTCAGTCATTGAGAGTGTACCTGGCACACTCCTCACCCTCCGGGCTAGAGCAGCAGCACCGCCCAGCGCGTCGGGGCAAAGACTCTGGAACCGGACTATCTGGGCTTGAGTCCCAGCTCCGCCCCATTCTAACTGGGCCTGTCTCCGTTCCCTCATTTACTGTATGGAATAGAATAGCAGCAATACTGAGACTGAGTTAACATCGGGTTAACATCTAGGTAAAGTGTTACCTGGAGTGCCCAATACACAGCAATCACTACACAAATAACTCTTACAGTTCCCAGTTGTGACTATGCAAATCAGGGTTTATTTCTGTATTATTTACTAATTATTGTATCATTTATCTGTATTACTTATAAACCTACTTTTGCCCACCCCTGTAGTATGTCCTTTACTAACACTGAAGAGTCTAAGTTCAATTTTCATGGCTTATAATAACTGGAATCAGTCAATTCATTTAAAAGCCATATAACGAGCTAATTTAGTGGAATATATATAAGAAGGGCTGTTTTAATATTTTAACAGGATCTAAAGAATGGTGAACCCTTCCAGCTGAAATCTCCCCAAATGAACCTTCTTGGGAGTCTCATAACTTCCTACAATTTGAAATCAACCCCATGAAGGTTTCTTACCTGTGTTGCCAAACTCAAAACCTGCTGTACCAGCTCCTGTGTTTCTGATGGCTTCTTCAGGAAAAGCTTCACTATGGCAGTAAGCAGAGTAAGCTGCACCTAAGCAGACATGATTTAATAAAGTGAAAGGCAGCCCTGGCTGGTGTGGCTCAGTGGATTGAGCACTGGACTGTGAACCAAAGGGTAGCTGGTTCGATTCCCAGTCAGGGCACGTGCCTGGGTTGCGGGCCAGGTCCCCAGTGGGGGGTGCTTGAGAGGCAACCACACATTGATATTTCCCTCCCTCTCTTTCTCCCTTCCCTTCACCTCTCTAAAAACAAATAAAATTTTAAAAAATAATAAAGTGAAAGACATTTCATTATTCATACCACCATTTCCAAAACAGCATTTCCCCACCTATGAACCACTATGGGGCCTTTCTGATTTTGTGACAAGACCAAGATGAAAACTGAGCCAATACCAACAACAGCAGTCAAAGGGACCCATCAACTGAAAACTCACTAGCCTCCTACCCCCAAATTGCATTTTTGGCATCAAAAATTGCTCCTCTGTTTCTGGCCCAGATAACCACCTGTAGTTCTTCAAGTGCATGCTAACAGTGTAATGACAATGACGCTGGCTCCCGACCAAGCCCGTGACTGCTTACTCCCACCCCAGCTGCAGCTTCAGGGGACCGGGTGGATCAGCGGTCACACTGGGGCAGAAGCGAGACAGAGGAATCACACCACATCATAGCCACCTCCAAGTGGGGTGATGAGCACAAAGCCACTGGCTCATGTGTGTCCCTTGTAAAAGCCTATAAACATACTATGGTGGACTATAGTCCACCCATACTATGGATGAACTTCAGTCTGTAGTGAGTACAAGTGGTAGGGAAAGGGCTTAATAATTTATCTACTCCTCTGGGCCTGTAGGCCTAAGGTCAGGCCTCTCGATTTTGGTGGCAGAGAGATGAAGACGAGAAGGCGTCTACCATCCAGAGAATCTTTCCAAAATGAACATGCCAGCCCTCACCCCAGTCCCAGGGGAAACCACCTTGCATAATAAGCCATTAACTATCACTAACGGGCAAAGGCAATCAAGCTGGGATGACAGAAAATGAGAAGGTGGTAACCACTGCTCCAAGCCGGTGGCTGTCAGGGTGTGGTTCTAGAGGAGCAGCAGCAGCATCACCCTGAACCTCAAAAGGAACCCCAATGCTCGGCCCATCGACCTGTGCTTTAACAAGCTCTCCAAGTGTTTCTGAAGCTCATTAAAGTTGAGAACCACTGGTAGGTTTACTCCACCAGAAATCAGCACAACTAAAAAGCTTGTCCCTTTTGGGAGAAAAATGAAATATGTGAGGTCTGTCCGAAAAAAGCCCAGCCATCGTTAACATATGAGAACGGTTTGTGCGACATCCATGTAACCTGGCAGCCAGGGAGAGCGGACTGCAGTGCATGTGTGTGAGCAATGACGACTTCCCTGCACCAGTCAGGGGGGCGGCAGACGCAGCTGAGTGAGCCTGTGTGCTGTGTGGCTGTCATATTCAAAATGACTGAGCAAGGAGAGCAACGAGTCTGCATCAAAGTTTGCGTTACACTGGAACATTCCTCCACGGAAACCACTGGATGGTTCAGAAGGTCACAGCTATGGGCAACTGGTAGTTTCATCACAACACGCCTCATGCGTCAGTCTTCTGCAGAGTATGTTGGTGAAACAGCAAATCACCCAGGTGACTCAGAGCCCCTACAGCCCAAACTTGGCGCCCTGTGGCTTCTGGCTTTTGCCAAAACTAAAATCACCTTTGAAAGGGAAGAGATTTCAGATCCTTGATGAAATTCAAAACGTATGACAGGGCAGCTGATGGCGACTGGGAGAACTGTGTGAGGTCCCAAGGTGCCTACTTTGAAGGGCTTGAGGTGTCATTGTCCTACGTACCACGTTTCTTGTATCTTCTTCAACAAATGTCTCTCTTTTTCCTAGCACGTGGCTGGATACTTTCTGGACAGACCTCGTATATATCAATCGCATGAAAACGGCCGAACCTTTCCTTTCCCTAACATCTTCCCAAAAAGCTCTATGACACAGGATACAGATGAAGACTTACCTGGGTGCTTTCATCGTGGAAACCCTCCAGGAAGCTCTCCAATAACTCATCCGCATTGTCGATTCGTTCGGCATATTCCCCCACAATCCAAATCATGGCTGCTCGAGCATCGGGCTCATCCAGCGAGTCCAGGTTCTCACACAGAGTAGCGATGATACTTTCATACCTGATGTAACAAACGGACCACAGGCAGTGAGGGCCACTCTGGGAACTGTACTGAATCACAGAAGTTAGAGGGAGAATCAGAGACAAGGGACCCTAAACCTAACCACCGAACTACAGAGGCTGTTTAGTCCAGGGAATGAAAAGGCTTTAAGCCAGAAGATTGAAGTGTCTTAAATTTCCCTTCGATTATGTTTACTAACTAGAACTTGAACATTTGGACAAGCTCACTGAATACTCATTCTTTTCACAAGGAAAGGCTAATCCGCCGTGTGAGACATCACTACCTGATGTTTCTAACAATCTTCCTGGCACACGGCCAGAGAAATGTCCCTGTCCACGATTCTAATTTGCCTTCACGGTGGAGCACAAATCCCACTTCACTTTTAGGAAAATGGAGTTAGACAGCAATAGCGTCCAGACTAGAAACGGTAATTCTGTCCCTTAATCCACATCTCTGCTTTTCATAGGGATCTTGTTTTTTTTAAAATTTATTTCAGAGAGAGGGGAAGGGAGGGAGGAAAAGGAGAGAAACATCAACATGTGGTTGTCTCTCGCACACCCACCCCCCACCATGGACCTGGCCAACAACCCAGGCATGTGCCCTGACTGGGAATCGAACCAGCGATACTTTGGTTCATAAGACCACACTCAATCCACCGAGCCACATCAGCTGGGGCTGCTTTTTATAGAGATCTTTATGTTTTTACCTCCCAAGGCACTGCCCATACTAAAGTTTTGTTTCTCCAAGGAAACAAGAAATTCAAACACGTATTTGTAACTTGACAGGTCTATAGCTCTCTCACTTTACCCTGCTGAACCCATCTCCTTGGGGAATGTAGTTATACACACCAAAATAACATTATATATTAAAGGTAGACAAATAAATAATACACTTAACTGTCTGCCCTATTTCCACAGATTAAACCGGGCTTTTGATAGTTCTTTCTTAAAATTAAACTTTTATAACCCCTTATGAGAACCAGAAATGGACACATTTCTCAACCAATCACATTGTGATACACATCTCCACCCTTATCCGAAACATTCAGAAACCCAGCACTCCTCTCTTCCAGGGCAGGGGTGGAGGGGGAAGTGCTGTATTTTGCCGTGTATATGGTGCTCCCCTGTATAATATACACCCATATTTTGGGCCCAAACTTTCAGGTAAAAAAATTTTTTGCTTTAATTTTTTTGGTTTATGTCTTTCTTTCTTTCTTTCTTTATACTTAGAAACAAAACTGATTATCATATTCCAGGGTATTGTTTTGCATATGGACATCATTATTGCTTTCTACAGTTAAAGTTTTAATGCCTAAGCATAAATAAAAGAATTAAAACATATATATAGGCCCTGACTGGTGTGACTCAGTGGACTGAGCGCTGGCCTGCGAACCGAAAGGTCGCCAGTTTGATTCCCAATCAGGGCGCGTGCCTGGGTTGTGGGCCGGGTTGGGACATGAGCCAGACAACTGGTGACTGCATCTCTCACACACTGAGGCTTCTAACCGCTCTTTCTCCCTCCCCCTCTCTAACAGTAAATCAATACAATCTTTAAAGAAAAGTTTATATAGATACAGAATTAATGCTACCCATGTATAACGTGCATCCTTATTTTTCCCTCAAAAAATTGGGCAAAAACGTGCATATTATATACAGCAAAATACAGCATATCATTCTTTTTCTAAAATACTGTTTCTGAAAATTGAAACGTGTGTGTGTATAATGCTTAATGAACCACTGCTTTGCTAAAATACTTCTTCTAATTTGAATCCACCACTAAGCTAACTTACTGCAAGTCACTTCATTTAACACTGTCATTAATAACCAACCAAAAATTTCAGTGCAAAATATTTCTACACCTTTAAGGCAAAATGAGATTTAGGATGCTTACAAACCTACTCTCATGTTGCCACTTCAGATTCCTTGACTGCTTGCTTTCAAAATCAGATCTAAGTATTTCTGCTTCACACACTAGGAGGCCTCAGTGTGGCCAACGTGCGGCATGGAAACGCAGGTGGTGCAGCGACACACACGGGAGCGGCTGCGACACACCAGAAAGGGCCTGCGCGCGGCACTGACGCTTCACTGCCACCCGTTCCGTGAGTTTCTAAAAGCACTAGGTAACAAGCAAAGCGAACTGTGCAGTGACCACCTTCCCGGCTTTTACCCCAGGGGGGTCGGAAAATTTATCACCCAAACGGAGGCATTTCTGGGCGTAAAAAGGGGCACAGTCCTGACCTGTGCCCGGTAACAGGCGTAAACCGGGATTATACCCAGACAACCTGGAATAGACGGGTCTCTTGTTTACTAGTAACTTCACCAGCAGAGAATCTGGTGAGCTTCAACACACACTAGTCAACAGCGCACTCTCGGACAGAGCTTCGACTCTCCTGAGAGTACTGAAGCGAGCCTGGCCCCGCGTGGCTCGGCTGGCCGCACCACCCCACACTTCAAAAGGCTGTGGGTTTGATCCCCAGCTGGGGTGCGTATGGGAGGCAACTGATGGATGTTTCTCTCTTTCTCCCCCCGCCTTGTCTTTCTCTAAAACCAATGAACACATCTTCAGATAAGGATGGACAGGTAGATAATAAATAAAATAAAGCGGGGTGAAAATCAGGTTTCGATCCCTGTGCTAACAACGACCTCGTACGGTTCTGATTTTTAATAGAGTACCCTCTGCTGACCAGCCCCATCGCGCAGGACGGTCCCCACCTAGCCAGCAGCACAGTGCCTCACTCAGACGCTCCCTAAGGGATCTGCGGAAGGGCGCAGAAGCACGCGCACGTACTTGTTGGGGTACTTGCGGAAGATGTCCCTGATGACAACGATCGCCTCTTGGACCACATAGTTTACTTTGGTCTGGATGAGATCGAGCAAGGTGCTCACACAGCGTTCTGCAGATTGCTGCGAAGAGAACATAACAAACGCGAAGTCAGATGACCTGTCCGATAATACAAAACCTCAGGATATAAAATAAGAAGCACACAGGGGCGTCAACTACACTAGACAGAAAGGTCAGGCACCCAATTTAACCAGGTTACACCAGAGGCTGGGCTACCTGCTGGAGATGCACAGAAGTTCTGGATATACCCCAGACTTGACTCACTACAAACATCCTGACAGGTGAGTGGCCATTCAATGGACATCATGGTACAGCGGGAGAATAAAAATGGGAAGAATAAGGCAAGACAGGAGGTCTTTATCTGCAGTTCATGGATGAGTGCGGACCAGAAGGCAACTTTAAACTCTTGAAATGGAGCTGCTAAATTTCGTATGTGCACACAAGCGTGTTTTCCAGGGAGAGCCCACAGCTCACTGTAGTTTCAAAGTTACCTCTGACTCAGAACTCCTACGAAAAAACTGCTATCTTTTGGGCTATATAACAAAGTCTATAACCTCAGATAAACTGCAATCTTCCACAGTCTACAGTTCATCTATAAAATAGAATTTAATCTAGGAATCTTTCACTGTTGAAGGGAGTATGAAAGAATGTAAGTGACAAAACTAATGTACAGAAATTATAACTCATAGTTTTTAAAAGGAGAAGTGCTCTAAGAAGAGAGATTCTAGAAATCAAGGGTTGCCCAGGCCAAAGGGATCAGTTGGTTAAAGCGTCATCCCATACACCAAAATGCATGAGGGTTCGATTCCCAGTCAGGGCACATACCGAGGTCGTGGGTTTGGGGCACATATAGGAGACAATCGATCAAAGTTTCTATCTCACATTGATGCTTCTCTCTCTCCTCCTCCCTTCCTATCTCTCTAAAATCACTAAATATATCCTCAACTGAGGATTAAAAAATAATAAAAATAATATAAAAACCAAGAACTGATTTGTCCTATATTGTAATGCACTATGATGGGCCACTCCAGTGCCCACGTCTACTGATAAGGTGTGACAGAAAGTACACAGCAACACCTAGGGGATATTCTTGCCAAAAACACTAAACATGACTTTACCAAGCCTCTAGATTTAATTACATGAAGAGGATGGAGGACTGAGATAGAGAACACTAAAATACAACCTGCCAAATCCAGACGCTGACCTGGTCCCCTCAAAAAGTGGCACCGCATTAACTAAGAAAAGACTTAAGGTCAGGAAGTCGGCGTATTTACAATCGGTAAATCAGTGAACAACAGCGTAAGCGTATCTTTCAGAGAGATACGGGAATATCTGAAGAGTAACAAAAACCAGAAACATGACTTAAATGATTCCCTCGGAGAAGGGAAGAACCAGGGATAGCTGCCTTTCATTAAAAATTCTTGAATATTTTAACTATGAGCTTTATTACTGCGATGAACTTTAAAAATTATTTTAAAGAAAGGAGTGAGGAGCGCGCCCCACCCTGGCGGCCGCCGGACACTTGCCTCCACCTTGATGGCGCAGCGCCCGATGGCCCGCACCGCTTTGCGGACGAAGTCGACGTCCACCTCCGTGGCATACTCCTTCAGCTCGGCCAGGACCTGTGACAGATGCAGGGAGGGGACGAGCATTACGGCCTCTCAAACAGCAATTCAACGGCCTGGCTTCTGAACGCCAGACCTTAAGACCTAAGGCATCGTGAACTGGGGTTTACGCAGAGTCTGACCTGAGCGATGTTGGCTTGGGACGCCAAGCGGATCATGATGTCCAGCTTCTCCAGCTTCACGTAGATGGGATCGTTGTACTTCACGAAGAAGACTTTGATTTCCTGCTTCAAGATTTCAGGCCTGCGACGCACACAGAAACACGACAGGAAGGTGAGGCAGTGACTGGCGTCTCCTTCCGAGCCTCTATGCATAACTCGCCCAGGCCGCTGTGCTCTCCCCGCACCCCAGCCCGCACAGGAAAGGAGCGCACCAGCTTCCCCGACACGCCTCTGCTCCGATCGGCCCCCGAGGCAGACCAGCTCGGTCCTCTAACGCGTCGGGGCGCCCACGGTCAGGAGCCGCTGCAAGGACCGCAGCCCGGCCCCACGCAGCAGCCTGGACCACGGCGGCCCGGCCCCAGCCAGTCTGCCCTAGGACACCCTCAGAGAACACACCGCACTGCGGAGGAGCGGCCGGCACCCGGGGCAGGGGCGCTCCCAAATCGACCGCGGGCCTCCCGACACAGGGCAAGCGGTCCGGCCACACGACACCCTCCTTTCCATGCATTGGAAGGAGTTTAACGCTGGCCCCTTTAGTGTTGGTATTATTACGCGTAAATCTCCAAACACTTCACTCGGCAATCCATCTCCCAACCTTTTCTGGACGATCAGGTTGATGTTCCGCAGGGCGACGTACTGCACCTCCGGCTCCCCGGACAGCAGGGTGACGAGCGGAGGGGCCAGCTTCTTCAGCAGCATGCTGTAGTAGTCGGAGTCCTTGGGCAGCAGCTCCAGAAACTTCATCAGGACTTTCACTGCCGAGAGCACCACCGCCGAGTTGGCGTGAGACAGCCGGGGCGTCACCCGCTCACAGATGCTGCGGGACAGAGAAGGAAGACCACGCCCTGCAGTATTACTTCTTCGCTCAGTCCAGTCTGCAAGGCAGCGGGTCGGAGTCCCACGGCCCAGGTGTCGAATGAGAGAATCCGTTAGAAAGGTCCAAGCTCCATGCGCAAGTAAAAGTGGGGGCCCAACACTGCAGAAGCCTCGCTCCCAGCAAACCACAGGCAGAGCAGGGGCCTCGGGAGCCTCCGGGAAACCAGCAATAAGGGACGTTCGAACTGGAAGGAAACCAGCCGGTACCCAAAACACGTGAAGCGCGCACCATGCACCTGCCGGTTTTACAGTCCTCTGTCTCCCCACATCTCGCAGGGCTCCCTGCCTCACAGCCCATTTCTCCTCCACCTACAGGAAGTCAGGTTACGACGAGTTCTGGGAGTTACTTCGCACTGAGAGATACCGACCAGCCGCGCTGAAGGTTTCACTGATAAGATGCAGGAGGAGGAGGTTGACAGGGACTACGGCCCAATCCTTTGCCTTCTGATAGTAAGGGAAACTCCGAGAGGGTATTCGTTTGTTTCTTAACAATGGAACATCGCTGCAATATTCTCCCAACCTCTTTCGCTTCTCCTAGGCCTGTCACCTGCACTAAAATGCCTCATGAAACCTTGATTATTTAATTATCTGTTGAGGCGTCTTCAGAAATCAGCCTAACTCTGATCGCTCTCGGGCACTGGAAGTGGTTACCGACTAAAGACACAAGAGAAGCAGGCGGTTTCTCTCCTTCCCTCCTGTGTCTGCTCGGCTGACGCCCCGACCTCCTCCAGGACTCTACACAGGGGCCACCTTCTCCGCGGGGCCTGCCCTGACCGCCCTTTAACAAGACACAACCCATCCCCAAATGTCAAGCACATCTTAGATCTCTCCCCGACTTTATCTTTCTCATCCACACTTACCCCCGACATATTCTATACCGTACAACCACGCATTACACACACGTTCTGGATCTGCCCTTCTGCCCCAGCCCTCAGAACAGGGGCCCGACGAGGGCTGTGGCTGTCTGCCCACCGCTGCATCCCTGGGGCCCGGACAGAGCCCGGCACACAACACGGGCTCAGAAAGTACTTCCCGAGACGTCAGCGACCAGCAGGAAGCAAATTCCACACAAAGTTCCTTCCAGGAGACACCTGTACTTCCAATGCTGGAGAGACGCCATCGGTGCGAGCTTTAGCTAAGCCCAGAGGGAACAACGCCCCGGACGAGCGAGGAGCACTCCCGTTCTCGCAGCCTGAGCCTCAGCCTGGCAGAGAAGGCCCTGGCCTGCCACACTAGAACGCCCCCTTCACTGATGAGCTGACAGTCCTTCGGAAGCACTCGGCCCAGCACAGCACCTGTACACACAAACTCCTCCATAGAACCGGCGGCAACTTCAACTCTATAAACTAACGTGTGTACGTGTATACGAAATTTAATAGCCAATTTCTGACAGTCAAAGAAAATTTGCAACACGACAACGGTCACCAAGGGCCGGGCAGAACTGTCCAGGCGTGCCTTCCAAAACCTCCACGTTCAGACTGACGTGATTGCTACGACTGATGGAGACCGTTCAGTTTGCTGGCTCCAGCCCTTTCTGTGGTGCTGAATTATGGGTATAGCTCCAGTCATAGTTAGTATTAAGCCAATTATTGTGTATCTAATAGAACGAAAAGTTTGTTACTACAGTGAGAGACACTCAAAAACCTTTCTTTGTCACAGGCCAAGAACTGCTGGTCGGGAGATGAGACTGTGATGTGGAAGATTTCAGCGCAGCACAACTATGCTGTTCAAACAGGAAAGGAAAAAAAATACGTCTCTTAGGAAAGAGCTATTTCTGCATGGTTACTCCACTACCTAAAGTGTTTCTAAATCCAGTAAGCAAACACCATGGGGACAGAACATCTATCCCACAGACCACTGACCTTCCTCAACACGACAGACTTGTATTCGAATGCAGACACCAGAACTTACTAAACCACCAAGACTCCAGACACCACCCAGGAACCGCACTCACCTCTGAGCCTCCCGGTCATCTTTCGGGTTGTAATTGGACAGGCAGTCCAGGATGAAAATCTGGCCCCACTCAGTGCACTCATTCAGGGCTGTCAGCAGCTTATTGATGTTCTGTGGGTTCAGATCGAGTAAGTTGCTGTTTGGGTGCGATTCACTGATTTCGGATAACGCTGCTACAGCATTAGCCACCACCTGGGAGAGAAGCAGACATGACCTGCGTTGACCCGGGCCGGCACAACGGCAGACGAACACTTGATCTTCTCTGGACCACGGACCTCAGCTCGTAGCTGTTGCTGCATACCTTACCTAGTCAGCTGGGAACACACAAACTGCTTTCAAAACGCACTCGTGTATTAAACCACCAATGACGGCACGCACAGCTTCCTGGTGGTCAGACAACCCAGCATTAAAACAATTCATATAGAGCAGAAAGTCCCATGTAACTTACTATTAAAACATTAACAACTTTAATAGTGCTCAAAACTATCAATAGAATCAAGACACATGAACAGCCAAAAAAAAAAAAGCAGTGATATTTCGATGTGAAACACATACATTTGGCAATGAAGAGAAAAGTCTAGGCCGAATGGGTAACTGGGTATTGGTGGGGGGAGTGGGGGGGGAGATGATGCCGTAAGTCATATCACAAGTCTTAAGAGTAAGGAAATTTGAGTTTGAAACACTGGATCCCTACTATATGATGTTGGGAGAGCTCATAATCTGTGGAATTTAGTTCCTCATCTGAAAACCAGGGATAATTTAATATATCTCCAGATTAGCTTTAGTTTAAGGATGAAATCAGATGACATCTGTACAAATTCTTTCTATAAAGCTTTATGCAAAATAGCCCTGGCAGGTGTGGCTCAGTTAGTTGGAGCATCATTCCCATAACCGAAGGGTTGCAGGTTCAACCCCCACTCCAGGCACATAGATCCCTGGTCTGAGAACCTATGAGAGGCAGCCAATGTTTCTCTCTCCCTTCCTCTCTCTCAAAGCAGTGAAAAAATGTCCTTGCATAAGGGGGAAAAAAACTTATACAAAATAAAGATGGTAAAATTACCATGATTCATCAGTTGCCATTTTCCACATTAACATTCTGAAACTGGAATGCATTTTATAATCAATGGCACACCATTTTATTATAAAGTATTTTTCTTTCCAGGTAATACATAAAATAATAAAGCATCTTAACCCTGGCCTGGTAGCTCAGTTGGTTGGAGCGTCATCCTGACACCACACCAAGGTTACAGGTTCGATGCCCAGTCAGGGCACGTACACGAAGTCAACCACTGAATGCATAAATAAGTGGAACAACGAAGAGATGTGTGTGTGCCTCTCTCTCTCTTTCTCTCCCTCCCTCCCTCCCTCTCTAAAATCAATAAAAAAATTTTAAATCTTAAAGTTTTAAAAAATAAATCATCTTAGAATCAAAGGCATTTTATAATCAATGAAATACGGTATCTCAAATGTATCCTTCTTTCAGGCAATATGATAAATAAAAAATTGCTACCGAATAAAGTATCCTCACTTACAGATCTGGGAATTCATATTAGTTGCAAGAAAAAAAGTAAACACTGTACCAAAATTGCACATTATTTGTAACTTAACAAATCTACAACCAATGAATGTTTATAAAGCACTTTAAAACTTGCAAATATACCCACCAAGATAAAGAAAAACTACACGATAGCCCTGTATAAGTAAACTTCAAAACCACATTTTGCAGCGAGACTCCGGCTGTTACTAAAATTAGCGGGCCAGGCTCCCTACAGACACTCTGTGAGTGTACAGGAGGTGCTACAGGTGACAGCAGCGTCAGGAACCACACGTACTGAAAAGATTCTCAAAAATGCCGAGTCATTGTTAGTTCTTACTGAAGTCCCGTGCTAAGTTTGACTACTACCCTTCTGCTTGCAAGAGAAGAAACGTAACGTGCATGATTTAGCTATTGATATTAATGTCCACGTTATCTGGGTCGTCTGTAGATTATGCCAGCACGTGATTTTATCTAAAAGATAAAAATCTAGAGAATATGATTTAATCAAATAATACACCTGTGACAATTATCCTTTGTTATGTTGCGGATAATGATGCCACAAATGGAATCATCTTCATCTAAAATTTAGTGATTAAAACAAAAACTCCAAGATGAAAAATCAGAGACTCGGGTGGCACGTATGGTGAAGGACACAACCTCTTGCCATCAGTAGAACAAGCCGGAAGAGTCACCTAGGGCGCCTGCCGCACGGCAGCAGGTGCGAGGCTCTTTCGCTCTCAGTTTTTGTTCGCCGCCTCCACCGTCCAGCATGGGATCCAGGGAAGAGTACAAGGCATGACGAGGGAAGTAACACCCCGTCCACCCCCACAGCACTTTACACAGAGGGAAGAGGTATTTACTTCCCCTGGAGAACACAGTCAACAGGCCCAACGACGGCGGAAAGGATCTAAACGCGCTGGATGGCCAGGTGCCCGTTTCATCCACTGCTGCCGACAGGCGCCCGGTGCCCGAAACTAGCAGCCTGCTGCGACTCACCGCTTCTGCCAGTGAGATGCTTCTGATGTTAAAAGTAAAGTGAAATATAAGATGTGTTAATAGGAAACAGAAAAAGGGCAAGAATTGGGGGAACTAGAAACCTTGGGGAGAAAAGAGACCGAAGGATGCTGAACAGAATGAACAATGAGAATTCTTTTGTTATTGTCATAGGCAATTAGAAATTAAACCAAGTGTATAATGCAGCTAACGAAGTATACGTGCTGGTGGTAAAATAGGCAATTTCCACTTATTATCACATTAAATCAAAAAAGGAAATAGGGAAAAGTTGGTCTAATTAAAAGATCTGGCGAGATCAGATAATAAGATTGTTCAGAAAGACTCGCACTGAGAAAAGAGGTCACTGGTCACCAAGCCAGTGACCAGCCGGCCAGAGGAGAGGCGCCCCCAGGACAAAACTGTACTGGTCTTCTGAACTTCCCGGAGCTCCTTCTATCCCACCTGTCCACTTCCATCGCCCGACTGTCACACTCTGAGAGCGCCACGCTTTCGGAAACGCACCGAGGGAGGCCCACAGGGACTGCTGCTCAGAGTTCTCCCGGTCAGTGAGCCAGGTTGGTTCAGCGGACACTTAACACGAGCCGGACGTGCTGACTCTAAAGCAGATCAAGAAAAAGACTGGCTTCAAGCAACAGGTGGCTCAGGTACGCAGGCTAACTCACCTGTCAGTGTTTACACAGTTGCTTTCTCACTTTATGCTATGTGCGTGGTACATATATTGTCTGTTTTTAAAAAGTAAGACTGATCACTTAAGATTTATTTCATCTTCCCAGAGAGCCTTCTCCAAACAATAACTCAGTATCACAAAAGAACAAATGTGACCCCTGCAGTACCCCCTCCATTTACTGGTCTATCAAAACAAAGGCTGTATCGTCCTCATTTGAAACGTCACGTAAACACTTTTCATGAATTTGAACTAGCACATGTAACACTTTTCTCTCTAGAAAATAGGCATTTCTCTCAGGAAACAGTACCACAAAGAGAACAATGGCTTTTTAGCTATAATCTCAGAAAGATTGTAGTTCCCAAGAAATTGTAGTTCCCAACGACAGGTTTTTCAAGGAAGTTTTATTTTAAAAAAAATGGATTTATAAATAGGATTTCTTGTGTTTTCTCAGTACGTTAGCTGGCTTACGAAAAGTTGGAATCTAAAAAAACAAAAGGAAAATAGTTGACATCTAGGTTACAACACATCCATATCATCAAAAAAAAATTTTTTTAATTCATCTTGCTTGTCAATTATGGCAAGTTTTGTTCTTTGGGGAGCACGCCTAAACACGCCTCCCCCCCATCCCACGGCACCTAGACCCACTGCAGCACGTCTGCTCTGCAGTGCAGATGTTGTAAACACACACACACACACAAGCACATATGGATACATGTAAAATCATAGTCAACATTACACAAATCTTTCTCTGCCTGTACCACAGACTTCTACTCAATGCGACAGTTCCATACAGACCCTTGGAATCTGCTGATTTTTTTTAAGGTGAGCAATTTGTAGTCGACTCACCCGATACGACACCTAACAGAGTGAGTCGCACAACGAGATAAAAGACAGCAACAGGTAAAATCCACTCAACACTTTCTATGTCCCGTCAATCCTCACAGCAGTTCTGAGGTAGCTACTAGCAAAATCCACCTGTTATAGATAAGCAGCAGGCTTTTTAAAGAAGTTTATAAGTACGGGGTTAGAAAAATTCCGTAACTTGCTTAGTCAACGCAGCCAGAAAGAGATAGGGCTTGAACATGAACTCAAGTTTTGGATTGGATTCCAGCGCCTGAGCACAAATCTCTCTGCATCCAGCATTTAGAGAAGTTCCAAGGGCGGTGTACTTCAAGTGCAGAACGGGAAACAAAAATGAGTGGGGAGAGGACACTCCAGTCAGAACATTATTTCCAGGCAAAGGCGACACGCGGCTTTATACAAGGAGAAAATGCATTCTTCTGCTTCCTATAGTTCAGAGATAATCGCATCATGGCAGCACTTAAAGGGCCAACATTTGCCATCTAGCTATAAAATCTGATTCAGAAGCTACCCCTAGCTTACACGGGGAAATTCTGTGCACGTAAATTTGGCCTCCCTTATTCAAACAAAGAGCAAGCTGGAGTGGTGGTGATGATCAGAATAAAAATGGCCCCGCACAGGAGCGCTCCGGAGGAAATCTAGACACACAATGGGAACGAAGCACCCCGGACAGAAGCTCCTTTGTGAGAAAGCTCTCACATATTCCACCCCCACACCCCCACCCCCCGTCTCTTTGAATGACTTCCATTCTGCATTCTATTTCACTGATTTTCATAGCCTTGGGACCCAAGAAAGATAGCGCTTTCCAACAGAGTGACTTCCCCTATTAACTAAATTACTGCTTAGAGGACTTTCATTTCCAGCAATGACCTTCAAGGTTGCACACTCTGATGAGATTAATGCTTCAGTTTTCCCATTCAATTTACAATCCCTTTGGCTAGTGCCCCTGAGGACTCAAATATAGTGAAAGCAGCAGAACTGCCTGAAACTATTAGTATGAAATATACAGGTGGTTTACATAATGTCCTAAATGTCCATAATCCTCCTAAAAATTGGCAATACGGAAGCTCGCTTTCTCCTTTAGGGAGTTGCCTCGAGTCACGTGTTAAAGGACAGAGCGAGATATCCCTTGTTCAAAGCATGTTTCCATCATTATCATCCCCTTAAGGACACGGTGACCATATGGTACCAGTTAATTTTTCCCCTCAAGTAAAACTAGAGTTCACGCTACAATGTCCAGAATGACAACTGATACCATGCCAACTGCATTACGTTCTATAATGTTCTATTTCCCCCCATCCTCTTCCCCAGAATGAAGAAGTTGAGTCGACACTTATCATTATGGCAAGGAAGTTTAAATTCATTGTAACAATTAAGACTTACAAAAGTCTGGACTTCCGGCCAAGATGGAGGCATAGGTAGACGCACTGTGCCTCCTTGCACAACCAAGATAGGGACAACAAAGATATAGAAACAAAATAACAACCAGAACTGACAGAAAATTGAAGTTTATGGAAGTCGGACAACCAAGGATTTAAAAATAGACACTTTCATCCAGACCGGTAGGAGGGGCGGAGTCCGGCCGGGTGA
>CM052545.1:97338357-97357996 GCA_028533065.1 Trachops cirrhosus
GGGGTCCTTCCCGCCGCGCACCCCTGGGAGCAGCACAGGGAGGCAAGCCGGAGGGCTTCGGACAGTCTGCACTGTGAAGAGCAGCAGGGGTGGAGGAATCGAGACAGGCTGTGACTGAAACCGTCCAGCCCCACGGCACACACTCAAAGGCCGTGCTCCTGCGGCCGTTCTGCTGGGTGCTGCAGGAAGGAGAAGGAACACGGTCTATCCACCTTTAAATACCCAGCCATGATTCATCGCTGCGTCTCAAAGTTGCACGGATCCCTAAATAAAAAAGGTTACCAGGACCCATTACAAGAGAAGGTTTGAAGAGTTACCTGAGTTTTTAAGTAAATTCTTATGTCGCTATCGACAATACCTTGGTCATCAAAGCCCAAAAACGTTAACAGAAGAAATACACACATTTCAGAATGAGAAAATCAGAAAAAAGGTGAAGATGTATATCAAGGGGCTAGAGGCCTTTGTGAGGTGCAAGCAACAAAGACAAGAGGGAAGCTGGGAGGGGCCAAGGAGGGGCCAAGGAGGGGCGCGGGGTGAGGCACTCACACACACAACTTTACCAGATCTTACCTTCTTCCCCCCCTCCTCCCCTTAATCAGATCCACCAAGCACTGCCAGCAGCTAGTGACTCTCAATCTTGGCTACAGATCAGAAAAATCTGGGGAGCTTTTAAACCCACCCCCCTCATCTCCTACCCCCCATGAACAGCGTACCCCAGACCAATGAAATCGAGTTATCTGGGGTTGTGGGGCCTGGACGTCAGTATTGTTTTCAGTTTCCCTAGGCAATGCCAGTGTGTAGATGAGGGGGAAAGCCACTGACCAGCAGGTAGTTGATCTAACTAACTAACTAACTGGAGCTTTGTGTATTATAACAGAAGAGCTAGTTTACCCTCACATAACTGCAAATGACAGAACAGGACAGAAACGCTTGAGTTTTCTAGAAAATATTTCGGTGTTCCTTGCTCACTCTAGGCCACTATAGTGTGCCCGCCTACGTTTTTTTTTGTAAAGCACTGCATTCTTATTTCCCCAATTGGGGAAATTATCAAGATTCCCCAATTGTTAACATTATGCCGTATTTGTTTTATCATACTTTCTATATGTTTACAAGTCTTTTTCCTGAATCATTGTAACAGTAAGCTGCAGACATCACACCCCATTAGCTCTGAATATGTCAGTGTATAATCTCTAAGAACAAGGAATTATCTTACGTAACCGTAATACAATCACCAAAGTCAGGAAATTTAACAAGGAGACATTATCCTAAGACCTTACTCAAAGGTCCTGAAAATGTCCTTTACAGCAATTTTACACCCATCCCTCCCTGGGCCAAGACCCAATTCAGGCTCACGCATTACGTTTACTGTCTCTTCAGCCTCCGTCTTTCACGGTGGATCTTCCCAGCACGCTCTCAGTCTGGGTTTCTCACGGGTGTTCCCTCGTGACTGCACTGACATACGCGTCCTGGCAGGCACACTTCATAAATGATGGTTCCACTCAGCGCACCACGTCAAGAGGGAAAGGATGCCAATTTGTTCCATCACTGGTGAAGTTAACACCAAATACTTGGTTGTTGGGAACCGCCCTGCCTGGTTTCAGAAGCTCTAACCCCCCATGGCTGAGGCTGGGTGAGAGACCTTGGGACCCTAAGCCACTAAGGAGACAAAGCTTATCTCCCTGGCAGGGGCACTGCCTCTGCCCCCTTTACTTCACCACCCTGCTTGGCCCCGAGCAGATGACCGGTTAGCCAATGACAGGTAAGATTCCTCAGGGGAGGGATGACCAAAGACAGGCTCGGTCAAGAAGGGGCCCTAAGGGAAGGAGTGGGGGGAGGCTATAATAAAGGGGGTGATGGACCCTCACCCCTGGGCTTTGACATAGTCTAAATCCTCCTTCTGTTTGCATGATCTCCTAATCTCTTGGCTGCGTTACTTCCCCTGCCTGACTTAAGCCTGAAACAATGACAGAGGGCGGTGCAGCCCTGTGCTGGAATGGGTTCCCCAGGGAGATCAGGCCTAAGAAAGAATGCATAAAATCCTGTAAAACCTGCTTTGCTAAGAATGCCCTCGATTTAAATAAGAGTCCTAGCATGAAATGAGTTTGTTTCCCCAAAGTTTTATGGCCCCTTAGCTATCTGACCCTGAGTCAAAATAAGTCCTCAGACTTCTTTGAATGTTATCTATTGTTTGATCATTACTGCCTGACAATTGATGAGCTTTACCTACACACGCACACACTCAGGCCCTGCGGTATTCCTATGCAAATCAAACCCAATAAAAGCCCACTGAGGATCAGGCCCCTGGCCCTTCTCCTTTGGGAGATCAGCCACCTTTCCTCCCCAAGCAGGTCAGGTCTTGGTAGACTTATTCTCACCTGTGGCAGACTTGGTTAAGGTGGTAATTGCCAGGTTTTGACACAGTAAAGTTACTATTTTTTTCCCTTATGATTAGTAAGTGATTTTTGAAAGGATACTTTTGAAACTACTATATAAACATCCTATTCTTCAACAAACTTTCACCTGCCAGTTATTTCAGGATTCCCTGATGACTCTTGCCTGAAGCAACTACTACCATGATTTATGAGTATTGATGTACTGACTATTCAGTGGGCCACAGTCCAATACTTTGATCACTTCTTAAATTATCAGTTTCGAATTTGGCCAGTGGAAGCCCCTTCGAACCAGTCTGCCCCTTGACCTGTGCCACCGTCTTTGAGCACTTCCCTTCTGCTTTCTGGTGTAAGATGTTCATGTTCCTCTCCTGCTTTCTCTTGACCTGGCCTTGGAATCAGTCATTTCTCCGAGGAGTCCTGATTCCGTTACTGGGAAACAACACTCATAAATCAAGGTCTGAGTATCAGGTATCCTTCTGCATCTACTCTGACTTGGAGGAAATTAGGATGTTTAGTAAGAAACTCCACCAGTGTTAGGGCACAGAATATGACGCACACATACTAGGCACTCGGTAAATATTTGCTGATAAATGAATAAATAAAAGTAGGACACTGCAATGTTCTTCAAGACCAATCTTAGTAAATCTGGAGATAGTCAGGAGGTTAAGGCCAGTACACATCACAAGGGAAACCAGAAAGATACATTCTGGGGCAGAGAAGTGGCCTTACTTTAGCCCCGGAGGAGAGGAGAAGGGGCACGTTTGAGAAGGCCGGTTGTTAGACAGTCAGAGGACAGTGTCCTGCCCAGAACACTCCAGCAGACGCGCTGGACCCAGGAGTAAGTACAGCCCAGCTGCGGGGCGGTCTGCCTCTGACGGGACTGCCGTCTACAGCACCGTCTACAGCACAGGAAAGCGCTACTGTATTTAGGGAGAATTTTACAAAAGATGAGGAAGTTGGACTTGCCCAAGAATCCTTAGTTCCTAGGCTAACAACATTCACCATAAAAACCTGTATTATATTTCTGAGTACAAAGACGGTGAGTTAATAAATTCAAAGCTATTCAAGTAATCTATGACCTAAAAATCATAGTACTGACTTCAGAGGTTCCTGTTTTAAGTACAAAGAATGTTATCTAGACAAAGCTTAGCCAAAGAGGGAGCTAGACCTACACGGAGGGATATGAATTTATCAAGTTTCTTGCATTTTTCTTTATGACCCCATTTTCTTCAAAGATACGTTTTAAAAATTGTATGTATGTATATGCATAGAAAAAGGCTGAGGATACACGAGTTCCCCTCAGGAACAGGAAAGCAGAGAACTTTCATTTTTACTTTATACATACCTATATATAGTAGTATTTCTTGTTATAAAATGTGTATTTCCAAGAAAAACGTTGAAAGAGAATAAATGTGCTCGGATCTACCAATCTTCAATGGATCAATGTCGGATCCCTTCCCCTTACCAAGACAGAACTCTCGAATCAAATTTAAAACCTGTACTTTAGTTTCCTCGGCACACTTTTCTGTCGGAGCACCAGACCCCCAGCGAGACCGTCCACAGCACGCGTGTCCGCAAAGGCCAGAACACTCGACTCGGGACAGCCTCACAACCTTACTCGGGAGGCCCCCCAGGGCCCCGACCAGGTTCTCAGACTTACCTTTTTTGTTGGTTGTAAAGTACTTGGAGTCAGTCATGGTGTTGCTGGCTCTTTAATGTGTACCTGCAGCAAGAGAAAAGAACTCCTTCACCCAAGCTGTTTATGTCCTGCAAGTTATACATCAATTTTAAGAACATTTACATATTAGAATTTCTGTATTTGAAATGAGTGTCTTTTGCCCTGGCTGGCTGGCTGGCTGGGGTGGGTGGAGCACTGTCCTGTACACCAAAAGGCTGCAGGTTCGATCCCCACTCAGGGCACCTACAGAAGGCAACTGATGGATGTTTCTCTCACGTGGATGTTTCTTTCTCTCTCTCTCCCTTTCTCTCTCCCTCTCCTCTCTCTCTCTCTCTCTCTCAAATAATTAAACAGCCCTGGCTGGTGTGGCTCAGTGGATTGAACATTGACCTGTGACCCGAAGGGTCGAGGTTCGATTCCTTATCAGGGCATATGTCTCGGTTATGGGCCATGTCCTCAGCTGGGGGCATGCAGGAGGCAACCGATGGATGTTTCTCTCACACACTGATGTTTCCCTCCTTCTTTCTCCCTCCCTTCCCCTCTCTAAAAATAAATAAAATCTCTTAAAAAATAAAAATTAAAAATAAGATAATTAAACATATCCTTGGGTGAGGATTAAAAAAAAATCAGTATCTTCTTCCTTACCACCATCACTGGTGACTCAAGGGATGCAAAGATCATTAAGAATGCAGCTCTGGGCCCTGGCTGGTGTAGCTCAGTGGACTGAGTACAGGCCTACAAGCAAAGCACTGCCGGTTCGATTCCCAGTCAGGCCACATGCCTGGGTTGCAGGCCAGGTCCCCAGTAGGGCGTGCACTAGGGCAACCACACATTGATGTTTCACTCCCTTTCTTCCTAACTCTCTCTAAAAATAAATAAATAAAATCTTTAAAAAAGTGAAATTAAAAAAAAGAATGCAGCTCTGGCCTTAAGGATCTAATTGGGGCAAAATCCAAAAGCCAAATGGAATGGAGTGATAATCTGAACCCACGGTGGCTTTGTGATTTTAGTCGCAATCACCTCCTAAAAGGCTCCAAGACCTAAAAACCAGACCTTCTGTAAATACATCTTCAGTTACTCACTCAAGTTTGTTCTGAGATATCCCCACTACCTTCCAGTCAGGAAAATCTGATTTACTTCCCTGCCTGTGAGATGAAGTCACTTCGAAAGATGTACCCTGAAGCAGCGTAAGGTCAAAGGAGACAGTAATTCCGCCAGTCTATTCCGCCAGTCTAGCGGTGCTGATGAAAGCTGCACCGTTACATGCAACTTTCAATAAAAGAATCTCAAGTAGGTAAGTAAATAAATAAATAAATAAATGAAGCCCAACTCAGTAGAATACTCTGATGACAAACATCTAGAAAGGCAAACAGCTTTCCCCATGGATTTTTTTTACTATGATTTCATCATTTCCAACACTTAGCCCAACAGCATGCCCAAAGATGATCAGTTTACAGCCAAAAAACAAGGCAAAAAACCCACAAACAAACAAACAAACAGATATCAGAACCAGCATTAAAACTCAAAAGAACGCAGATCGCGGCCTCGAGGTGAACTCTTCCGTTCCAACTTCCGGAACGGCCCCAGCTGACACGAGGCTCTGCCCGCAAACGAAAACAGTGTGGAGTGTCACACGTCCCCCACACAATAAGAAAAAGTTGTCTGATTTTAGAAACTTGCAGTAAGACTTTCGTCTAACATACCTGACTATTTTTTGAATGCATTAAAATTTTCTTTCAATAATATCCCTTCTGGCCCTGGCCAGGTAACTCAGTTGGTTAGTGCTGTCCCGATGTACTAACATTGCAGGTTCGATCCCGGGCAGGCCACATACAAGAATCCACCGATGAATGCATATGTAAGTGGAACAACAAATCGATGTTTCTTTCTCTCTAAAGTCAGCATAATAATAGTAATTTAAAAGTTTAAGAAAATAATAACATCGCTTCTGCACCTAAAACTGAGTATCTTCTTCCTTACCGCCATCACTAACAACACTAATTGCCAGATTTAGGACAGATGCCCTGGTACCTGCTCGTGACTGTCAGGTCAAAACAACACAAACGATAATATATTTGGCAAACGTGAGCGGCAGCACATTTGGCGAGCAATAGCAAATACGGGTCTGAGGAGAGGACCTGAGCACTAAACAGGCCAATGTAATTACGGAAGAGGAAAAAAGCCAGAAAACATGAAACAATGAAAAAAGCTCGGCTCAGATCACCTCTAAAATACGCTGCTTGGACAACCTTAGAGAAATGAGACTCACATGCCATCTTTCCAAGCAGCTGCCTTATTATTTCCAGTCCTGATCCTCATATAATAGCCCTTTAAGGTTTATCAGAACTTTACCGAATCACCTTGTTAAAGGCGAGCCAGAACTCACAAACAGTATTATAGAATGCAGAAATGTTTTGTCTGCATACGTTATAATAAAAAATTAACCTGTAAGGCATGGCTTACACACACAGTATTTTCATAAGGTCTTTCTAGCAAAAATTTTTTTTAAATGTATAATTATTTAATCCCTTCACAATGTAAACGAGTGGGAAGTGGGCAAGCGGAAGACAAGCGGTTCCCACACAGGGAGACCTGGAGAACTTACCCACAGAGAAAAGTCAGCATACGGAAACAGTCACTGGGGCCTGACTCGAGGGCCGCAGTTCAAGGCCATTACATTCTACCTGGGATGTTGCTATGCAATTTTAAGTCCCATACGATCATCAAAACTTAAGATTTAAAAACAAAGTCTGCTTGGAATTTTTCACCCAGTTTCTTTGAAAAATGGCACAAAAATCATCGTTTGCTTAAAGCTTTCATATACATACACACACGTTAAATTCATATTAGTTTTCAGACAATCTGTTAAGTACTAAACCTAGTCTCAGAGCCCACCTTTATTAATGACCCACACGTTTCATCACTTCTCCTAACAAATGTCATGGTCAAGGATTTGTATCTCTGTCCTATTCCCCGTGAGCCTTACATGTTCTTAACTACAGATTAATGTACCCACCCACAGAATTTCAGGGAAGAGGAGTGAGTTCAAAGTAATCTTAGACTCTAAATTAAGAATTCCAGCTCTTAACGAGAATGGAAAAACATTCTCTTAGCTCACACTGCTGTTAACACCAGTAATGAAATATCCCTCACTCATACTGGCAGGGAAACATTGTATTAAGTCAGTTCCTGCCTTAAACCAACAGAAACTTCAAGAAAAACGAAAATAGTCTAAATAAAAACAAGTAAGAGGTGGTGGTTGTGCCACAGTGAATGTATGAAATGCCACTGAACAGCTCGCTTCTGAGTGGTTAAGTTTATGTTATGTGAATGTCATCTCAAAAAATTACATTTGTGCGCATGTTTTAAAATGAGGTACACTTAATCACACGCCAGCGATGGACATAACCAGATTCTGGAAAATGTGGGACAGTGAACACTGTTGTCTACATTGGAAGCCAAAGAAGCAGCAGCCAAGATAGAGCTCAGGAAAAAATCAAGTATTTGCTGAAGAGTCTCAAAAATTAAGCTCCTGGGGGGAAATAAAATACACTGACCCTTCAGGAGAGCCCCAGGAACAAGCAGAGCCATCTGGGAGTCTGCGCTCACTCCACCTTTCTGCCACATCAGACTGGACAAGCCCCGGCTGCTCTGAGGACCTGCCACACGGCCTAGGGGCACCACAGACAAAGCACACAATCCCGCCTGCTTTTCCCAGCCCAGGGGGTACGTCACTGCTTTCCACAGGCCCGCCGGGTACAGAATTATACAGCTAGGTTTAACATAACCTACTTTCCACTAAATATAGATTGTGAAAGTCCCTTCTCTCCTTTCCTCCCTCCTTCCGGTCCCCCTACAGATAATAAGGCCAGGAAAAAAATTAACGGGGTCTTAATTTCAAATGGCTCTCTGGGAAATGGCATCTAAATTGAGAGTTGATGAAGCCACTAAATTCCATCTTTTCACTTAAAGTTGGGCTTTACACAGTCTGGTGCTTATGCTAATAAGATGGCCAAAGAATTAACCAAATTATAAATGAGAAAGGTCATTCCAACAATCTTTTATTACAAGGGTTAGAGGCGCTAATCAGGTATTTCAATAATAATGCAAAGACAATAGCATCTTCAGATATCATTTAGCTCATGGGAGATTGTAAAAGACACCAAATTACAGCAGACACAGCTGTGATTGTAGTTACATATGACAGACTACAGGGCAGTTTGTTAATATTATACAGTAAGAAAGAAGCTCCAACTTTTACATCCAATTTTTAACTGAAATAACAAAAAAACCCTGGAAAACTTAAACCTAGAACGAAAGGGGGAAAGAACATATCCTATCTTACTCATTCCTTCTTCAGTTTGGTTCAAACCTCAACCTAAAATGTATTTTAAAATATGGATCTGTTTTTTTAAAAAGATGCAAGAACTGGACTTTGAGTCTCTTAATTTTGTTAGTTTTATATTAATTTTACCACCCAACCTGCAGGGAGGCTGTCTGCGGAACACACTCTCCTTTTGCTTCCTGGGGCGTTTCAGATACCTGCGAACAGTTCTCACCTTACCACTAGCTTAGTCATCGCGGGAATGTGTCGCGCTTTCCCTGCGCGGCCACCTCGCCTCTCCTTCCTCTGGTGCTTTCTATTGCTACCTGGTAAGTGTTCCCTGAGGCTAAGCAAGAGAAGTATTCCAGGAAGATTATTAATAATTTGAACTGCTCCTCATTGAGACTACCTTCCTTTGTCCTTCTGCCTTTTCTAAACTTACTGCAGTTTCTTTATTTTAAAAAATTCCATTGATTATGGTAACTGTCTGGCATTTAAAAAAAAACCACTTTTTTAAAAACACGTTATGCACACTGCTTCACAATGAAACAGCCAAGTGTGTTCCGTAAGAGCCCCAAATAGAAAACTACTCTGAAAAGGGCGTGAATAAATTCTTCGGATTCAAAGGATCTGGAGGTAACAGGAAGTTCCAGTGTCTTTGCCTCTGGCTTAATCAAGCCTTTATCAAACCAGATCATTTTTTGCTAAATCCAAAATGAAAACATTCCGGGCTAAGGTTTACCCCCATTTACTTCTCCCTCTTTCACATCGGGACAGTTCTGGGGGTTTTCTTCCCTTAAGTGTCAGGAATTCCTGTTCCTTCCCCAGATGGTCAGCATTGTAGGGGTTTGTCCCTCCATTAGGGGGTTAGGGAGAGGTGACTCACAACCTCGAACTAAAGGAGCCGGGCAAACCACTGGGGGAACCCCTTTTCCCTTCTGCTGGCTGGACGTCGCAGGCTCTCAGGGAGCCACCCCAAGCGGCGAAGGTTGGTTCTCCCCCGGCCTCCAGCGTCTACCGGCCACACCCCTGGCCTTTGGCTATCCTAACCACGCAACTCCGAACAGACCTACCCGCCGACGCTCCCCCGCTCCCAGCCGCCACACCCGAGGATTCCCTCCCCCGGCCACAGCGGTGGAGTCCCTTTCTCCAGCCCTCTTCCTCACAACGGTCACACCCGACGGCTCACTCCATCCTCAACGGTCACGCTCCTAGGATTTCCTCACGTCAGCCCGTCTCCATCCCAACCTGGGGTGCCCCCCCCCCCCACCGCTCCAGAGCATCAGTGAGGGACACACCCCAAAGTTAGCCGGCTTGAACTCACCGGAGGCGAAGGCGGGGGTGGTGGCGGCAGCCAGAGAGCACGGCCCGGGTGGTGTTGTAATGGTTTCCTGCACGTCACGACTCCTTTTCCAGGTCTAAGCCACTGCGCAAAACCCACTTTGCCAGGGACAAAGATGGTGGACAGGAAACGCCAACGTCAGAGAGCCTGGCCGCGTGACGTCGTCTCCGCGCGCCGGAGAAATCAAAGGCAGTGATCTCGGTCGCCTTGGCGACCGAAGACTTTTTTTTGCCTGGTCGGGTAGAGACCCGCCACGGGTGTCTCAAATGATGTTTAGTGTCTATCCCAAGGGATGTATTAAACAAGCTGGTATTCTCTGGACTTGTTTGCTCGCACAGAAGCTTAAAAAACTTATTGAAATATTGTTTCCTTCTCAAAGAAAAAACTCAGCTAATTTCTCGAGCCAGTTCAGGAGTGTGGAAAAGGGTGATCCAGCCCACGTCTCTACGCTGGCAGTGGGACAACAGAGTGGGGCAAGAAAAAAAGGCTGAGATGGCATCAGATCGGAGTTCAGATCCCTGCCTTGAATGTGACTAGTGAAGTTGCCTAAGGTCTCCGCAACCTCAGTCCTCTTATCTAAGAAGTGAAGTCTCAAATGACCGACAGTGCGTGTCTCTTTCTGTTTGTGAAGCCCCAGCGGGATAAAGTACGTTATGCACCTAGCATGTAATAGGTGTGCTTACACAAAAGTAAGTTCCTTTTGTTAACCACAACCTAGACACCTCTGTACCTTCCCCTCAAGTTTACTGTGAACCAAAAACAGCTGCTTTAAAATAGTCTTTTTGAAAATGTGGAGATAGAGAACACACCTGGGGCAGAAGTGGAGGAAAACAAAATCTGAAAGGGACCAAGAAGGAGTAATCAGAGAGGTAAAAGAAAAGCAGGAATTATAATGTTCCAGGATACTTTTAGAGTTCTATAGAAGTAGGAAATACATTCATGTGGTCACTCTTCTACTTCTGAGGTCTAGCTCCCCTTCTGCAAAATTTGTTGAGTTAATAAATGTATAAGTGAGTAATCAATAATATCAACTGCCATAGAGATAAGGAGGAGGAGCTGGAAAGTGTCCAAGGATTTAGCAACACAATGGACTCTGATGGCATTGCTGTCAAAAGCCACAATGCAGAAGTTTGAGAATGAATTAAGGAAAGAATTAGTGTATGTAAAGCACTTAAAACTGTATCTTCACATAGTATACACTATGTATTGGGTTGGCCAAAAAGGTCATTTAGTTTTTTCCATAAAAGGCACATTTTTCATTTTCACCAGTAACTTTACTGATTTGGATATTTTCAGTATGTCGGCTATCTCCTGCTATTGGTTTCTAGTGGGTAGAGGGCTGGGGTGCTGCTAAACATCTTCCAGTGCATGAGACAGCCCCGCAGCAAAGAATTATTTGGCCAGAATGTCACTAGTACCGAGATACTTCGCAAACCACTTTTGACTCGTTGAATCAGTCACGGCACCTTCTCCATACACTGCACAAATCTTTTTTTGCACTGCAGTTGCGTTTTCACCTTTCTTGAAACAATAAAGCATAATATGCCAAAAAATGTGTATTTTCTTCCATCTTCAGTATTAAAATGGCTGCACTAAAATTCACCAATTTTGGTAAGTTTTTCTTAAATGCACGCTGATATGACAGCTGTCACAATACAATCTAACAAAATTATTTCAAATGAAGTTAAACACAACTAAGCACTACTAGAGCCATTGTGTGGGAAAAACTAAAACAACTTTCGGCCAACCCAATATAGTCATTAATAATACATGAATAAAACATTTTGCATAGTCACAACTGTAAACCTACTTTTGTCCCATCCTGTATGAAGTTAGAAATATTATTACCTTTGGTTGTATAGGATTTGTTTAAGCCAGTGTGAACTGCTGGCAGTTACCTCTTCCACTAAATTCATACCACATTAACCTATCTAATGGCTCTTAATACATTTTAATATAAGAACCATCACTTTTTATGTCTTATCTATTAAAATATAAACCTGAGAGTGGGATTTGTGATAAGGTGTTTATTAACAATTGACCACCTTTCTTTTTTCTTGTGTAATAACTCATTTACTTTTGGCGTATCTTTAAAGGACTATTAATCGAGACGTTTTGCCCTCTTCTGTCTGGGTGAGACTGGAGAGGAACTCCGAACCATGGTAGGTCAATAGGAATTTGAATAAATACAGTGACAGAAATCTGTTGAAGCTCATTCATTCCAACAATGTTGCCTGAATGAGACTTGGCTAATTCTTGCTACAGACGTCCAATAGGACTGTGCAGTTTCTGTTCCTTCAGAGCTGGATTTCCTCATTTTGTTAGCTGCTCCATATACTTCTAACAAATTTCTCTAAATTAGCCTGTTTCTCTTGTTTTCAACCAAAGAACCACGATTGGTCCAAATGTTTAATTTTCCACTTATTTATTTTTCAACTTCTTTTTGCTGCTCACTTCCAAAAAGCCTGTATGGAGCGGCTACCATTGATGGAGCACCTAACATGTACCAGGCACTTGACAGAAACATGATGTCTAGTCCTTAAGCTCTGAAAGGTAAAAAATCTTCATCAGTGGGACTTTCTGTAGTGGGCATTTTGGAGAGTAAAAAAAAAAATCACCTTTTAGAACTATAAGTAAGGTTAACTTGCAAGATATTTCTTTCCTATTCCTATAACTAAACCCACACCTTGTTTTGGAGGGTTTTCATTATACAAACCAATGATCTGTCTTCGTACCCCGGAAGGCCCTCTGAGCAGTGAACAATACCTTCTATTTCTAGCTATTTAGCCCAGAGGTGAGGCAGGAGTTCTGGAGAAAGACGACAGGTTGAACCTGCACTCTAATCCAAGTTCGATAAACCTGTACAACAACTCAAACGAGGCAAAGTTGCATGTGATGTAAAAGCACTTTGTAAACCGTAAATTACACTAATCCTGGTATACAATGTAAAGTAGTGCCATTTGTCTGAAGCCTCCCCAGTACACGCTAGGTGGAATTCATCAGGATTCTCTCATCTTAGCACTGTATTCATAAAGCTAGCGTGACACACTGTCCCGTGTACGAAGATAGGAACCGCTTACATCTACTGGAGCAGTGCCTAGAGTAATGCTTGAATGCAATCAAACTTAGAAGGCGGGTAAGCTACCAGCTTGGTCGAAATGCAGTCGTCCCATGTTTTGAGGAGCCGCAGGAAGCTTTCTCATTCTAATCATCTTTATTTATAATTGGCAACATACAGCTAAGGCCTCTATCTCCAGCCACGTTGCTTCAGATCTTTCTCGGGGATCGCATAATTTAAATTCACCTCCACCCTGACGTGCGCGTACACTGAGAGCTTTCCACCCCCACATCCCCTTTCTCCCTCCGCCCCTAACTCGATCGCTCACGGGACCGAGTTCTGGCGCCTGATGTCTGCACTCCAAACATCTTGTCAAAAAGACCTCTGCAGAGACTCAGAACTCTGGTTTCCTACCAATATAGCGATGCATAAACTGCTGGGTAAAGCAGATGAGCGAAAAACCCCCGTCCAATGGAACCGCCGAGAACCAGCTTTTATTTCAGCGGGGGCGGAAGCGGAAGTGCTGGTGGGGGTCATAGAGTTTCCTAGTTCCGGTTCCCGGGCCACGTTCGGAACTAGAGCGCCTCTCCTCTGCTGCGGTTCCACAGCACCGGCGGCTTCTCTTTCCGGGTACAGCTTCTGTCATAAAGCTGAGACCTCCCTTCAAACGTGGCGTCGTGGGTCCTTCTCGCCTCGCCGGGGGGTCAGCGTGCAAGGACGGGCGCGGGCAGGGTACTTAACAGCCGCAGCCAGTCCGCGTACCGGGCCGCACTGGCGCCTCCGAGCCCTCGCGGTTTGAAGTCCCTGGTTCGCAGCCCCCGGGACTGCATTTGGAGAGGACAGCACTCCTTGGCCCGTACCTGTACCCCACAGTCACGCTCTGTCCTGTGAGGTGCAGCATTTCACAAGTCCCCCTATACCACTTCCACCCACGTCTGCGTTAAACTTCGTCCTTAACCTCCTTGAGACTCCGTCCCCTCTGCCTCCAGAAGTGGTCTTTTCCCCCAGTTCCCGTAAACATTGGGAGTTAAGTTTTGGATATCCTGCAAAGATTACTTGTAAGATTGAGCGTCTATTCGATCGCCCGAACAAGTTCATGCTTGCTAGAGAGCTTGTGGGCAAAGTGAAACCCAGTGCACACGGAAAACTATGGCTGAGCACGGGGCGCACATCACCACTGCTTCCGTGCAGGATGACCAGCCATCCATCTTTGAGGTGGTAGCGCAGGAGGGTTTAATGACAGCAGTGAGACCCGCTCTTCAGCATGTGGTCAAGGTAAGGTATTATTTCTTTAAACGGTTTTAGGGACGACTGGTTAAAAACCAAACCAATAATTCATTTGATAGCTTTTGAAGTGACCAATTAGCATATTTTCATATTCTACGATTGGTTATTGAGTCCCTGTTACGTGTAGAGTCCTGTAATGAGTACCCAGCACTTCAGGAAGGACAGGGCTGACCCCAAAAGAATTTCAAAGTGTAGACTTTAGAGGGGAAAAAAGCAAATGTAAATATAAGGCATAGTAGCTGTGAAGTGGAATGAATTTTGTCTATTAATTTACTTTAATTTAGGTTCTTGCAGAATCAAATCCTGCCCGCTATGGCTTCTTTTGGAGGTGGTTTGATGAAATCTTTGCCCTGCTAGATCTTCTGCTCCAGCAGCATTATTTGTCTAAAACCAGTGCCTCATTTTCTGAAAACTTTTATGGCTTAAAGCGGATTGTTACGGGGGACACACACAAGCTTCAGAGACTGGCCAGCGCTGGTCTCCCAAAGCAGCAGCTTTGGAAGTCACTCATGTTCCTGGTTCTCCTTCCATATCTGAAAGTGAAGCTGGAGAAGCTGGTTGCTAGCCTGAGAGAAGAGGATGAATATTCCATCCATCCCCCTTCTTCCCGCTGGAAACGATTTTACAGAGCCTTCCTGGCAGCCTATCCGTTTGTTAACATGGCCTGGGAAGGCTGGTTTCTTGTACAGCAACTTCGATACATCCTGGGGAAAGCTCAGCATCACTCACCATTGCTAAGTCTGGCCGGAGTCCGGCTGGGTCGACTCACGATTCAGGATATACGAGCTCTGGAGCACAAGCCAGCCGAAGGCAGCATGATGCACCAACCAGCCGGGAGGTAAGGCCTTAACACTTCTGCCAAATATTTAACAAATTCTAGAATCTTACTTTATAGTTTTATAAAATCACCTCCCTCAGAACCCTTTGAGCTATTTCATAAACCATAGAAATATTCTGTGTTCATAGAACAAGCATTACTATCCTGGTAACTCGCCTCCTCATAACTCCTACATTTTTGTGTACGCTTGCTACGGCCAGGCCCTGAGCTAGGTGTTTGGTTTACGTACATGATCTCAATCCTCATCACAACTCAGTGAAAGAAACTCGTTAGCCCCATTTAACAGTCGAGGAAACTAAGCCCTAAAAGCTAAGTACCTTGCCAGGGCCGCACTGCCAGATGGTGGCAGAGCTGAGATTCAAGCCAGATCAACACAATTCTCAAGACTGCTCTCAACCACAATGCGATTACTTCTACTTAGTGTTCATGCCCTACAAGTTCAAAAATATATTCCTCAATACTGCGTTAAGTTAATTTTTGTTAAGTGAGTTGTTTCTTTTTCTGGATATACTCACACACACACAAGAAGGTCTATATAATCAATGCCTCACTAATTTCTCAAAACACATAAAAAAACCCCTAGTCATTAAAAACAAAACTTAGCCGCTATACTCTTAAATACCGTAAGTCAGAAAGAGGGGATCATTTGGAATACAACCTTAAGGAGACAAGCCAATCCAGCAACTGTTAAATCCCCAAACTGAATTGGCGATTCTGATGACAAGTGTAAGAACGACGTTTGTGTCACTCACTCTGTGATTATACCTAAATAAAGCTTCTCCTTTTGCCTCCTTGTTCTGCTCTCCAACAGTGTTACTGAGAAGATAAAGTGGGCTCTGAAAAAAGCCGTGGGGGGTGCTGCCTTTTCCCTCTCCACGGGCCTTTCCGTGGGCGTGTTCTTCCTGCAGTTCCTTGAGTGGTGGTACTCATCTGAAAACCAAGAAACCATCAAATCACTGACGGCCCTGCCTACGCCCCCGCCGCCTGTCCACCTGGACTACAATCCCGATTCTCCCCTGCTACCCAAACTGAAGACTGTGTGCCCACTGTGTCGCAAACCCCGCGTGAACGACACTGTCCTTGCCACCTCTGGCTATGTGTTTTGTTACCGCTGCGTGTTGATTTATGTGAGGAGTCACCAAGCCTGCCCCGTCACGGGTTACCCAACAGAAGTGCAGCATCTGATTAAACTGTACTCCCCCGACAACTGAAAGGGTCAGCACTGTAAGGCCACGGGGCCGGATTCTTCAGCATGGTACACGGCACTGTTTGATACTTCTTAGGCTCAATTCATTATTATATGAATGTTAAACAACTATATGGATTTCTTTAAAAGAATATACACATTGATGTTAACCTTCTAGCCTGCTGTCTAGGCCTCAACTTAGAGCTGACCGAGCTGGTTAGAGTAGCAGAGTCGGGATTGGCAGGGACAGGGTAGAAGTGGGTAAAAGGAGATAATCAGTACAGAAGCTTTTCTTTAAAGAACAAAAAGGCACAGAAGCTCTGGGGGCGGGGGTGCGGGGAACAAGTCAGACCTCAGAAAGTGGGTGGTGAGGGGGAAGCAGGCCTTTTCTTTAGAAAAGAGTGTTGATCTGCCTGTGAGGAAGAGGTTGGTTGTACCCCTTTGCAAACAATGTGGAAAGTGGACTTGCTCTTGATATTAAACACTTCTGGGAAACAGTAACAGCTCCTTCTACATACTGTGACCATTGGTTAAGTAACATCTGCTGTAGTTTATCAACTTTTAAAGATTCCTTCATTACCCATATATGTCTTTCCTGGGAAACTGGTTAAAGGAAAATAGGGGTCAAGTGTATGTATAGAGGAACCTTAGGATTTCGGTGTGAAAGCAAAGCACTAATGGGCAATGAAAAGATGGAGTAAAATACTGATCTAACTGTGAAGAAAGGATCTGTTCATAAGCTCTTTCTGCTTGCTGTTAACAGTTTGCTATACTGGCATGAATTATTCTGGCTATTACTAAAGTTTCTGTGAAACACTTAAATAAATTTTAAGAATAAATGATTTTGGCAAAGAGCTGTCCCATGTTGTCATGATTATGTGGAAACTTAAAAGATTACTCGAGGTGTTTCAAGTAAATTTCTCATTCAGACCACCTTGACTTTGGGGCATTTTTTTTTTTTTTTGCTATTCCAATACTGGTGGGGGGGCCCTCTACCCCAGCAGCAAGAATTCAGCACTGTTTGAAACATCTTGTATGAGAAATACTACAAAAACCAACTTCCCTATGTAGGAAAATTCATGCCTGGATTGGCAGGTGGGTGAAGAAACATGGGTTTGACAAGAAAAGTCACCATGACCGGGAGAGGAGAGACAAATGGCACCTGTAAGCGCCTCTGCTGAGACAGGCGTTTCTAACACTTCCATGCATTGTAGCAACTCAAAGTACGTACATTCTCCCCCAGCACAAAGGTGATAAACCACATTCCGAAATGGAACATCCTCTGGATTTTAAAACATTGACACTTTTATGTATCGTAAAAAGAGTATATTGGATATTTGCAAAAGTTCTTCATAAATAGCAAGGTTTTATCAAAACAAATACATAGTTAATTTAAAAAAAACATTTTGAGTAAGTCAACAAGGGAACTGAACCAGATTCAGGACTGAAGTAACGCAGTACTCCGTGAAGGTACCGAAGCCAGACTTTTCACCTCAACCTAAGAAAAGAAAGCATGAAAGTATCAGTGAAATTCAAAAGGATATCAAAGAAACACTCACATATGTAACAAAGCCAGCACCCAGATAGGCGAGAGCACACCAGTGTGGGAAAGCCAGGATCAGCTCAGAGAGAAGATTAGGTGATCACACCCTGGTCAAAGCCAACGCAGGAGCCCGGCAATACCAGGTCAGACTATACTTCGCTCATCATCGCATCACTGCGTTTCACCTCGTGTCGTCTAAGAGTCCGTTCCCTTCCAAAAAACCTGGGTTTACCTATGACAAAAAGTAAAGCCTTCTTTGTAGGTGAGTTTAGGTTGCAACCATGGGCTTCCAATAAATATCTTCTACCATCCTTTGGTTTAACTCTGCTGAGCAAGTTTTGGGGCAGTTTTTTTGTTTTTGAAATACAGAGGCAAAAATGGGTAAGCATTTACAGTTTAAAAACAACATGCTTTAGAAAAATCTCAGGGATGCCTGTGAAAGGACTTATGGTCTAGTTCTAAAGCAAAACTTTAGAAAAGATTTTCTACTAAATTCCTTTATAAACTCCATTACATATATATGTATATATATATATATAAAATTTACAATTCTGCACACAAAGATAAAAGGCCAATTTTTTAATACCAGAATCTTCTCTCTTAAGAGTCCAAAGCCCAGAGAGGCTATGATTTGCCAAAGATCCATAGCAAATTAACAGCAGAGCTAGAAAGAACTGAGATCTGATGACCAGATTTATATTTTTCCACAATCAGCTAAATATAATTTCATTTTTCTCCAAGGCATGCGCTAAAAGAAGCAATGTAAAGCCTGGGTAACTCACAACCTGAAGAATTAATTTCTGAATGAAAATGCTGGTTGCATTTCATTTATTTTAAGTGGCACCTGCTGATATACAATCGCCGACACGGAGAAGTACTAGGATCACATGTCACCCTTTCCAGCCTGTGGGCATGGTACTGTCGGTATCTACATAACAATTCCGGAAACACCACAAGCTTCCTTCAGCCACCTCTACATGCCAATAGGTTGATATTCCGTGAAACTGACAACTGTTGGTCTGCGTTTGCCATTTAGCAGCTAAGCGCCACATGGGGGGGGACGGGGAAGTATAACAAAGTGCCTGTTTTACAGGTGCTATGCCTGAGCCTTAATCTCATCATCCTCTACATAAGCACACTTTCCTAACTTTCTTTAATACACTTCGTTCCACCTGGAATGCTTTCCCCACCCCTTTCAATCTGGAGAACGCCTAATTATAGTTTTAAAACCTTACTCAAACGTCACCTTCTCTGTTAAGTGGTTCCAAACTCGATCAGTCACTCCCTCCTCTGACACCCACAGCACTTTTTCCCACCACAGCACGCACCACACGCCAGTTATTCAGGTCCCCCACCTCCCCGTCTGCCCCATCAGAGTCCCTGAAGAACCAGGGATGCGTCTTACTGGCCTCTGCACCCATTATGCTCAGAACGGCGTATAGGAGGAGGCCCACTAAGTGAGAGTTTAACTCAGCGCACGACCCTCCCTACAAAATTCTAAATTATAAAAGCATCAGCACAATTTACAAAGACCACTTACCTCCAACGCTGCACGTATCTCTAAACCCTCCTTCCTTCCCCCAGCTTCTCCCTCATGGCGCTCTGCACGGCGCCCTGCGCAGGACAACCAATGCTTACACACAGTGGACCATCAAAAATAAAATAATATGGTCCAAACCCCACCAACTTCAAGAATGAGAAAAGCCGACCTCGCGGGGAAACACGAGTAAGGCCAGAGCCAGGGCTCACGT
This sequence comes from Trachops cirrhosus, assembly GCA_028533065.1. Lineage (NCBI taxonomy): Eukaryota > Metazoa > Chordata > Mammalia > Chiroptera > Phyllostomidae > Trachops > Trachops cirrhosus. The sequence goes on from CM052545.1 coordinate 97,357,758, forward strand.
CTGAGACGCAGGCAGGAGTCCTAAACCCTCTTCCGGAACTCCTAAAACTCCTGCGACCTAGACTCTTAAAAGGTTGGCCCGGGCCTGCGAAGAATGATGGAGCGGACGCCCAGGTTTCTGATCCTTCGCTGTACCGGTCCCCCCCACCGACTTCGGGGCCCGCTGGCTTCCCATCACCCAGTGCGGCCTTCGCCGGACAACCAATCCCGCGGCGGCCAGCGTGTCACGTGGGGGCAGTG
>CM052545.1:97358496-97377137 GCA_028533065.1 Trachops cirrhosus
GGATTTGCTTCTGATATAAATTTTTAGCTTTGAATTGAGTAAAAGAGATTGGTTGCTTTATAAACCAGCAAATGAAGGCAAACTCATTTTAATTTTTTGTTTGGTTTACTTATTTACTCAACAAATCTTTTTGAGCACTGTGTATATGCTAGGTACTGTGTACATTTAGTGTTAGTGGGGAAAACATACCGAACACCAGGCCGTAAAGCCCAGTGAGGGGGATGAAAAATAAAATAAGCAATGTGGATATTGTATAATTAGTATGATAATAAATATATGGTTATCTGAACTCGGGTTGAAGGTTGGTCAGCACCCTTGGGCACACTCTTAAGAAGTCAGTAGGGAAAGTAAATACAACGAGGACTTTTAGGCAAAGGGCACAGCAGGTGCAAAGACATGGAGACACTTGAGAATCAGAAGGTCAAGTCTCACTGGAGCAGTGGGGGAGGGGGAATGGGTACGTAGTAGGTGACGAAGTTGGAAAGGAGGCAGATGCCATATCATGAAGGGTGTTGTAAATTGTGCTATGGGTTAAGTTTTTCTTAAATCCTCACTGGAGGTCATGCTTATTAATTTTAGAGGGAAAGGAAGGGAGGGAGACAGGGAGAGAAACATCCATGCGAGAGAGAAATATCGATCAGTTGCCTTCTAGCACATGCCCTGACTGGGGATTGAACCTGCAACCCAGGCATGTGCCCTGACCAGGAATCAAACCTGCCACCTTTTCGTCTATGGGATGACGCTCCAACCAACTGAGCCACACCAGCCAGTGCTACCTGGGTTTATTTCAAAACTTTCAGATGCATGTTTAGCTAGATAATCTTGAAGACTTGGGTTTGCAATTTTGTATTCGGTCTGTCAGGTAACTTGTGGTACAGCAGTTCGGTAGCATTCAGCACACGACTGAATCAATGAACCAGCCTCCAGATGAGAACCAGCCTCTGATGGCAATCCGGAGAGTAATGAGTACATGCGTTTCCTCAAACTCTGTTTATCTCTGTTTCATCCGTACAGCCAACACACCACCTGCCAAGCCGTGACCCGGAAGACCTTCATGGGAGGGGAGTTCCTAAAGGTTAAACACATAGTGATGGACGAGACTGAGAATTTTTGCAGCAAGTACGGGGATTGGTACATGAAGGCGAAGAGTATCACCCGCCCAAAGGTGAGGGGAGCTAGAAGTGAAAACCCTCACCACGGGGTTCTCTGGATCTTTCTGGACCCTTTCCAAGTCCACCACGCCGATGTCAGTGGCCTTCCCCCTCTGTCCGCCCAGTTTCCTCGTAAAGCAATCACCAAAGGGATCCACTGCTCTCTGGAAATAGCGAGAGTCATGAAACAGGAAATGAAGAAGATCAAAGAAAATCCTCTCTCCACCGTGTGTCCGGACGCGGTGGCGTTGTTCAGAGAAGCTGCCTACGAGGAAGCAGTGCGAGCTCAGGCCCTTCCTGGGGTGTGTGAGACAGAGACCAACCTGACCGTGGAACAGATTGCAACATACGTGGCAGACAGATGCCATAGCCTGCTCCAGGATGGCTATCTGCCCAAGGACATCGCGATTCTGTGCAGGAGAGAGGAGGACCGAGGACGCTATGAGCTTGCGCTGCTCAAAGCAATGGCGTTGACTGAGACCCACGGAGCAACAGAAGCTGTGTTCAGCCAGGCCGCTGGCGCTTGGGACAATCACATCATTTTAGACAGCGTTCAGCAGTTTTCAGGCCTGGAGAGGAACATTGTGTTTGGGCTTTGTCCAGAGAGCACCCTGTCGGAGGAAGCTCACCGGCTCTGCTTCGCCTCCAGAGCCATCAAACACCTGTACCTGCTTTATGAAAAGAGGGCAGCTTTCTGAAAAGTATTTCAGATGACACAGGAAGCCGGAGGGAGCAAAGTCCCTTTTCCTGGGCAGGTGGCAATTCTCCTTTTCACATGTTTCCAATGAGGAACTCAAGGCACAGTCAGGATGGCAGAGGGCCACAGAAATGTCTCTCACTGTCCTCTTCCCAGTCCACCTCATCTCCGTGGACAATTACAACAGACTTCTAATTGGTCCTCTGCCTCTGTTTCCATCATGTCAACCAGAGATGTTCTCTTCAAAGAGGGAAGAGATTTTATGACACTTCCTGCTAATGCATCCTCAGTGAGTCCCTGCAGTGTTTAAACCAAACCAGTTTTCAAGGCTTTCCACGAGGCACCCTGACTCACGCTCCTAACACAGCCTCTGTTACACCTCCATCTCCCAGTGCTTCTAAGCAGCCAGACTTTCGGGGCTGTTTGGGGGTGGGAGGGAATGTGCCTTCAGGGCTATTACTTTGATTGGGTGTCTCCGGGCAGCACCTTGGTTGGCACGTCCTCCTGGCTATGGGTCTCAAGCTTTGTAGGCTCGGAACTTGATATCCTCTAGAAGTGGAAGTGTGTTAGCAGTTGTGATGTGTGCAAGAGGCTTTACACATTTCAGCATCAGGATTGTTCTCTTGGGCTTCTGCTACTGCCACGTGAAGAGTGTGCCTCGGGCAGCCCACCGGTCACAGAGGCGTGAGAGATGTGAAGCAGCTTTCAACTCCACTCGTGACCTGGAGCCAAGTTTGATTGGTCCCAACTCGATTAGCCAAAACCCAGCTGATCTGCAATGCATACGAGAGAAATAAAAGCTCATTGTTGTATGACTGAGATTTCGAGAGTGTTTGTTCCGCAGCAGTAGCTGACTAATGTAGGCATTTCCTCATGTTGTGGCATGGTCTTCAAAGGATCACTTTTAATGGTTGCACAACATCCCAGCTAGATTATACAGAATTGTAATAATCACCCCTATTAATTCGCATCACTGGCAATTGGGCACTATTGAAATTAAACCCAGTCCATACTCACGCATACACCCTTTTCTTTCTTTGGTGTATTTGTAAATTCCCAGGGATGAGACTACTGGATCAAAAGGGTAGCCAAACCAAAGATTCACCCTATCACATTGGTTCTGATGGGAAGTACATAGGAAAACCCTAATCACTGTACCTGACAACATGTAGATTTGTTGCCTTAAATAAGAGAGCAAAATGCTGACATCAGGTTCTGAGGGCGAAAGAGAGGCACTGGCATCTCAGAAGCAGGCGGCTTAGAGCACGCTGTCTCTGCACGGAGAGCGCAACCGAGCCCCACCACCCGCCCCCGGGCATCGGAAGAAGGGCCTCACTTGGAGAATTACAGATGGAAGCAGGAACTCTGTGACCTTAGTGTCATGTAGGGAAAAAAATGCTCGTTAGTTGAAACTGATATAGGTTGCTATCTCAGAATAAAGACAGGATGCCTCTGACCATCAATAGGACTTTTTTTTTTAATTTGAGATATAGACAGACAGACAGACATTGATTTGTTGTTCCACTTATTCTTGCATTCATTGATTATTTCTTGTCTGTGCCCTGGTTGGGGATTGAACCCACAACCACTCCAACCAGCTGAGCTATCTGGCCAGGACTTTTTTTTAAAGAGAAACTGTGGCATGGAGAAACCCACTTAAGAAAAGAAAAGGGAAGGGGGAAAATTGGGACAACTGTAATAGCATAATCAATAAAATACACTTAAAAAAAGAAAACAGGAGGAAGTATAGAGATAAACTAGATTTTCTAGGAAGCTGAGCTGCCTCAGTTTCCCCAAGGTTTTGGAGAGGCCAAACATGAAATTATTTTCAAGAAGCTTCAACTTAAAATAGGTACAACATTTATAATAACCGTATGTTACTATGGCTGAGTGTCCAAGCTGAGTGAATACAGCACGCAAACGGAATCCTCGATGTGGCCATCTCAACTCTGAGAATGCACGGATACTCTGAAACGCGCTCCAGAGGCGAGAATGCGCATGCTCGCTCTCAGGGTCCTCTGTCAAGTTCTCATCCCTAGTCAGCAGTGGCCTTCCTGGTGAGTGAAAACAGTGGCTGTCCTGTTCCCTATCCTTAACATCTGCGAGTTCTCCCTGACCCTCCTGACTATTCTAGAAGAATCTGAAGTTCTCCTTCTGCAAAGCTCAGAATCAGACTCAGGTCACATTCCTGACCCTTCCAGGGTCAGGCCCTTCTGCCAGACCCCATCCAAGGCTGCTGCTGCTTGGTTCAATAGCTTCCGCTGACAGAGGCAACAGGATTTTGAAATAAATGGGATCAGTTTTCAATTTGGTTCTTCTTTCATTTTCAGCTTCAGATGGAAGTAACAAGGAAGGAATTAGGACATGGCTACTGCGTACTTTCTCTTCTTATTGTTTACTGCTTCAGAATTATCTCAGGCCATTTGCAGTTAAAGCCCACCTTCACCCTTGCTTTAATCAGGAAGGGTCGTCTTCTTGGCCCAATTATACAGCTTGGAAGAGACATGTGTTGGGGGCGGGCAGGGAGGCAAGCAGGGGGTCCCTTCAAAGACAGCCAGATAGAACCCACCAGTCAATGGCTCATCCATCAAAGTACCTCCACAGCTCCCTTCCTGTGTCCTCTGACACACAGTATAAGATTAGCGCTGACAGACAGTAATGCTTGCTATGGTCAGACACCGTGCAAATGTTTTAAATGCATTATAACTTTTATCTTCCCAGCAACCTTTGGGTTATGTTTCCCAGCCCCGTGGAAGTTAGGATAAGGTTGTGTTAAGAACATGTGTCCTAGGGTCAAACCCTCCTTGCCTTTGAATTTGAACTCTATTCCTAATTAGCTGAATGACCTCAGGCAAGGTAACTCTCCCCTTAAAAACTCAGGTTTCTCAGCTGTAAAACAGAGATAAAATTCATACCTACGCCTTAAGATAAAAATGAGGATTGAAATAAACAGTCCATTTAAATAAAGCCTGGCATGTAGAAGCATACATTTCGGCCCCGGTTAGCTTTAATTTGTACTTGAGGAAGCTGAGGCTTAAAGGTAAATACCTGGCCGAAGATCACAGAACTAGAAAGTTCTGAACCCAAGAGCGGAACCCATGTCTTCCTGACTCCAAAGTCTGTTTTAGCTGCTATGCTCTCCTGCCTTCCTGGACAGCAGTGTGGGCGGTGGGAGTTCCCAAGATATGTGCGTCCTGTTGAGACCCGGATTGAGTACACTTAGAATATTTGGTATTAAGCAACACGGTTATTCTTAGTTTCTAAAATCTTTCTGCAAAGCCAATATGATAATGAAAATGACTTACATAACAGAAATGGTTAGAGAAAAGCATTTTCTACACTAAGAAACTTAAAAAATATGCTTTTCATTTCTAGGTCTATACAGGGTGGGGCAAAAGGAGGTTTACAGCTATTCGTGTGAAGAATAATACAATCATTAATAAATAATAATGCAAGAATAAGATCCGCGTTTCACGTTCTCACAAATGAAAACTTCCTTTTGCCACCGCCCTGTACACTGACATCACAGAAAGGTTAGAACATAGAGGACAAAAGCCCTCCCTCCCTATTATTCCCACCACCTCACACAGTTGTCCTTTCTGCTTATTCATTTCCAGTGTTGGTCCCGGGGCAGATATATTTTAGCAGAGTTGTAATCACTGTGGACAGTCCATTTCGCATCCTGTTTGGGGTGATTTTTCTGGAAGCCATTCCCACTCTTCGGTCTGCTATACAGCATGTGAGACGTTTTGCACACTGCAGCCTCGGGTGGGACGACTCCCAGTGCAGAGAGCCTCTCAGATCCCATGCGGTTTCTTGGGCCAGTCCGCCTGAATTTACACCCACCGAGAGGAAGACGGTGACGGACAAGCAAAGGATGCTGAAGCTCTTCACCAAACCCCACGAGATGTGGGGATGGGGCGGAGCGAAGTTTTAGGGAACTCACACTTAGGACAGAAGCACGCTTCTTCCCTGGCCTGTGGTTGTGTCCTCCCTGAAGAGTGGCAGTTGCCAGGGGCCCGACTCAGGTGGTCTGTGGGACAAAACTTTGCCTGCTCAAAGCTACCTAAGTGGACTTTTCTGTATTTGCCCGATAAGGATCACCTGGCATGATGGTTAAAATTCCAGATCCACGTGCCGCTCTCAACTCTAAGACAAGTGCCTGCAACTCATTTGGAGATCGTGCGGGAGATATCACATTGAATATTGAAAGGGGTGGAACCTATAACTGTGCTACAGGAGGAACACCCACCCACCACTTAGAGTGCTACCCAGGAATGACAAGCCCCCTGAGCTTTGGGGCACCCATGTACTTGTGTGGGTTTCAAGTCATATGCGACAAGCTTCAAACACGGGCTCAAGCACCCAAATGTGACCTGGACAAGTCAACTGATCTTTCTTATGTAAAATGGAAAAGCTATTCTCTCCCTCAGGTGGTGGTTGTCCAGATTAAGAGCTTTATTTCGTGTGCTTGGCACAAACCAGTGTCTACAAGCAGTAGTTCCTAACCTAAGATCTCAGTGCCTGGCGTATGCATGGTCAAAGACTCAGTTTGGGAGAAGTTGCTTTGACATCATCATCATTACGTAACCTTTCTGAAGCTTCGTTTCTTCCTGGAGGCACCGTGGTACCACGGACGGCTCAGCTCAGGGCTTCTGTTGCCACAACACTAAGTCCTGCGTGGACATAGTTATTCAGATGCCCTCCGGACCCCGCTGGGTTTTTCTCCCTGGACGCTTTTCAAGTGTGCTTTTTGAAAAAAAGAAATGCTGTGTCTTTGGGGGGTAATCTGTACGTTGTCATACTTTTCTGCGATTGGATAATTACCTGCTCTGTTCCACACACGTAGGCAACGTCATGACATGACGGTGCTGGCCAGGTGGGAAACAGATGTGGCACAAGTTAGATTTGGGCGGCAGTCCGTGATGCTAGTAATTTCTGGGACAGCCCACCATGAATAGCGAGCCTAGAGACCATGATGATGGGAGACAGGAACTGGGAGTTCAGTAGTTCCCGAACCTGGCTGAGCACAGAACCACCTAGGGTCTTAAAAAGATAGATTCATGGTTTGGTTCTGCATGCCTAGGGAGGAGCCCTAGAATCTGCATTTTTTTAAAAAGGTGTGTTAAAAGATCGGGGAACTTGGCTGTTGTCTGCTCTTCTTGGGTAATTCGAATGACTCAAAGCCAACGACTTAAGTGTTGATTGGCAGGCAGCCACTTCACAGATGACTATCTTGAGTAAACAGATGGCTCGCCAACTCGCCCTGCTGTGACTTCTTTGTTTTATAGATGTTGGCTCATCCTGTAACTGACCATTTGGGCCACTGTTTAAAAATATTTTTTTTTCTTGTGCTCTAAATGCCCGCTGTTATCTTTTAAACTCTCCAATCAAGATTAAGCCCCTGAAACCCTAAGGCTCCACCCTCAGCCCCAAGAAGAGCCTAACCCCAGGCCCGTGCACTTTCTTTTTCTCCCTCTACCTGCAACCTCACCAGACCCTGAAGTGTGCCGTCCAGCTTCCGGGCCCTGTAAGTAATAAATCTTTATGCTTTTCAATTGCCTGATGATTATTGCTGAAGGGTGTCTTGCAGTCATAAGAAAAACCACAAGGGCAGGTCCAACCACAACCTTGGTCATGGACGGGATAAAACGCTGGTTCATGACATCTGAAGCTAAATTCCCTCTAGTGCACACCTGTCCTCAGAGTTCAAAACAATTGCCAAAGCCGTACTGGAATAATTCTCGAGATCTATGAGGGTGGGCACGTGAAAGAAACCAAACAGGAGCTCAAGGGACTGTGGCTTGTGTGGGCTCTGAAGGGAAGCTGCAGATCAAAGCGGTAAACAGAAGAAACTTAGGACAATAGCAACAACATTAGCTGCCAAGTCAATGGCAGGAAATCCATAGAAATGTCAAGTGTAACTGTTCGTATTACAGAGGCTACTAGAAAAATTAAAGAAGTCAATGATCTGGACAGTTTAATTCTCTATCTGGCTCTAGCATGCCCCCCTTATTGCATTAAATATTTCTTGAGTAAATCAGGGTTATGGTGCAAAATAACAATTCCTCACTCCCTGTCCACCTTCTTCCTTTCCAATTCCACTTCCCAGAAAGTAATCCTTAATAATACTTTGGTGCGTATCCAGATAGGCTTTCCTTTTCTTTTTCTTTTTTTTTCATTTTTTAATTTTACTGTTGTTCAAGTACCTTTGCCCTCCACCTCTCACCCCAACCCCAGCCATCCCCACCTCCCTCCCCTGATCCCAGCCCCCTTGGTTTTGTCCATGTGTCCTTTATAGCTGTTCCTGAAAACTCTTCACCCTCCCCCCCACCCCATTATCCAGACAGGCTTTTCTGCAGCTTTGTTCTCCAAGGAGTTTGAAGTACCCGCTATGACATACAGTTCCTTTAGAGTCAAACCAGAACTAACTAGCCTTTCCCCTACTTATTAAAATGCCAAGTGTTTACTGAAAGACAGGAAACAGTTTTTTTTTTTTCTTCTCGAGGCCAGAAGGGCAGACATTAAGAGGCAAGAGCATTCTAATCTAGTCTTTTGGGAAATCAGACAGGAGCTTATCTCCGTTTTTAGAGACACCAGCTTTAAAAAGTAAGCAGTGTAGTTCTGCTTTTCAGGAAACTGAAAGCTGGCACTCCTCCCCGGCTGGCATTTCTCCAGGGGGCCCAGATTTCAGAGCCGGTTCTTCCTTTGGAAGGTCACCGTAGCCCTCAGTCAAAGCTGCTGACGCCAGGACAGAACAGGACTCCAGGAGTTTTCACATCCCAACCCTGAAAAATCTAACGCCCAAGGTAAGTACAGGCTGTCTAGAAAGACCCAAGCCTTGCCTGTTCAACAGAAAACATGGTCTGAAAAAGAGAATAAAAAAAACCCCAAAACACCTCTAAGATGCAAATCCACCCTGTGACCCTTCGAGATATATCTCTTCTATATGTTTAGGCAGGAGGTGGAGGTGGATGCAAATGGCCACCCGTTCCTTAAGTGAAAGAAAGAGACAGAACAGTTCTATAGATGGGATCCACCTTCTCGCTCAGGCCAGCCACGTGAGACTCCAGCCCAGACGACCTGGCCGAGTTCTGAGACGGACGTGGTGTACATGGGGTGCAGGGGAGACTTATCAAAGCTCCGGGGAGTAAGCTTTCAAATGGGACAGGGCGGAGCTAGGGCTTTGGCGGGAGGCGATGACCGTTTGAATATTTTGTCGGTTTCGTTGGTTTGCTTTTCATAATATATTTCACTTTCATAAACACGTATTTCATCAATAATCTCACTTTTAGGAGAAATTTAAGATATATTGATTGGGAAGCTCTGATCTCATTGGATTTTCCAGATTATTTTTGTGTCAAAAGTTCATGTGGTTATTTTGTTTAGCAACATTCATTAAAAGCACTGCAAAGTGCTTTTAAACAAATTGCTTCTTCAAATCCTTTTGGCGATAGGAAGTCCTTTTGGCCATAGGGCACAAATGAACAGGTGACTATGAGTAATATTTCAGCAGGTGCACAGTTGGGAAGTATCTGCCACTCTAGACCAGGAAATCAATCATCTGTAACAACAAGTATTTATTTCACTAGCCGCAGGCAGCACCTACATGTATGCTGGGTATTTTCCGTAGACATCAATTGGTATACTCACGTTTACAACATAAATGTGTCTATGACTTCAGCCATAAATGTAAGATGATTATTTAGCCCCAAATCAAATAAACTGTTTCCATGTATGTGTGAACCACGACCTATCAGAGACCGCAATTACAGCACTGAGGTGGGGGGAAGAATCAAGTCAGAGGAGGTCATCTAACCCAATTCTAGTTCTGAGCAGGCCATAGCTTTTCTCTTCATCTGTGTGCAATACAGGACAGCATACTGCGTGGGGCAGGCGGAGCCACGTTTGAGGATGTGTCTGTTGTTTCTTTGTGGATCGTAATTTTCTCAGAGCTCCGGGGGATCATAACCCTATCTCCCTGCTGCGTTCCTTCCCTTGGGCCCACACGCAGAGGCTCTGCTCCCCATGCCCCGGATCACTCTGCGCCCCATTTCAAAGCGGTGTATGCTCTCCTACAGACACACAGGCTCTGGCCCCGGGAGTCCACGCCAGTCCTGGGGCTCCGATGCTGTCCTGCGGGAGCCTTGCGGGCCAGGGCTCTGCGAGTATTGAACGTGGTGGGGGAAGCGACTCGGCTGGCAGTGAGGGAAGTGCTCCATGCTGGGGTGGAGGTGGGGGCCCGCAGTGAGCCGCCAGACCTCACTGAGCTCCAGTGCCGGGAGGAGCTGCAGAGCACAGGCGAGGGGCTGACGGGCCACCGGGCGGTGTGCAGCCAAGTGTGAAGGGTGGGGAGGGTGTTGAAACTGATGTTGCTGCAAGGTTTTCTCAAGTTAAAACATCTTCCTGTTTTTTAACAAATATTTTATTTATTTTTAGAGAGAGGGGAAGGGTTAGGGAGAGAAACATCAATGTGTGGTTGTCTCTCACGCGCCCCCTTCTGGGGATTCGGCCCACAACCCAGGCATGTGCCCTGACTGGGAATGGAACCTGCGACCCTTTGCATTGCAGGCCGGCGCTCCATCCACGGAGCCACACCAGCCAGGGCCCTGTTACTGTTTTTAAACTATGCTTCTCTAGAATAATTTGTAAATATTATCAAGAAAAATTTGAATTTATTGAGAAAATTTGACTGTTAATCGCTCATGTCATATTTTATATTATTAGTCATGGTATTTCTCATATACACAATCTTTCTTTCTGGGATAAACCCAGTTTGGGTTTGCAGTGTGTGTGTGTGTGTTTCTTCTTTTTAAAAAAAATATTTTTATTTTTTTTTATAGAGAGGGGAAGGATAGGAGCGAGGGAGAGAAACATCAATGTGTGGTTGTGTCTCACATATCCCAGGCATGTGCCCTGACTGGGAATCAAACCAGCAACCTTCTGGTTCACAAGCCGGTGCTCAAGCCACTGAGCCACACCAGCCAGGGCTGAAAAAAGTTTTTATTATGCCAGTAAGCAGTATCACTAGCTACCCAGTTGCCTATGCCAAAACCCAGTTACTAAATTTTAATCCTTTCCCCTGATTTCTATCTGGTCAATGCAGGTCATGTTATCATTCTTTTACTTCCCAAATGTCTCTCACATGTGCCCAGATCCTCCTCATCCCCATTGCCACTGCCGAGGCCCAGGGCTCCATCATCTCCCCCATGGGCTCCATCATCTCTCACATGGTTCATTGCAAAACCCTTCCTGCCACAACTGCTTCGTCCAACCACGCTTCCCTTCAGACAGTAAGCTCTGAGGGGCAGGACTCTGCTTATTCTTGATCTGCCACTTAATCTCCAGCCCCAGCACTTAGCAGGAACTCAGTCAAAGTTTTCAAATGAATTAATGAATGCCATTTTACATGCTACATAATTTCCTTCTTCGTCAACATGATATATGTGTTTCTGTTGCAGAATGAACATGGAGAAACATAACTCATCTTTGGTGGTAGAATCATCTTATGCAGATTTGGTCATCAACACAGGAAAAGTAACTTTTGGTGAAGGGAACAGAAACAAGTTGCAGAAATCGCAGAGAGAACAGGAGAAGGAGAAAGTCTCACAGGCTGCGTGTGCTTTATTAAATTCAGGAGGAGGAGTGGTTCTGATGGAAATGGCAAACAGCGATGAGCATCCTGTGGAGATGGGGCTGGATTTAGAAGAGGCTTTGAGAACACTTATTCAGTCTTCAGATTTGCAGGCTTTCTTTGAGACCAAGCAAGAAGGGAGGCGCTTTTACCTTTTTGTTAAATCTTGGAGACCTGGTCCTTCCTCTGACGAGGATTCCATCAAGCCCCGCATTTGCAGCCTGGCTTCTTCGTTATACCGTAGATCTGGCACCTCTGTGCTTTCCATGAAACCCGGAGAGGCATTTAATTTCCTGAAAGACAAGGAAAAACATGCAAAATCTTTGGGGAATGAACCTTCTGACAGAATTCTCGGGGAGTCAAAGCAAAACTTCCATAACTTGAATCCTGCTGAACAAACCTTCCAAAGAGACCAGCTTCAACGTGGTGAAATCCTGCCTTTTCCTGAGTCTCACTATGTAGAGTTCAAACAGTTCTCTACAAAGCACATCCAACAATACGTTAAAAACATAATTCCAGAGTACATCCCTGCATTTGCAAACACTGGAGACAGCTATCTTTTTATTGGAGTGGATGATAAGAGCAAGAAAGTTCTGGGATGTGCTAAAGAAAATTTTGACTGTAACTCCTTGAGAAGGATAATAGAGGATGCAATAAACAAATTACCTCATGTCCATTTTTGCCAATCCCGACGCCAGATAACTTTCACGCTCAAATTCCTGGATGTGTTAGAGAAAGGACAGTTATATGGCTACGTCTGTGCCATCAGAGTGCAGCCATTCTGTTGTGCCGTGTTCTCCGAAGCTCCCAAATCGTGGCTGGTGAAAGGCGGGCAGGTCTGCAGACTGACCACTGAGGAGTGGGTGGGCATGCTGATGGACACAGACCCAGGTAAGAGGGGAAAGTAACTCCCTCCTGTCCTTTTCCTACCTCTAGTACCTTCAAATCAGACTGGTTTTTCCTTGTTTCCTGTGACTTTGACCTTCTCACACCCACTAAATTCTGTGTTTTTTGAATCTCCAAGAATCCTGCTTTCCATACACAATAAAGTTTTGTTGGGTAATTAGAAGCCCAAATCAATGTCTTATAATAGGTCATTTTTTTTTCACATCAGAGATGAAAAGAAAAATTTGGGGGAATGGTTGCCTTGTAGTAGCTCTTACTGCTTCAGGAATTATTTATTAAAATTTCATCCAAGTTGAGGAGCTCAGTTGGTTAGAGTGGTGTCCCAGCACACCAAAGTTGCAGGTTCGATCCCTGCTCACGGTACATACAAGAATCAACCAAGGAATGCATAAATCAGTGAAACAACAAATCTCTAAACATCAATAAATAAAATTTTAAAATAAAATTTCAGAAATTTTATGAGCCAGTTGTTAAACATGGCCCTTATTAAAAATTGTTCTATAAACTTACAATTACATTAAAAACAAGTGTAATAAATACAAACTCACTACTGCCCAATTATTTATTACATTTTAATACTGTCTTTGCTTGTGGGATTATTTACGTCTATTTTATCTGTCTGGGGGAAATACATAAAATTCTGTGCATTTCTTCCCAACTCTGCACTTAGCGATATCACATTGGTACCTTGACATTGTCCATGGTGGGAATATTCGCACCCCAGAAATAGGCTACATGTACATACGTGTTTACTAAAAGAATGTGCTACATGCCAAAAAAGAAGGAGAAACAAAATGCTATCTAGACGTAGAGAGTGAAGAATTATGTTGAATGAGAAGTGCATTCAAACTTCCAAATAATGTCCTTCACTGTTGGGTTTTGGCAACCTCCGTGTGCAGTAAACGCAGGTGTCTGCACAGGGTGAGTGGGGCGTTGCTTTGCCACCATCTCTCAAGTCGCACCACCCAGACAGTCACAGAGTACACCTCATGGTGAGGTCTTTCAGCTGTGAAGAGATGAACAACATATCAGGATAACACGTTTTCTCTCTTTCTTAAGATCTTGTACGCTTGTCCAACGACTTCCAATCTCAGCTGAGTCTGTCTAGCGGGCCTCCTCTCAGCAGACCAGTGTACTCCAAGAAAGGCCTGGAACATAAGGAGGATCTCCAGAAGCTTTTATTTCCAGGTAGCAATTACGGTTTGCCTACTAGACACCAGCCAGCTTCTATGCTGGGATAAGGGGGGGCGGGTTTAATGGTGATACTTGTTTTTTAAAATCGAGAAAGTAACCCCTACTGGTGTCACTCAGTGGGTTGGGCATTGTCCTGCAAATTGAAAAGTGGCCAGTTTGATTCCTAGTCAGGGCACATGCATGGATTGATGGGCAGGTCCCTGGCTGGGGGCGTGAGAGAGGCAACCAGTTGATGTTTCTCTCACACATTGGTGTTTTTATCTCTCTCCCTTCCTCTCTCTCTAAAAGTAAATAAGTAAAGTCTTTAAGAAAAAAAAGCTGAAATATATTTTTAAAAAGTACATATACCTGATTTCTCATTCTAGACTCCATAAATCAGAATATGGGATAGTATTTCATTATGTGTATTTTTACCAAGCTTACTCACATGATTTTGATGTTTATCCAGATTGGATACCGTAGTTGAACTAGAGGTATACACCACACCGAGAACAAAAAAATTCCCCTCCTCTACCATATTCTCCAGAGGAGTGCCTATTATGAATATTAAAAAGAATAAATATTTCTATCAAGGTGTAACACTAAATAAAATGAAGATCAATTATGAACATGCTTGGGGTTTAGGAAAAACAATAGTGTTTGACAGCACAAAATTGTGTTTCAGAAGCAGGGACAGTGCCTGTTTAAACCCCTACAGTGTGAGTTTATTCTTGTGTCACATAACTGTTCCTTGCTCCCGTGTGACAGAGGGAGACCCTTGTGATGGGTGCAGTCTCACCTTGATCTGTGAGCGACGCCAGGGTTTTGCTTGAAGAGAAGAAGCTCAGGGCCTAACCTTAGGGTTAGGAATCTCCCAGTCGGGGACGACAGGAGATTCTCTGCTACTAAATGGTGTAACGTGGCTCCATCTGCTCTGCAAGTATTCAATGAGCACCTTCTTCCTGGGAGGGCTCCTTCTGCCTCCATCAGTGGGTCTGTCCAGAGAAAATTTGAGATTTGAATATTCTGAGAGTAGGAAGGGGAACAGAGCTAACATTTCCCAAGCAGCTACAATGAGTCAGGTATTTTATGCGATCTTATTTATTCTTCACCATAGGAAATGTGGTTCTTGTTTGTTTGTTTGTTTGTTTTACAGATGAGGGAGCACAGTCTTAGAGAAACTAATTCCTCAAGGTCATAAATGTAATGAGCTCATAGGTTTAGAGAAAGTGTGCCAGGTTTTCAAAACTTCTTTCCCTTTATTATAAAATAGTATTTACAAGAGAACATATATGAAAAATATTTTTAATTTATCGTAAGATTAATTACAATTGAGTGTAAGTATAATTCCTTTTTATTAATTATAATTAATCATAAAATAAATATGACATTGACCTCCAATTTATAATTCCCTCCATTTCTAGTGCCATCAGAAGGTTTGCAATATACACCTGAATCCCTGTGGCAGGAACTATCCTCAGAGCATGAAGGTCTGGAGGAATTAATAAAACAGCAAATGCATCCTTTCTCCCTGGGAATTTTGATCCTTTCTAGAAGCTGGGCTGTGGACCTGAACTTGCCAGAGAAGCCGGGAGTCGTCTGTGATGCTCTGCTGGTAACACAGAACAGCGCCCCCATTCTCTACACCGTTGTTCTCAGGGGGCAGGATGCAGGCGGGCGGCGGTACTGCACCCGCACAGCCGCTACTTTGAAGCAGAAGCTGGTGAACACGGGCGGCTACACCGGGAAGCTGCGTGTCACGCCCAGGGTCCTCCAGCTGAGTCCTGACAGCCCTGCAGAGCCCTCTGAGGGGTCAGGCTCTCTGACTGAGTACCCCGAGTCCTATAACCTTGCAGACACCCAGCAAATGGAAACCTTGCTGCAGTCCCTGGTGATTGTCTTACTCGGCTTCAAGTCTTTCCTGAGCGACCAGGTCGGCTGTGAGATCTTAAATCTGCTCACAGCCAAACAGTATGAGATCATCTCAAAAAACCTTCGCAAGACCAGAAAATCGTTTATCCACGGCTTACCTGGCACGGGGAAGACCATCATAGCCATGAAGATTATGGAGAAGATCAAGAATGTGTTTCGTTGTGAGAAAAATGAAATTCTCTATGTTTGTGAGAACCAGCCTCTGAGGGACTTTATCGGGTAAGCAGGTGGATCTTGTCGTCAGCAAATGAGGTTTAGTCTGAATTAATTCCATACTTCCCTCGACTCAAATTTTTGCTCCTTGAGAGTAGGATGGTAAAATGATGCATAACCACAGTCCTGTGTACACAGGAGGATGATAGAGTAATTTTCCTGCTTTATATACTTGAAGAAAATCTGAGTGTGTCATTTTAATTTTTTAACTGTTCATATATATTCTCTTTTTCTTTTAATTTTTACAGTAATAAAAATATCTGCCATGCAGTGACCCGGAAAACCTTCATGAGTACTGACTTCAAAGAGATTAAACACATCATCATCGACGAAGCTCAGAATTTCCGCACTGAAGATGGAGGCTGGTATGAGAAGGCAAACACCATCACTGAGACAGGAAAGGGTCATCCAGGAATGCTCTGGATCTTTCTAGACTACTTTCAGACCAGTCACATGTTTGACAGTGGCCTCCCCTGTCTCCAACACCAGGATACAAAAGAGGAGCTCACTAAAATGGTCCGCAATGCAGATCAAATAGTCAACTACCTACAGAAAATAATGCACCAGGTCAGAGGAAAACCACCACCTAACATCCCTCCCGAGTCCCTGAAGATACTCCATGAAGCTGAATGGGCTCAGGGTGTGCCAGGCGAGTGTAAGATCACAACGTACTTGAACTTGGATCAAATGGTGGCTTATATAACAAAGAAATGCCAGTTTTTCCTGAAGCATGGTTACTCCTGCAAGGATATTGCTATGCTTTGCAGCACAGCAAGTGATATAGAAAAATATAAATTGAAGCTTCAAACAGCAATGAGTAAAAGTTCTGAGTCCAATGAGGGATCTCATCTGTTTGACCAGTTCGAAAATGCGTCAGATGTCATGGGCAATCACATCGTGTTGGACAGTATCCGTCGATTTTCAGGCCTGGAAAGAAACATCGTGTTTGGGATCAATCCATGGGCAGCTGAGCCAGCTGTTTTCAACAATCTTCTGCTCTGTCTGGCTTCCAGGGCCAGGAAACACCTGTATATTCTGATGCTAAAGTAAGAAGAGTTGATGCAGACAAAATATTCCCTCTGTCATAGTTTCAGGAAAGGAATGATGTAGGAGACCATTCTGCGTGGAGTGGGCCCAGCTCCCAATGGAAAACAAGGTCCGATGCACAGGACCCATGCCCATGGATAGGTTCTCCCGTGGGGAATCAGATGTGCACTACCCAGGCCGCTTTGAGACTTGCTTTTGCTAAAAACTCCCTCACCCTGAATTGCAGCAAACATTTACTGCAAAGTAACTTCCTAAAAGCCCTGCTAACCTTCCAAGGACGAGTATAACCGTTCAACCACTTTTCCCTTTGCATCTGCAAATATCGCTCTGCTGTGATGTGATTACTGGCATCCTCTCCTTTGTTTTCTGTAAATGGTAAGCACCTAAAGCGAACCTGTGCATAGTTAATGAGGACCTTCATGTAATGTGCCCAGAAAGACAATACAAGTTCATGGAAGGAAGGCTTTTGGCTCCTCTTGAGAGTGAAGCCGCCCACCCTTTTTCTCCACAGGATTCAGTAGTCCATGGGAATTTCTTTTGTCTCAGCTACAACACCGTGGACCCCATGAGTCGGGGTCCGAGACAGAATGACTCGTTTGCATCATACAAGCATTATTTCTAACAATTGACCCTTGTAAGAAAACTGGCTTCAGACTTCCGGCCAAGATGGGGATGTAGGTAGACACACTGTGCCTCCTCGCACAACCACAAGAAGGATGACAACAATTTAAGAACAAAAAACAACCAGTACTGACAGAAAATTGAACTGTATGGAAGTCTGACAACCAAGGAGTTAAAGAAGAAACATTCATCCAGACTGGTAGGAGGGGCGGAGATGGGCAGCTGGGCAGAGAGGACTCTTGCTAAGGGGGCGGCCGGTGGACCCAGCGAGGTGGTGGAGAGTGGAGTGGCACCATGCACAAGGCAGCTGGCAGACTGGGCGGTCCCACATTTGTGCGCAGAAAAACCAAGCAAAACTGGGGAGCAAGACAGACCTTACAACCCAGGGTCCCAGCTCTGGGAAATAAAGCCTCAAAACACCAATTGAAAACACCTGTGGGGGTTGAGGTGCCGGGAGAGACTCCCAGCCTCAGGGGAGAGTTTGTTGGAGAGACCCACAGGGTCCTGGAACGTGCACAAGCCCACCCACCCGGGAATCAGCAGCAGAAGGGCTCAGTTTGCTTGTGGGAAGTGGAGGAAGGGACTGAAATCTGGCAGAGAGCCAATCAAGTGCCATTGTTCCCTCTTGGACCCCGCCCCACACACACATACAGTGTCACAACCCAGAGACTGGATGCCCCGCCCTGGTGAACACCTGAGCCTCCGTCCCCCAGTACATAACAGGCAAGACAAACAAAAAAATGGCCCAAACAAAAGAACAGATCAGAGCTCCAGAAAAAATACGACTAAGCAACAAAGAGATAGCCAACCTACGAGACGCACAGTTCAAAACACTGGTAATCAGGATGCTCACAGAATTGGTTGAATTTGGTCGCAAATTAGATGAACAAATGAAGGCTATGCTAAGTGAAATAAAGGAAAATGTACAGGGAACCAACCATGATGGGAAGGAAACTGGGACTCAAATCAATGGAGTGGACCAGAAGGAAGAAAGAAACATCCAATCAGAAAAGAATGAAGAAATCAGAATTCAAAAAAATGAGAAGAGGCTTAGGATCCTCCAGGATATCTTTAAACATTCCAACATCCGAATTATAGGGGTACCAGAAGGAGAAGAGGAAGAGCAACAAGTGGAAAAGTCATTGGAACAAATAATAAAGGAGAACTTCCCCAATCTGGCAAGGGAAATAGACTTCCAGGAAGTCCAGGAAGCTCAGAGAGTCCCAAAGAACTTGGACAAAAGGAGGAACACACCAAGGCACATCAT
>CM052545.1:97377237-97415391 GCA_028533065.1 Trachops cirrhosus
AAAGGAGTTCATCATCACCAAGCCCTTATTATATGAAATGTTAAAGGGACTTATCTAAGAAAAAGAAGATTAAAAACATGTATAGTAAAATGAAAGCAAACTCACATTTATTAATGACCACACCTAAAACAAAGACAAGAAGAAACTAAGCAAACAACTAGAACAGGAACAGAACCACAGAAATGGAGATCACATGGAGGGTTAGCAACAGGGCAGTGGGAGGAGGAGAGAGGGAGAAAAGGTACAGAGAATAAGTAGCATAGATGGTAGGTAGAAAATAGACAGGGGGAGGGCAAGAATAATAGGGGAAATGTAGAAGCTAAAGAACTTATGACACATGGACATGAACTAAAGAGGGGAATGTGGGTGGGAGAGGGTGTGCAGGGTGGAGGGGACTGAAGGGGGAAATGGGACAATTGTAATAGCATGGTCAATAAAATATATTTAAAAAAAGTTATACAGACTTAGAGTAATGACTTAATGTCTTCATTAAAATACTAAAGTCCTTTAGAACATCCACAGATGCACACAGTCCTTTCTCCTCCCCTTTGCCCAGTCTGAGGTACCGTATCTCAGGAGAAGGAGTACAAGTCCGTGGTGCAGGCAGCCCCTCGGTCCAGCACCATCAGCTGTGTGGCTGCCACGATCTCCAGTTAATCCAGAGCCATGTGGCACCTTCTCATGGCCCACCAGCAAGAGTCCTTTCTCCCCTTTTCTTCCTTCAATGTCTCTCCTGCTGCCTAAGCCACGTGGCCAAAGGGAGCACCCAGAAGCCGTGTGGTCCTCCCTCTGGTGTGGCTGCCGCACCTGGCTTTAAATCCCCGTGCCAGTCTTCCTCTGCAGCCTCATTTCCGACTCCTCCCACAATCAGTTACACCTGCCAGCATTCGTGTATGCTTCCAGCTTTACTGGGCTGCTATAGTAGGTCCGGGCAGGGGTGGCCCCATGGCATGGAGCCAATCATCTCCAAGCTCTCACTCAGGCGCTGTAACCGGGGGCGTTGCTTCCCAGTTACATCCTGGGTTGAAGTCACTCCCATCCCCCTGGCTCGAGGCATGGCCACAGCTATTTAACATACCTATGAAACCAGTTAAAGGCTATAGATATGTGTTAAATGACTATGCCAGCTGAGCTGCAAAGCTGTTGCTGTACAAAACAGCTCTCAATGGCCCTGCTCCCTGTGTCCCATCCCCGAGCTCAGACTTGTGGGGGTGAGGACATCATATATATTTTTCTCTAATATTTCCTGAACACCCTGAGTTCTGGACTCCACTACAAATCCCTGTTTGCCCCCCCCCCTTGGCTGCACCCAATTTGCTTGTGGGTAGCAAAAGAAGTGACTGAAAGCTGTCAGAGGGCAGAGCAAGCACCATTGTTCCCTCTTGGACCCCTCCCCCACATACAGCATCACAGTGCAGCCAGGTGGGTTGCCCCACCCTGGTGAACACCCAAGGCTCCGTCCCTTACTAAGTAACAGGCCCGCCAAGACAAAAAAAAATGGCCCAAATGAAAGAATAGATCAATTTAAGGAACTGACCAGCATGGCAATGGCGAATGTTGCCCAGCATTGATCCAGAAAACCGATCAATGGAAGGTGGCACACAGGAGCCAGGCGTACAGACCGGCTTTCCCTGGGGAACCAGGCCCGAGTTGTACCTGGGCTGCTAGGAGACTTGCTTTTGCCAAAACTCCCTCACCCTGAGTTGAGACTGCAGATGTTTAACGTGTATCTCTGAAGCAACTCCCTAAGTCTGTGCTAAGCCGTCCCATTTGGTTAAATGTAACCAAATGAATCATTTTTATCATTCCCTTGCAGTTGCAACATTTTTTTCTTTGTTATCTGTAAGAAGTAATCACTTAAAGTAAACCTAAGGGTAATGAATAAGAACCTTCTTTGATGTAACTCCACTGGAAAGCAGTAAAAGCCTGCCCAGCAAGGGTCAGAGCGCTCTCCCCTTGAGAGAGTGGCCACGCCGTCCCTTCTTCTCCACAGGACTCGGAAGTCCGTGGGAATTTGTGAACTGCAGCCACAGCACACAGACTTCGGAGGGCTGTAGTCTGCATCAGATCACAGCTCCAGAAAAAATACGACTAAGCGACAAAGAGATAGCCAACCTACGAGACGCACAGTTCAAAACACTGGTAATCAGGATGCTCACAGAATTGGTTGAATTTGGTCGCAAATTAGATGAACAAATGAAGGCTACGCTAAGTGAAATAAAGGAAAATGTACAGGGAACCAACCATGATGGGAAGGAAACTGGGACTCAAATCAACAGTGTGGACCAGAAGGAAGAAAGAAACAATGAAGAGGAAGAGGGACCCCAGCCTTGTAGGTGTTGTCTCCCTGCTGAGGCTAAGAATAGTCCCTCAGCGGGTTATAGCTTCAAGCTCTGAAAAGCCAGCTGACTCTGAGTGACGGGTGCATGGTAAAAGCAGGGACTGCTCGGGGTGTGGGCTCAGTGCTGTACCATTGGGGTGCACTGGTGTGTTAAGACGGATTCATAGTTTTATCCTAAGAATGCAAGGTTCGGTTTAACGTGTGAAAATCAATGAATGTCACCCAGCCCATCAACAGA
This sequence comes from Trachops cirrhosus, assembly GCA_028533065.1. NCBI lineage: Eukaryota > Metazoa > Chordata > Mammalia > Chiroptera > Phyllostomidae > Trachops > Trachops cirrhosus. The sequence goes on from CM052545.1 coordinate 97,379,817, forward strand.
TTAAAGGAGAAGAATGATATCATTGTCTCAGTGAATGTAGAAAAAGCACTTCATGCTATTTGACATGCATTCAAGATACAAACACACAACAAACTGGGACTAAAAAGGAACTTCCTTTCTTGGGTAAAGGTAGGTGCAGAAGCTCCCACCAAGTATTCCACTCAGTGGTAAAATGTTGCCAGCTCTCCCTTGAAAGATTGGGGTGTGGATATACTAGGGGATCAAGGCTGGGGAAGAAGGAAGGCTCATTCTTGCAAATTCCCCAATCAAATGGCCATCACTTTGACTTGCTTGACCTCTGTGTCGGTAATTTGACGGGCGACCTGTCTGGGGATGTGATGAAATGCATGAGAAGGTAATGCTCCAGCATCTCCAGGGGGCTGGCTAAGGAAGGCACAGTAGGAAGGAGAAAACGGTGCTGGGTGGACCTGGATGCCCCAGGTGACCAGCTGCTTCAGCCCTTCGTTTCTCTGCCACCAGGTACAACAGGGCGGCCCAGGAATGAAAGCACATCTGGGGGAGGGGCCCCAGGGCGAAGCTGGTGCATCTGCAACCTCGTGGGGACCTGTATTAGGCCAGAGAAGAAGGCGCGGGCTGAGCAAAAGGCCTATGGCTGGGAAAAGGAGAGGAAGGAAAAGCGGGGAGGAGAAGGAGTGGGCGGGCGGAGCGGGGAGGGGACAAGCACAGGGAGGAAGGGAGGAGGGGCAGAAAGACCCAAAGACCCAGTTTCGTTTTCTCCAGACGCAGGCCCCAAGGCCTCCCCCCTCGGAGCTTCACCCAAGCAGGCTCCACTTAGGTGGGGTCTAAGTTGGAATCCTGTCTTCTCCGGGCATGCTGTGGAAGTCAGAGCCACAGCAGCAAAGAGCAGCGGTGGAATTCTCCTTTCCCGCATTTCGGGGCGGGCTGCCCTCCTCCAGGGCAGGGGGTGCAGGCCAGACCGGACCCCACAGCCCGCGAGGCCGGTGGTCCAGGCAGGAAAGGTCTGGGGTCCTGCCTTGCCCGCGGCCCGCAGAGCGCCGGGCCCTGGGAAGCTCTGAACACGTCTCGTTTCTAATACTCTTGACTCATTTTGTTCAACTGCTGCTGCTAAAAACAACAACAAAAAAGTAAAAGCAATGCTAGGCACCCAGAGGTAACTAGGGATGTCTGTCCTCGCCAACTCAGGGAGACCCCCCTCCACCCTGCTCAGTGCCCGAAGCGAGCGCGGGCGGGGCAAGGGGGCAGGTACCCCGCCTGGGGGCGTCTCTCGGGCGGGCTGAGACCGTTCCCGCCTCTCCAAGACTGGACCTCTGGGCGAGCTGGCCCCTACGCCTGGCTCCACACGGCCTCAGCTTCTCTCCAGCCACCGTGAACGCGTCCGGGCCCATTTTCCCGGGCGCGGGCGCGAGCAGAGTGGGAGGAAAAGAGCGCATCCTCCACCAGCTTTGCGCTTCCAGAGCTTTGCTCTCCCGCAGGGGAATCGGGGCCTTTTAGCTGGAGATTGAATATCAACGTACATCAGAATCACAGACAGTGGGGCCTGCGGGAGGGAGGAGAGCAGGACAGTATACTTGACTGGTGGGTTGGGGCAGAAGTCCCCCCTGCCTGCACCACAGAGCGCTGACCCAGGCACGTGTCCTCTCTGGGAATCAGACCCGTGACCCTTCGGTTCCCAGCCCGGTACTCAATCCACTGGCCACCCCAGCTAGGGCTGTGTTTTACATTGTTAACAGCAAGTAAGACGTCTTCCGGGCAGTAGCCCAGGAAACCTTCACGAAAAAGCAACTTTGAGAAGAGGCAACGTGTCGTCACTGGCAAAGCTAAGAATGTCCACACCGACCACACGGACTGCTACGAGGGGGAAATCACTCAAAGGAGAAGGGATTGCCCAGGAATATTCTTCGGATTTTCATGGACCGCTTTCTGAGTAGCAGTTGGGTTATGGGCAGGTGGTGGTGTTGGAGCATGCTGCCGGTAGCAGCTCCATGTCTGAGAACCTTTGAGCCCCTTTCTGTAAAACGGTGCTTCTCAAACCGTGCCGCGTCACGTGCACATGAACCCCATGGAGATCTTGCTGAAATTTTGATTCAGAAGGTCTGGGATGGAGCCTGATATTCTGCGTTTTTAAGTAGCTCCCAGCGGTGCTGAAGCTGCTGGTCCACGGGCCACATTTTCAGTACCGAGGCTCTAGCAGATGCCAGGAAAGTAAAGGCATTTCAAACGCATTAACTATTGACCCCTGCTGAGTCCGGGCATCAATTAGCCAAACCTAACATGGTATTAACACCCCCCAGTATCAACACGTTCAATCCCAGCTGAGTGTCCAGGATTTTAAGCAGATCAGGCCTTTTGTTTCATCCTCAGTACAAAATACTTTTTGTACAAAATACTTTTTGTATTATTTAAATTGCACCCCTCCTCCCTCCCGCACCATGCATCGCTATTCCTTACAGTAACGAGGGGCTCATCCCAGGGCACAGGTTCGTAGAAAACTCAGAACGTAATTCATGAAGCCATTGCGCCAACAAGTGAAGACACGTGCACGGCAAACGCACATCAGGAAATACCCAACATTATTCCACGGCACCAAATCCCAAAACCATAAAAAGCAAAAGCTGTCTTTTTCTCATCCGTGTTCCCTCGCATTCGTGCGCCCTTCTGTAGAGTCAAACACTAGCACCCGTTTTTTCGAACACTTGCCCAGATATTTGAAACGCACATCTCTGTATCAATTCTGTGAGTCACAGAACCACTTTTAGAGCATTGCCTTGCTCACCACGCGTTATGTCTCAAGGATGCTGGCACACCAATGCTTCACAGTATCGCAGTGCGTTGATATGAGTCAATCAATTCAAGCCATTGAGGGGGATACGGACCGCTTTGCAGTCTGTGCTATTAACAATAAGGGGAAGTTCGAGGACCTGTACAGAAGTCATTGCACATGTTTGAGCACATGGAGAGTGAATTCCTAAGAGAAGCATTGCTGGCTAAAGGAATACGTGCATTTAAAAGTTTGGTGGCTACTGCCCGATTGTTCCTGCTGGAAGTTGTACTGCTTCATAGCAACGTGTACAAGTGCTTCTCCCTGCCGAACAGGGAAACCATTCAGTTGGAGCTTAGTGATTTTGTCAACCTAGTAAATGGAAAAGAGTGATATGTTGTTGTAATTTTTAAAAAATACCTTATTTATTTTTAGAGGGAAGGGAAGGGAGGGTGAACGAGAGGGAGAGAACATGGATGTGTGAGATGCATCGACTGGTTGCCTCTCGCATGCCTCCAACTGGGGGACCTGGGGACACAGGCACGTGCCCTGACTGGGAGTTGAACCAGCAACCTTTTGGTTCGCAGGCTGGCACTCAATCCACTGAGCCACACCAGCCAGGGCTGTTGTTGTAATTTTTAACTGATCCTGCCATATCACGGTTAAAGAACGACTTAAATTCCTTTTCTGGGTTCTTCTGCCTGTTTACATCCTTTGTCCATTTTTCTTTTGGGATCTTAACATTTTTCTCTTTGATATTTAGAAAGTTCTTTAAAAATCAGGAGTAAACTATCTGTCTATGATTTTTACCGCAAATATTTTCCCAGTGTTCTGTTTGTTTCTTGACCTGTTTTCATACTGTTTTTGCTGCAAAGATAGCTTTGTTTAAAAGAGGCAATATTTTCTTTCATGGTTTCTGACTGGGGGCCATACTTAGGCCTTCCTTATACTGAGATTATACAAATGTCCTATTTCTGTTCCGTGACTTCCATAATTCCATATTTTTACATGTAAGTGTTGAATCCACCTGGAATTTATTTTGGTGTCAGATGTGATTTACGGCTCAAGCCTAATTTTTTGCAGCTAGATACCCACGTCATTTAGCAAATAATCCATGTTTCCTCAATGAATGTGAATGCACCTTTAACATACGCTACCTTCCCACACATACTTGAATTTATTTTTGAACATTCTAGTCTGCTCAGTTCCCACCACACAACATAGCTACATTGTTTTAATTATCGTAGCTTCATGTTTTAACACGTGGTGATGCTGATTAATCTCGTTTTTTTTCCCCATTTTTAGATTTTTTTCCTGGATATTCTTGCTTTATATTTCTCAATGAACTTTAAAATCATTTTGATGCCTTGGGAAAGACCTGTTATATTTTTATTGGATGACATGGAATTTAAAGATTAACTCAGTGGAAATGGATATGTTTGTGATTCTGAGTCTTCTCATCCAAAAACACATGGTGCTTCTATCTGTTCAAGTTCCCTTTCGTGTTCTTCAGTTTCACTTTATAGTTTTATTCATGAAGAGCTTGTACCTTTCTTGTTACAGTTATTCTTAATTATTTTATCTTTTTTGTTGGGATTAGTATTGGACTTTTTCTTTCATTATATCCTCTAACTAAATGTAGTTTGCCTATGGGAAGGCAATGGGACTCTTTGGCAATTAACAAATAGTACATACAGGTTCACTTTATATTTTACTGATTTATTTGTTCGACCTTCTTTCTTGAAACCACTACTTTCTTCTCAGTTCATTTTTTTCTTGCTGAAGCACATTATTCAGTAATACTTTCAGGGATGGGCTACGAATGATGGAAAGAAAACCCCAAGTTGTTGTGAGTCTGAAAATTTATTTATTTGGCCCTCAGCTTTGAACGATAGTTTGACTGAGGAGAGAAGATGAGGCTCCAAGTCTCCAAACCCCAAGAGGAGAAACTATCGACCCACAGATATGCACGAAGCTCTCAAAAACCTCAACCACAAGAATTTTCTTAATTGCCAAAGACCATCATAATTATTTTTCTTAAGTCAATAATAAAAAGACAATCTTAAAAGCTGTCAGAGAAAGATGATGTTACGTGCAGAGGAACAAAAGATGAGGAGGACAGCAGATTTATCATTGGAAATGACACAAGATAGAAGACACTGGAGCAACATATTTAACTTCCTGAAAAATAAAACTATCAACCTAGACCTACACCAGCAAAGCTCTGTCAAAAACAAAGGTGAAATAAAGATTTTTATACATACAAAACCTGAATGAATTCATTGTCAGCAGACCTGCAGTATTAGAAATGTTAAAGAATCTTCTTTAAGCAGAAGGGGAATCATCCAAGATGGAAGTCTAGATCTAAACAAAAGAATAAAACCACCAGAAACGGTACTGCATTGACAAGAATAAAAAACTTCTTTCACAGTATTGAAATGTCTTTAAAAGATAAATGACTGCCTAAAGTAAAACTAATAGCAACATATTATGGGTTTTATAACACAGATAGAAGTAAAATATATCTCAACAACAGCACAAAGACTTGGAAAGCAAAAATGGAAGCATATCATCATAAAGTTCTTATACAATATAGAAAGTGTTATAACTTCCACTGAAGGTAGACTGTGATAAGTTGAAAGATACATACTATGAACCCTGTGGCTACAACTAAAATAACAAACAAAAAAGTTATAACTAATAAGCCAATAAAGAAACAAAATGTAATTGTTTAAAAATGCACAATTAAGTCAAAGGATGCAAAAAAAAACCAGAGGAAAAAAAGGGACACAGAAGAAATGGAAAAATAGAAAAAAAATAACAGGGTAAATGAAACCCAAAATACAGCAAAAATCACATGAAAAATAAATGGTCTAGAAAGTGGGTGAAAGATGCAGGGACCTTTGTATGCTACTCCGTACTGCCTTTGCCACTTCCTAGGAGTCTCTAAATATTTCAAAACAAAGTGTTAAAAAAAATCAAATCGTTGAAGCACCTCAACTACAAGGTAAAGACGGTCAGATTGGATTGAAAAGCAAGTGAATGAAAACAAAAACACAGTATAACCATTGTCTTCTTGTGTTGCGTATTGTTCCAGAGAAGCCAGCAGTCACAATGATCATTCACTGACTCAATGATGGTTCACAATGATTATTTGTAAGCTGCACTTACAAATAATAAGGTTTTCCTGCTTGGATTGTTAAGAATTGTCTCAATCTGAGGATTTATTTTAGAAATATTTCCCACGTCACATTTTAGGATATTTTACTGTTCTATTTATTGAGTTCTCTACGTCATATCCACTCTTGGTGAATCCCTGTACTCTAGATATATTTTCTTTATACTACCTTAATATTTGTCTTGTTTCTCTCCATTTCTGTGATTACCTCAAGGCTTCCTGGAAGCCGAGCATTGTTCTCAATGTCTTGTTGCTTCTGACTTATTTTTCTTCTGTAATGCTTCAGTCTGTTCCCTTAGCAACGCCCCTCTTCACCTCTTGTGGCTGCTTTGTCATTTTGTCGTTCAACTCCTGTTTTGTGGAATTATAGATTTCTCAAGTTCTGTAGCCTGAGACACTTGGCAGGGAGTCTACTTTTGTCCCTTGAGTTCATTTCCTTTCAGGGTGGGGTTGTCCTCTGGCTCATCCATGTTCTCTTGGTCCATTTTTTCCCTGTAGTCTTTCTGCCTACTTCTCCTGCCATTAATCTTTCTAATGTTTAACAAGAGTAGCTCAGTATAGGTTTCCCACGTATTTTAAGAAGGCACGAAAAGACTGTCTTTGACAACATTCTTCCTGAAGTAGAGCCTGATTGTCTTCCTCTCCAGGGTATACTAGGAGGCCTGGGCGGTACCTCCCGTCTGCGGCCTGCTCTGACCTGGTGTCATGTGAGGCCTCACCGTTAACCTGGCGTGCACTCTCGATCGCTGCCTATGAATTTCTATGAACTCCACTGCACTAGGGGCTGTATCTCATCCCCACGTGCTTTGACTTCCTCGTTGACTTCACAGGAAACCCTAAAGATTACTTCCTGTCTCTACAGAGTCCTCAGGAACAACCGGGAGTGTCTATGCGTGAAGGTCTCTTGGCGATTTCCCGAGCTGCCTTTTGGTGTCCCAGATGGCACTGTTGAAACGGATCATAGTAGCAAGAATTCTGGTTTCCTTTCTTCTCACGTACTCTGTGTACTCAGAACTACTTGGGGCATGTGAGAGTGTAGCCATGCCTTTATAGAAATCTTTTTAATTGTTTTTTATGTCCATACACACTATTGGATGTTTATGGCAGGAGGTTGAGCTCTGTTCTTTGCTTCTCTCTTGCGGATAAAGTTTTGGCTGTAGATTTACTAATTTTGTTTATTCTTTTAGGTGTTGGTAAAGGGAGAGTCTATAAACTGGACCCATCCAGCTCTTGCTTGAGAATTGCCAATTTTTATATTGATCATTTAATTTAAAAAATATTTCTCTATATTATCCTACGTGATTTGCAATTTTTTCCAAGTTAACTACAATACATTTCACAAGAAATTAATTCCATGCTTTGCCATAGATGTGTCTCAAATTTTTTAAAGTTCTTAATATTTTAACTAGCTGCCAGAAATAACCAATTCTTGCTTCAAGTTCATACTTCTTACAGTGGGATTTCAGTATCTCGATGTGGGGGAAATAGTGGGGTCTTTATTTAATTGAGAATTAACTCCGAATTTTCTAGTTTAAGTTTCTCAGGAAAGAAAGATTTGCTTGACTTCAAATATTGTGAGAATTTCTGAGAGACCCGTGGCACACCAGGAACCTGCCCTTGGAGAGGTAGCTGAAATCCTGAAGACTCAGCAGAACAGAGATCCTAGATTTACTTTATCATTTCATTGGTTTTTAAATGAAAAATGAAAAACAAAGTGTAACCTTTGAGTTCAGTACATTCACCCTCTTAGGGACCCTTCCATTTTGAAATGAATTTAAAAACACCATATGTCTGCCTGGGCAACTGTGGCAATCTTACCTGTGAGTAGTAACCCAAGGTTCTCCCGGGAACAATGCTGAAGCAGAGCTAAAGAGCTGAGATTTCAAATAACTGAAAAGCATACATACATTTTTTTAAAACTGTGATCAGAAATACTAACGGCATTCAAAGGAAACTGATAAAGCAATGTGATGTGGTAGTACAAAAAATTATAATTTGTGCCTTCTGGTCATACATTTTGAAACATGCCACAACCATTCCTTGTCCACGGAAGCCCAGACACACTGTCTCTGTCCGCCCTTCACGCTCTCCCGGCGCGTCATACACAAGCATCCCTACGCCGGGGCTGTGTTAAGAGTAATGAAGAGATACGAGTCTGCCTGGTACTTACCGCTCACAGGCCCTCTCATGACTTCTCCCCTCACTTCTCTGACCGCTCTAAATAACCAGTCCTTCCTTCTAGCTACCCCCTTGCCTACACACACACACAACCTCTGCATCTCAGGTCCCTCCAGTGCCTACTCTGGTGTCCCAATTACTCCCGGAAATTTCTTGTACTTGTATTGGTTGTTCTCTGTGGCCTGCCTTTGCCAAAAAGAAGGCATCTCATCTGTGTGGTTTGCTAACCTATCCCCAACCCCCAGCACCTGGAAGAGTATATGGCTCGTAGTGAGTGGGTCATCACATATTTGATGATTAAATGTTTAGATCAAAGTTTCACAGGGGAGGGTTCCTTAATGGTTTCTGAGATGAGGATTTTCCTGTCAGTTGGAAATCTTCAGAATATACAGGTGTTTCCTGGCCCTGGAAGCCAGACAGAGCAGAAGATTGTGAAAAACAGCTGACTCCGTTGCCTGCAGATCGATCCCAAACACGATGTTTCTTTCCAGGCCTGAAAATCGACGGACACTGTCCAACACGATGTGATTGCCCGTGACATCTGATGCATTTCTGAGCCGTATTAAATCAGATTCCTCATCAGACTCAGAACTTTTTCTCTTCCTCATTGTTCTTTGAAGTTGAGATTTATATATTTCTGCCTCACCTGTTGTGCTGCAAAGCACAGCAATATCCTTGTAGGAATAACCTTGCTTCAAGAGAAACTGGCATTTCTCTGTGATGCAAACCACCATCTGCTCCAAGTTGGAGTACTCCATAATCTCCAAGTTGCCTGGGACACCCTGAGCCCATTTAGCTTCAGAGAGCAACTTCAGGGACTCTGTTGGGATGTTAGGTGGTGGGTTTTCTCTGACCTTGTCCATTATTTCCTGTAGGTAGTTGGCTATCGGCTCTGCATTGCGGACCACTCTAGTGAGCTCTTCTCTTGGATACTGGCTTCCGAGACGGGGGAGGCCACTGTGCTCCAGGTGGCTAGTCTGAAAGTAGTCCAGAAAGATCCAGAGAATTCCAGGGCACTCCTTTTCTTTCCGAATGATGGATTTTGCCTTCAAATACCAGTTCCCATCTTCAAGGCGGAAATTCTGAGCTTCATCGATGATGATGTGTTTAATCTTTTCAACGTCTGAGCTGTTTTTCATGAAGGTTTTTCGAGTCATTGCCCGGCAGATGTTTTTGTGGCTGAAAATGTAAGGAACACAGTTAAGTTTCCCCAATAAAACAAAGGAAATCAATTCTAGTCTTCATTTCCTCTGGACATAACAAATAGACTATGAACCTTAATGTAAACTGAAAGCCACAGTAGTCAGACTTAACGTTAAGAAAAGAAAGTGAATACAGTCATACCTCACGAACTCCTGCAGGGGCCTGTTCTCACAGATGTAAAGAATTTCACTTGGTTGACAGTGAAACACGTTACTGATCTTTTCCATGGTCTTCAGAGCCAGGATGGTCTTCCCTGATCCAGGTAAGCCATGCACAAACAGCTCTCTGGTCTTGCGAAGGTTCTTTGAAAGCAACTCATACTGTTTATCTGTGAGCAGGTTCAAAACCTCAGAGCCCAGCTCTTCACTTAAGAGAGATCTGAACCCACGCAAAACTATCACAAGGGACTGTAACAGAGCTTCCATTTGCTGCAGGGTCATCAGTTTATAGGACTCAGGGTATTTTTGGGACTCAGGGTATTCTTCCACCTCAGAACTACAAAGGTTCGTTGATGTGGCATCAGGATTCAGCAGGAAGGCAAAGGGAATGATGCACAATTTTTCGGTGTAGCCACCGGTGTTCACCAGCTTCAGCTTTAAGGCACGAGCGACTCTTATACAATAATCCTTCCAGCACGGGCTGTGCTCTCTGAAGACAGTGATGAGGACGGGGTTTGTGTACTGGGAGAGCAGAAGAGCATCACAGATGACACCCTGCTCCTCTGGCAGACCCACATCCACGGCCCAGCTTCGAGAGAAGATCAATATTCCTTGACGGATATTACGCATTTGCATATTTATTAAGTTTCTGAGTCCTTTATATTGCGAGAACAGTTCCTTGTAGAGGCTCTGTGGTCTATACAAAATGTCGTCGGAGGAAACTAGACAGGGGAAGAATTGGACTCGATCAGAGAACTCACCGACACGCCAGAAGCCGTCATTATACGTAAGAGATTCAATCCACCTTTGCATCTCCCGTGTGTTAGTACCAGGCTGTGCATTAGGAACAACAAGATAAAACGATTCTGGGCGAATGGAGTCAATACACAAGGGCCACAGAGACAGACAATAATTACAACACAACGTGGTGAATTAATGGGAAAGAAGTGCACAAAGCATTATGCGAGCACTAAGGACAGGCGCGGCTTAGAAGAGAGCATGAAGGTCTTTGTGGAGGAGGAAACACCTGAGCTGCTGCTTCCGGAGTTAGACAGGGGGTTAGCCAGGAGGATGGGGGGTAGAGGGACCGGCAAACTGGCACGCGAAGAAGGCACGGAGGCGAGAAACCGCAAGGTGCATTCAGGCACCCGCGGGCACTTTGCGTGGCTGACGTCTGAAGTGAGAGGCAAGAAAGTGGCGATGGGGAGGCAGGCGTTACCGCGCCGTGTCCGCGCCCCGCGTGCTGACCGCGGTTAGCAATGCTGCGTGGGAATATGCCTGCGAGCTGCTAAGAGAGACCTCAACCGTTCTCAACGCGCACTCGCACGAAGTGATGGGTATGTTAAGTGGTCTTACTGCGGTAACCATTTCACAATCGGTACGTGTATGAAATCGTCGTGCGACACACCGTCCCCATGCTGGTGTGTCCGTTATCGCTCCGTAAAGCTGGGGGGATACCTGGCAGAGGTGACATACCCGTGGCCTCACCCACATGGTGCTCTGTGAAAGGCAGGCTGGAGGGACGAGGAACAGATCATGGCTCCTAGGGGTCAGGAGTGGGAGGAGACTTTGACTCCAAAGGGGCAGCAGGACAGAGCTGTTCTGGGGAATGGAATTGCTGTGTCTCTTGACTGTCATGGCGGCATGCAAATCTACACGTTTTAAAAATCTTTCTTCTGGTTACGAATAAAAGCCCATCCTACACTTGTAATTTTCCAAAAGTAATTCTTAAAAGTGCTTTCTAAAAACCAGTTTGGCTTTTCATACACACACACACACACAAGGTTCACCTTTTGGGGTCACAAGCCCAAATTTGGAATTTAACCAAAACTATGAGCCCTCTCCTTAGAAAAAAATGCACTTTTTTTTCTAAGTGCATTTCAAAAACAATGCAATTCAAAATTTCAATTTTTAATTCCACACAGAGGGTAGAGACAGGAATGAATCCAGATTTCTGTGCTGGGCTGGATGGAGGATGGACTCTTCAACTGGTAAAGATAACATGAAGAGAACACTGAACACAGAATAACGGCCAGACTACAAAGAGGAAACAGAAGACTGTGGGAGGGAGAGACATATTTTGGAAATGCTCAGCCTGCGACTCCTGTGGTGGCCAAGCTGTCCAGCAAGCAACTGGACACACCAGTAAAGTCTGCCTGGGCTCAGAGGAATACTGGAGTTACTTTCTAGGAAAGTGGATGAAGGTAAGGGTGCCTCCTATTGCTGTTTCGATTTAACATCATTCTAGGGTTATGGGCCAATAAACTGAAACGTGTAAAGGAAATAATGTACATAAATATGGGAAAAGTTAGTTCAAAATTACCTTTGCTTTTGCATTAACAAAAGCATTAAGGAGAATGTTTGGAAATGGCATAACTTAAAACTATGAGCTTTCCTACCTGCCAGCAATTCACAATAAAAAATGATCATATAAAGATCTCAATATAGGAATAAAATTTAACATATATGGTAACAATATGGATAAAACTTTGAAACTGTTAAGTTATATAGCATATTTCACCGATTATAAGTGTACTTTAATATCTCTTAATTTAAGATATAGCCTACAGCTTAACAGACAATATTTTAGTGGTAAATAAAATAATAATACAATATTGTTTTCTTAATTTGATGAAATATGGTAAGACTTGAACGAATAGCCAAACATTCCATGTTCAACTATGAGAAAATTCACTGTTGTAAAAAATGACAATTCTTTCTAAATTAATTTATCAATTTTATGAAGTTGCCACCAAAATAACCTCATACTATCCTTTCCTTTTTTTGTGGAACGAAATAATTCTAAGCTTCCCAAAGAGAAATGCCATGATAACATCATTTGGGAAAGTGTATTCTGGTATGTTTGGAATTGCAATTTGTCAAATATTCTCCTAAGGTTACAAGTTTAAAGAAGCGATAGCAGGGGTGTTTGTGAAGCACTCACTTTTGACCTGGGTGGTGGTTACACAGGTTTCACTACATAATTGCTCGTTACATTGTATCATGGTTCTAGGTACTTTCTGTGTACATAGTATATTTCACAATAAGAACTGCCAAAACTGAGTAACATCCATGTTGAAGAACACTATGAAATGGTCAATAAAAGAATTGGGTAAATCTATGAGTTAACTTGGGGCAAGATGTCCATACACATTACTCAGATGTAGCCCTGTGCTTGCACGGAGCTGTCGTGGGTTCATTCTCACTGCCGAACTATGTTTCATTGTGTGAATATGCTACGATGTATATATGCATTATTGTGACAATAGGTAATTTGGTTGTTTCCTATTTGGGGCTATTACAAATAGAGAACTTATGAGCACTATGAGATATTGGCATACCTCAGATTATAACCATTTCCTGATGCCTGTGTACACATTTTACTTTAGAAACCAGAAGGAACTGCGGAATGGTTGAGTATGCAAATAACCAATTATACATGGTAATGTCAAATTTGTTTCCCAAAGGGACTAGGCCAACTTAAATCCGCAGCCACGATGTAAAAAAGATCCCGATTTCCCACAGCCTCTGTAACACCTGCTACGGGTTAGTATCTATCTCTTCACATTTTATTGGGCATATATGTGCTTCCTTTCCTGAGAAAGTCATCTTTGTAACTATTGCCCATTTTTTCTACTGGGTTGTTTGTTCTTTTAAAAATTTATATCAGTTCTTTATATATTCTTGATACCAAACCTTCGTCAGCTACATGGATTATAAATATCTTTCAAGAATGTAGTTAAATCTTTTCACTCTTTTGAGGAGCAGAAATTCTTCATTTTAATATAGTGAAACTTATCAGTCTTTAAGTTTAATTCATTTGTGTCTGGTTTAGGAAATCAACACACAATTATTTCTGTACATTTTCTAATAAAAACTTAAAAGGTTCTTTCCTGATATTTACGTCCTAAGACCTTCTGGAATTGATTTTTTTCTAGAGCATGAAACAGGAGTCCAGGTCTACTTTTTTCCCCCATATGGATGAGCAGCCAACCTGTTTCCAAAGCAACCATCGATAATGAATTACCTGGGAAATAGCACTTTTGCTGTTTTTCCAAACATTCCAGATTCTTATGCGTGCACACAGCTCTGCTGCGGGGTGTCGTGGATGACAGACTCAGCTCAAGGAACATCTCGGAAAATCTGGAAAGGTCTTAGGAAACAAGAACGAAGGGTTCAGTGTGCAGAAAGCTGCCCGCCCCCCGATAGCTGAGCTGTGCTGCAGTCTCTCACTCAGTCTGAGAACCCCAGCGTCGGCCCGCAGAGAGTTGATTGACATCCCAAGTCAGCTCACAGAAGCCTGCTGATGTCTCGGGGGGCGAAACTGGTGTGGAGCAAGTTTTTAGCCTTTAAGTTTTCATTTTATTCTATTGAAACAAACTATTTTTACATGTGTAGGATGCTCATACTGAGCGTTAGGATTAGAAGGTGTGCCCCTGAGCTGGTTCTGAAATGAACTTTGTTTCTCTAGACTTTTGAAGAAGGGACCACTGATTTTCTTTTGTCCAATTGCTCTCAGGCTTTCCTTTTCCAAAACGGATGCATGTCGACAACGTGATTCTTCGGCTTATCGGTCATGGAATATCACAGGTTGGCTCTCGAAGGAAGAGTGGGAACGGAGAGGGACAGCCATGGCTTGGTCATCTGTTAGCTCAAAAATGGAAGTGGGCTAATAAGAAAGGGAGAATATTGCCCCAGCTGGTGTGGCTCAGTGGATTGAGTACCGGCGTATGAACCAAAGGGTCACCAGTTCGATTCCCACTCAGGGCATATGCCTGGGTTGCAGGCCAGATCCCCAGGAGGGGGCATGAGAGAGGCAACCACACATTGATGTTTCACTCCCTCTCTTTCTCCTGCTCTTCCCCTCTCTCTAAAAATAAATGAAATCTTTCTTTAAAAAAAAAAAGAAAGGGAGAATATTTAATCCAGGGAACCATACAAAATGGGAAATCAAGGGGAAGTGAAAAGGAATTTTCTGAATAAATTAAATGCTGCACTTATAATCAAAAAAGAAAAGAAGAAACTTGAATATGAACACAAGAAAGGATGTGAAGATAGGAATTATTCAGCCTAACAGCCCCATCGTACCACCCTCTAGTGGGTTGACTGACCCAGGGCATTTAAGGTGGGTGGAGAGAAAGAAGGGCCGCTCCCAGCCACTGCAGTCTATGGGAATTAACGAATCAGACAGCTGCCAGTTGGAGAGGGCCTCTCTTTCCCAGGATCCCGAAACCACACCTCCCTTTCCTCCCTCCTGCCCCCCACCCCCAGCAACATCACAGGGATTGTGGGTTCTGCGCCCTGACCTGGGTCCTCTTCTGTCATCCAAGCAACCCATTCCTTTACGGTCAGCTGGGTCACACAGTTGTCCTTCACCTGCCAGGAACTCGGCTGTCTGGCAAACACCGCACAGCAGAACGGCTCCACCCTGACCGCGCAGACATATCCATGGAGCGCCCCCTGACGGCGCACTTCAAGGAATTTGATTTCATATTTTATCTCACGCTTCTGGCTACAGAAATGATGGACAGGTAACTTCCTAATACAGCTACCAATGGAGTCCCTCAGGGCGGAGAGATCTATGTCTTTTTGACATCCGGTGACTTCAAGGGTCTCCTCATACACCCCCAAAAATAGGTATCCTCCTTCTGTGTTTGCAAATGCAGACACATAACTGGGGAGACTGGCAATGAAGCATTCTGAGCCTCCTGCTGAGAACATTCTAAATTCGACATGGGTGGACTTCGTAAAGTTGAGCTTTTCCAGGTACTGGAGGTGAGGTCTGTCAAATAAAGCAGCAGCGGAGGCCTTTATGTGACTTTCATTTTGTACACCATCCTGGACATTCTGTGGACTTGACAGACCGGAACCGTGAACATTCAGAAGAGCCTGAGTCCTCCCCTTGAGGAATTCCAGTGCCTCCTGAGAGGTCATGACATTGGTCGATGTTCTATGTCTGTGGTACAAATTGGAGCACAGAGTAGCAAGCCGTACGCCAGAGGACTTGGCGTTCCAGGATTTCACAAAAATAAAAAAGAGGTCTTTCTCTTGCATCTCATCTAAATACCCTTTGAAAATGGGATGCTCGTTCAATCCTACTCCGTGAATGGCGTACTTGTAGCCCTTATTCGCCGCAATCTTGACCACTCCCCCACCAGAGTTCAGCAGGGCGCATATTGCTTGCGAGATGGCCTCGTCCTGTATCTTCTGCAGGTGAGGGTCCATCTCCTTCCTCTTCTTGTTGCCGAGGGTGACTTCTCCCACATTGACAACATACTCAGCAAAGTTTGTTTCCAGATCAATCTTGAGACTCATCTTCTCAGCACTTTTCCCAGTCTTGCCCTGAAATATTCTCCTAAAAACCAGGAAGACGGAACCATTAGAACAGGACAGGAACAGGGGAGGCAGGAAATTGGGAGTTCCAGACCACTCGCCTGAAGTGGGTCACTTCATTGATTCCCACGGAACTCGAGACCAGATTCAGTCACGAAGGGAGGGGACATAACCGTCCGGGAGCCACGCCCGCCAGGCGCCCACTGCCCCCACAGAGGTGACCAAGAGGCTATTTCCGTGCTGATTTTAGTCACTATTTCTGCCAGGTTCTCTAAATGACAAGATCTCCCAGACCCCTGCGGAGAACAGGAAGTATTCCATCCTCCCAACCACACTGCCAGACTGAAAGCAGAGGTGAATGGTGCACAGCCCCGCAGCTGCCAGTCTTCGGCCGGTCTGTGGCAGCTGAGCAAGAAGGAGGAGCCATTAAACTACTTCACACAGAATCAAAAAGCCCTCCTTCACGAGAGACTTCACTGTGAACCAAGAAGATGTCACGCTATCTGGACAGTGTCCTAGCTCTGCCATGCCCACCCCCTCCACACACACATCCTCAAACACCTGGAGGCAGGGATCAAGAGATGAAGCCCAAGAGAGAAGCAAACATCCCCCGGATGGGTGTGAGGACAGAGCCCAGGGCGGTAGCTGAGGGGCGAGCCTAAAGGATCACCAGCCAGAACTGCAGCGAGATGGTAGCGGGCTTCAGGGAGCGGCACCGGAGACCGCCCAACTGATGGAATTTAATGAGTTATCCAGCTGAGGGGGTGGAGACTTTGAGAACCAATCAGTAATAGGGATTTAGGAAAATATGCAAATACAGACACAATAGAAGACAGTAACTAAGGTGGAAAATAAAATATAACCATAAGGCATTATATGGCACAAATATAAATAAAATGACAGTCGTAATAATATAAACTCTGAATATTGTCCTGATCAGGAATGATGATATAATTGTGCTGCCAGGATGTGGGGGGAGAGAGTGTAGGGAGGGAGAGAAGTGTGTGACATTGATTCCTCTATCTCCAGAAACGGGCAATACTAACACTGTGGCGGGGGGTGTTAGAGAGGGCACAAGCATGGCTAGAAATACGTACTCAAATGCCAAAAGTAAAAGCCAAAGAGGCAAGAGCAGGAAAAGTGGGCGAGGGTGTGGGCCGAGGGGTTTCTTCTTGTCCTTTATGGAACTACGACTTTCAAAAACTATATACGTGAGACTCCTGCTTCCAGTCCGAGTGGAGTACCAGGGACTGGATTACTCTCCTGCCTGAAACAACTCAAACATTTTAGAAGAAATAACGACCAGAAAATTTCTAAATTTGATGTAAATGATGCAAAATCCAGATCAAGATCCAAGATATTCAACAAGCACAAGAAACAGGAAGAATGCTACACCAAGCGCATCACAATTAATTTGCTCAAAACTAGTGATAAAGAGAAAATCTTCAAAGTAATCAGAGGAAAAAGGCATATAATATATAGAGGAACAAAAGACGAGACTAGAATTTTTTTGTCAGAAACAAAGCAACACCTTTAAATCCCGGAGAGAAGAAAAACACAGGCAACCCAGGGTCTGACACCCAGGGAGGACATCTTTCACGATTCGGTTAACTCAGCAACAGAAAGACAAGCAATCCAATTTTATAAATGGACAAAGGACTTAAACAGACATTTCTCCGAAGAAGACACATAAAGGGTCAATAAGCACATGAAAAAACGCTCAACGTCGTTAGTACTTAGGGGCATGTCAATCCAGAGCACAGAGAGACACCACTTTGCATCAACTCGGATAGTAACAATAATGGTAAAAGGAAAACTTTCAGGGCAGAAGGGAAGGGTTTACAGGAACAAATATAGAGGACACATGGACAAAAACTAGGGGGTTTGGAAAGGGGAGGGAGGAGGGGAGGGATGGGTGGGTGGGCTGGAATGGGAATAAAGGATAGAAACTGTACTGAATAATGACTAAAATAAAAATAAAAAAGAAAACAGCAAGTGTTGGTGAGGATACAGAGAAATGGAGTCCATATACATTGCTGATGGGCATATAAAACGCTGCTGCCATTGTGGAAAACAGTTTGAAGTTCTTTGAAAAGCTGAACATAGAATTACCCTAGGACCAGCAACGCCACTCGTAAGTATACGCCAAACAGAACTGGAGAAAGGCGACCCAAGGAATCCGTGAAATGCAAATGAGTCGTGAATGTTCGCAGCAGCGCCGTTGGCAACAGCCAGAAGGTGGAAACGGCGCGCGTGTCTATCCGCAGACGCACGGATAAACAAATCTGTGCTGCATCCACCCAACAGAACATCACTCAGCCACAGAAAGCAATAAAATACTGATGCACCTCCCACAGGGATGAACACTAGGGTACGCGCAAGAGCCAGACACAGAAGTTCATTGTTAGGCACCGTGTCCTTCTGTCCCCCGGGACATCCGTCCATGCTGAATCGCTCGTCTCTGTTGGGACAGCATGAGGAGGCAGGGCTTTTAGGGGGTAATTAGGTCATGAGGGTAGAGCCCTCATGATGGGATTAGTGCCCTTATAAGAAGAGACACCAAAATACATTTAAAAAATCAATATATTGGACTTTGAGAAAGTCTTTTTACTGAAAGACTCAGTTAAAGGAATGGAAATACAAGCACTTGGCTGGAAGGAAAATTTGCAAATAACATATCTGATTTTTAAAAAAACAACTTGTATCTTTCTAAGTTCTAAATAGAATGCTTGAGAGGCGATAATAAGAAAACAAACAACCAATTTAAAAATGGATACAAGATTTGAACGGATATTTCACTGCAGAAGGTATAGGGACAGCAAATAAACACATAAAGTGATGCTCATCGTCATTCGTCACTAGGGACATGTCAATTAAAACACAGTGGCACTGCATACCTGTCAGAACGACTGAAATGACAAGCTGACCAGGTGCTGGTGAGGATGTGGGGGAAGGGGAACTCCCATACATTCTCAGCAGAAACAGAAAGCACAACCATTTCGGAAAAGAGTTTTCTAGTTTCATACACTTCCCACATGACCCAGACACCCCACCTCTAAGAACACAAGAGAAATGAAAACATATGTTCTCACAAGGACGTGTGCGTGAATGCTCGTAGCACTTTCATTTGTAAAAGCCACCAACTGGAAACAAACTAAGTGCTCATCGACAGAAACACATTGTGGCCGTCCATACAGTGGAATAGTACTCAGCAATGAAAAAGGAAGAACTATCGGTACCCACCATATGAATGAATCTCAGAATAATTATTCTGAGTGAAAGAAGCCACACAAGAAAGCGTACATACTGCATGATTCCATCTATATCAAATTTTAGTAAATAAAAACTAGTCTACAGTGACTGAAAGCCAGTCATGTATTGTTTGGGGGTGGGAGTGGGGGGCGGAGGAGTGAGAGGGAGAGGTTACAAAAAGGCTCTTGGGAGTGAGTGACATATGTTCACTCTCTTGATAGCAGTGATGACTTCATATGTCAAAATGTATCAAATTGTACACTTTAAGTATGTGCAGTTTATTGCTTGTCAAAAATACCCCACAAGGCTATTAAGAACTACATAGATGAATAATTTTTAAAAATAAATAAAAGGTGCCCTGGCTGGTGTGGCTTAGTAGACTGAGCACCAGTCTGCAAACCAAAGGGTTGCCAGTTCGATTCCCAGTCAGGGCACATGCCTGGGTTGCAGGCCAGGCCCCCAGCAGGGGGCGCATGAGAGGCAACCACACATTGATGTTTCTCTCCCTCTCTTCCTCTCTCCCTTCCCCTTTCTCTAAAAATAATTAATTAATTAAAAAATAAGTAAAAGGTATTTCACTATAATACAATGAACTCAATAACTTGCTAGGAGTGTAAATTGATGCACCTGCTATGACTGAGTTTTTCCATAGGAAGTAAATTTATCATAGGATTCGTCTTACAGAGGCTTTTGGGCGCCTCCGCGTTCATTGAGTAATAACCACTATCCCACCCGGCCCCTTCCCTCGCGTATCTCAAATGCGCACTTCTCATCGTGAAAGACAGCAAGCCATTGTAATGACCAGTGAAAATGACATCAGCAAAATAAGAGAACATGCTCTCTCTTCCTTACAGGTGCATAAAAGCAAAAAAAAAAGTATTCCATTTCATAAAGTTGCCCTAGCGAAGGAATCCTCCACGTCACCTGATCTTCAGAAACTGCGTCCCTGGCCTGGGACGCGCCTACTAGCCTGGACAAGCGCTATGAGGGGTTGTTTACTTAACGTCCGGTTGCAACAATCGCGTTGAAATTGCCTTGTTTTCTGGAAAGCATCAACACCTGTCAATTTTCACAGCCAGGCCAGGAAGGAGCAGGTCCTCACATTCCAGTCTTCCACTTGCAAGAAAGCACTAAAACTCGTGATTGCTCATTTTCTCATTTAATCCAAAGAGTTGGGGTCTTGGGGCCTTCAGAAGAACATTGCCGACACTGGAGGCCGTTGCAGCGCCCCAACTTCCCCGCTCCTCTGGCCACAGGAACACGCACCTCCTCCTCCCTTGACAGAGTCAAACCGAGTCTAGTTTCTCTTTCCCCGCCGAGGCAGGCGCCTCTCCAGTTTCCGGAGGGGCAAAACTAAGCAAACATTATGTAGCCACCCTACTCATTTCTTCCTGGAGAATCCGCGCTGAGACCGCCGAGCGCGTGGGCGAACCCGCAGGAGCCACGCCAAAGCCCCGCAGGCCAGCGTCCCCTGCCCACCGCACTGTCCTCGGGGATTCCTTTCTGGTTCCTAGAGAGCCACGTGCAAAAGTGGACCAGAATCACTCGCCGCGGCCCAGCCTCTGCGGTCAGAGCCCACGGAGCCCTCGCGACGCACTCGTTGGGGGCCCGGCCGCCCCCCAGTGGGAGCTGTTCTGCGTGAGGATGGCGCGCGGAGCCACGGGCGCCCGGGCTCTCCACGGAGCACGGCCTCGCGCAATGACCCGGACCCCGTCCCCGTCCGTCCCGTGGGGAGCCTCGGCGCCCCACGCAGCCGTTTCCTTTAAACTTCTTCCAGCTCCCGGACGGTGGGGAAATCTTACGGGCTCGGGTTGGGGAGATCTGGGCTGCGAGGCTGCGCGCCTCCCCTTCCTCCCCGGCTGCCCAGGCGCGGCAAACCTCCCCGCTCCGCGTCCTCCACGGCCCATCCGTGGGAAGCTGCTGCTCCTGAGTGGAGTCCACAGACCCCGGCTCCCGAGCAGGAACGGCGCTCGGGGGGCAGCGACCAGGCCCGCGGGCTGCGGCCGCTGCACCCCGCCTTCGCCCCTGCGGGGTGGGAGACGCGCGCGGACCCGGGGAGGCGGAAAACCGAGCTTCTGGAGGACCCGGGTAACGGGGCGCGGGGACTCATTACCGGTCAAGGCTTCGGCTCAGCAGCGCGCCTGCCTCCTGGAGAAAGCGGAGAAAGAGGAGAAAGCGCAGAAAGCGGAGAAAGCGACGGCGCCTCCCGAGTCCGCAGCAATGGCTTTGGCCCTGCAGGGTCGCGTCCTTTTATCAGCTGACTCGGAGACAGCTCGCGAGGCGGGACTCTGCGCGGGGGCGGGGGGCAGACAGACAAGTCGACAGTTTCGTTTCTGTGAACCGGGCGCCCCACCGCTGCCGGGACGGCAGCCTCGGTTACAGTCAGCGCAACAGGGGCTTATCTCTTTGTTTTTCTTTTCGTTTAGCAATTTTTTGTGCTTTTATAATTTTTTTCACTGTTGTCCAATTACAGTTGTTCCCATTTTCCCGCCATCACTCTCCTCTTCTCCGCCCACCCCCTCCCCTATTCAATCCTCACGCCCCCACCCCCACCCCGTGGTCCTTGTCCTGGGGAATCTCCCCCCGTGTACAAATTCCTCGACTTGACCCTTCTTCCCCTTCCTGCCCCCGCCATCCCCGCGCCCGCTCCCCTCTGGTCACTGTCAGTTTGTTCCTTATTTCCTCCACTCGGGTTCTGTTTTGCTCGCTCGTTTGTGAAATGAGACAGCAGCAGCAGCAGCGAAACAAGTCGGAGTGTCTCTGAAGAGCGCCCACCGCCCGCACGTGAGCCGCGTTCCCGAAAGGCTAGGGCACGCCGGTGCCGGTGGGCTGGCCCGAGCAGAAACAGTCTGTGAGGCCAGCGGTCGACTTTTCTAAGACCGAAGTTTGAGATTAATTTTTTAGGGAAGTGTGAAGTACCAGAAGGGACCTATAGAAAGAAGAAAGCGCCCACCTCGGGTATTTAAAAGGACAGTGATAACCTGGCCCCACAGGGTTGCGGTGATTTTGACGGTTTCCTTCTTTGTTGTTTCTTTGTTTTCTGATTAGTTTCCTTTCTGAGAGTACTCGCCCCCACCCGGGAAGCGGTCTCCTGGCGCAAACCCCCGCGCCCCAGCCCTGGCCGGACCCCCAGGCTCCCGCACACGCACGCGTCTCTCTCCCCATCGCCTCCAGCCCCTGGCTTGCGGCTGGAATTGCGGGATCCGCCGCCCCAGCTCTCCCTCGGGAGTGAGGAGCTGGGAGCAGAGGATTGGTCCTCCACTTTCGCCCACTCCCACCCCAGAACTGGATAAAATGGGCTCTGCCCCTTTTCTTTCGAGAGCGCGTTGATTTGTGAAAGCCGCTGCCTGCTGCTAAGGGCGCCACGGAAACCGAAAGCTGCCGGGAGGGCCCCCCACCCCCCACCTGCTTGCTAGAACTTGGCAGGATCAGGCGACGGCGTTTTGGGGAGAGAAAAAGGAAAATGTCCCCTCGATTCACTGGCTCACACCCAGGTCCTGTCCAAGGCCACAGTTTTCAGTTTGTTTGCCCTAAAGCTATCATCAAGCGTCTTCTGGGCGCCACAGAAGGATCTGGCCCTGCGCCGGGGTCCGCGCGGGTCAGTGCGCCCCTGATCGCACCCTTGGCGCGCGCTGCTGCTGGGCGGTGGCGAGTCAGGAACCCAAGAGGCAGCCCCGAGGGGCGAAAGGGGCGAGGAGCCAGAGGCGTGGCGACCGACCCCGGCCCACGCCCCCTGGGGCGTTAGGTAGCACTTTAGGGAGCCCTGGGGCGTTCAGTCCATTGCTGGCTGCAACTGCTCCAGTGGGGCACCCTCCTTCTGCCTTCCTGGCCCTCCGAACAATCTGGTGAACAATGTTTCTCCATCTCACCGCCTCCAGCTCCCGCGCCCACACCCAGAGGACCACTACAGCCCTCCCAGCAAACTGCCTCCCCACCCCCACCGGTCTCCCCGAGAGCTGGAGTTCTCAGTGAAGGAGCCACCGATCGACCCCGGGACAGGTGGGGACCGGGCCGCTGCAATCTGGACGGAGGAGCTCGCGGGTCTAGATCACTTCTCGAGACAGGGTGGGGGATCAGGCCCCACCGGGCCCCCCCCCCCTTGGGCCAATGGGAAAAAGGCTGGAAGCGATCACCGTAAGACCACAGGGTCTCGGTGGTGAGTCTACCCTGCTGTCCAAGTGCATTCAAATTCCTGCCCCGGAAAGAACTGGCCCCTCCCACCAGGGGACTCTGCGGGTGCTGGGGAGGTCGGGACAGACCAGGGTGCTGGCCAGTTACTAGAAAATCAAAGCGCAGGAACATGTCCAAGAGACCACCTGTGGTCATCTCTGGGGGCTGGGGTTATAGGGGATTTTAGAGGACCGGTTTGTTTCGGCCTGGCAAATGTGACTCAGCTCTGCGTGGAAAACCTACAGAAGCGAGGTGGGGGGCAGGAGCCAGATCTTCAAACCGAGTTTTCCGGTGGGAATCAGGCCTAGAAAACGCATACTGACTGTTAGGGCCTGCTCTTGCTGAAACTCCCTCACCCTGGTCTAAAACAACAAATGTGTGTTGTTTGTCTTCAAGGTAATTCCCAAAGCCTGTGTGAATTCTCCCAAGGACAGAGCTAATCGGCTCGCCGCCATTTCCCTCTGCATGTTATTTTCATTTCCTTGACTGTACCTAAAATGTAGACAGCAATATTCTGTGTAAGAGATAATAAATCTTTCTCTGATGTAAGACCCGAGAAAAACAATGAAAGCCTGTCTAGGCAAGGGTCGGGGCGCTCTCCCCTTGAGAGAGTGGCCGTGCCGTCCCCCTTTTCTCCACAGGATTGCTGTCACCTGTGCATTTATTCCCGTCTTCAGTCACAACAGGCGGACTCTGCTTGTCAGAGTCCGCCACAGGGGATGACTCCTTAACTTTTAAAAGTATTCTCAAATAGCTAAGGGGTAGGAAATTACAAAAATGATGGTCATTTGAACTCCCCTGTGTTCACCAATTGTTTGTAGTGGAGGAAGTGAAAGCAAAATGTGATTCGTTCTTAGCATTTACTGGGCATTAAAGGTAAAACTCTCAAGTTGGGTCCATCCAAGAGCAGGAAATGCCAAGAGCCACCTCTGGTCACTCAGGTGTGTGTGCACACACACTCGACTCAACTTTGTATTGTTTTTCTCAGCAAGCTCAGCAGGGAGCGAGCGGGCAGGAAGTGAGGTGGGCGGTGAGGCCTCATAGGTTCAAGGGGTCTCTGTAGAGGGAGCATCTCTGCCTAGGCCAGCCCCGTGTCAGTGACCCCGGCCAGCACCTGGAATGGAGGTCGCAGTAAGGTCGGGGCTGCATGCCTCGGTCTGTATGTCTTGGCCCATAGGAAACCCGGTCGGCGTTCTCGGTGAGAGGCACGGGGAGACTGATGCTGAGGCTCCCTGCTCCGTGACAGGGTGCCTGGTCGGACTTGTATGCCAGAACTTTCTCGAGGACACTACGGGTTACGGCAGCTGGGAGTTTGGGCTCGGAGCGTTATCAGTGCTGCCACAGACTTTCTTGTTTACAGTCCTCACGTCTCAGGCAAAAACATATTTTCCGTTTTCTTCTTTTTTACTCTTGTCAGTAACAACAAATTTAAAAAATCATTTTTACATAAACGTGTTTTGATGGTTTTTTAAAATCCTTACCCGAGGATGTGTTTTTATCTATTTTAGAAAGACAGGAAGCGGGGGAGAGAGAGAAACATCGATAGGCTGCCTCCCCTTTGTGCCCTGACTGGGGATCAAACCCACAACCTAGGTATGTGCCTGGACCAGTAATTGAACTCACAAGCTTTTGCTGCACAAGATGACGCTCCAGCCAACTGAACCACCCAACCAGGGCTTGGTATTTCTTAAGAACGATGTTTGTCATTGGACAAAGTGGGGTGAAATCTCGCCATTAGTTTACTCGGAGGAGGGATGAGGCACCCTTTACCAGTGAGTATGCAGACTGCACCCGCCAGGGACAATGGTGGGGTGACTCTGGGCTCTCTGGCCCTCCCGGAACCCACCCTGAGACCCAGAAGCCTCCTGGTGTCTTTCCTGTCCCAGGGCGCAATTATACTTTTCCTGAAGGAGCCCGGTTGTGGGAGCCCAATGCTCCACTTGCTTTTGCATTTGTAGGAAAGCGAAAGTGTGGCTTAGAATTTTCCCTCTGCACCCTCCCTCAGATCTGTAGCTCACTGAGAACGAACGTGGTAGGCAGAATAATGGCCTCCCAAACGTGTCCGCATTCCCAATCCCCGGAACCTGTGAAGGAGTTACGTTGCAAGGCAGGGAGAATTAAGATTGCAGACAGAATTAACGTTGCTAATTAGCTGAGCTTAAAATAAGGAGATTGTCCTGAATGATCTGAGTGGGCTTCATGTCATCATGAGGGTCCTTTAAATGTGGGAGGAGACAGAAGAGCGAGTGAGTGTCGGAGAGACGCCAGGTGAGCGGTCCTGGCCAACCATACTTGCCTGGAGGTGGGAGTCGAGAGCCAGGAGATGCCGGCAGCTTCTAGGAGCTGGAAAAGCCAGAAAGCTGATTCTCCCCCAGAGCCTCCAGAGAGCAACGCGGCGCCTTGGTTTCAGCACGGGGGGACCCGTTTGGGGCTTCTGGTTGCCAGACTGTGCAGTAATAAATCTGCCTTGGGCTAGGCCACTACATCTGTGATGATTTGTTATACGAGTGATTCAGACCACAGTGTGGCAGTCGTCAGCCCACCAGGTCCCCCTTCAGCAAAGAACCACAAAGGGGCCACCACATCTTGTGGGAGAATGAGAACATCTAAAAACTGTTCATGTGGGCCCCCCACCTCCATGGCGGGGTGCGTGCTTGCCTCATCCTGAGACCACATTCAAATTACAACTAAACTACGGAACGATCATCGTTGACAATGGCCTGAAATCTAGGCTAACAAAAGCCAGATCATTGAGCATTATGCCTAAGAGGCCATGTCGGGGCCAACTGGTAAACCATATGGGAAAAAAAAATGAATCTTGACTCTTACTTCACCCTGTACACAAACTCTGTTCCAGATGACTCATATAAGCGGGAAGAAGGAAGACTTTTTCTTTTCTTTTTCCTTCTCTTTTTTTTTTGAATATACCTTTTTCAGTTTTACTTTTTTTATTGCACTTTTTCCATTACCATTTTGTCCCCCTCTGCCCGCTGCAATCACCACACTGTTGTCCGTGCCCATGAGTTCTTTTTCCTTTTTTCTCAATCCCTCCACCCCAACCCACCCCCACCCCCATGCCCCAGCTGTCAGTCCGTCTCTATTTTGCTTGTTAGTTGAGTTTGTTCATTAGATTCCACATATGGGTGAAATCATATGGTGTTTGTCTTTCTCTGACTGGCTTATTTCACTTAGCATAATCTCCAGGTAAAATTTTCTTTTATTAAAATAGCTGAATAGTATTCCATTGTGTAAATGTCCTGTAGTTGTTTTATCCACTCTCCTACTGATGGACATTTGGGCTGCTTCTATATCTTGGCAATTATAGATAATGCTGCAGTGAACATATGTGTGCTTTTGTTCTCTAGAATTAGACTTAAATGTTAGACCCCAAACCATAAAAATCCTGAAAGAAAACATAGGCAGCAAAATCTCGGACATAACTCGTGGCAATATTTTATCTGATACATCTCCCCAGGCAAGGGAAACAAAAGAAAAAATAAACAAATGGGACTACTTCAAACTGAAAAGTTTTTGAACAATAAAGGAAAACATCAGAAAGTTAAAAAGGCAACCCACAGAATGGGAAAACATACTCACCAATAAATCTGATAAGGGGTTAATATCCAAAATTTATAAAGAACTTATAAAGTTCAACACCAAAAAAATAAGCAACTCAATTTAAAAATGGGGCAAAGGACCTGAATAGACACACTTCTGGGAAAAGAACACACAGAGGGCCCAGAGACATATGAAAAGATGCTCAGCATCACTAATCATCAGAGAGATGCAAATTAAAGCCACAATGAGATATCGCCTCACACCTGTCAGAGGGGCCATCACCAATAAATCTACACCCTGGTGAGGGTGTGGGGAGAGGGGAACACTTTTGCACTGTTGGTGGGATGCAGATCGGTGCAGCCACTGTGGAAAGCAGTATGCAGATACCTCAAAAATGTAAAAATGGATCTGTCTTTTGACCCAGCCACACCACTTCTGGGAATATATCCAAAGGAACCCAAAACACTAACTCGAAAGAATGGAAGACTTCTCACCCAGCAACAAGCCCAGCCAATAGGAACTATTGCAACTCAGCCAATGAGAAGCCATCACCGTCCTGAGCTCTCACTTTCAACCACAAGTCTTTCCTCCGGAACACCCACCCAACCTCTTTCTTTCCTCCATGAAGTAACCTTCCTCTCCTCCACTGAGTGGGCTCACCTATAGGTTTTGCTATGGCATGCTTGGCCCAAATGACAATTCTCTGCTATTCCTGAATAAGCCTATTTTTTTGCTGGTGAAAATAAAAACAAAAATAGTTCTCATAAGGCAGTCTCAGGATCCAAGGCCCTTGCAACATGGCTTACTATTTAAGTATAAATTTGATGAGTTTTTGGCATTTTGTGAACTCACCATATTACAACTTTAAAAATACGGTTGCTTTGGGATTCGTTTCAAATTCTTTGGAAACTTTGTAAGTGAATGTAGTGGTATGTTAGAACAGAAGTTTAGTGGAAAACTGGTTCAGAATATTACGAATCCACATAAACAATGGATGTTAGTGAGGGCTTTTTTTGAGACCTTGAGTTGTGCATCATTTGCATTCTTCTTAAATCTGCTTTGTTACAAACCGTCACCATTGCTTTGTCCTAGAATGACTAGGTAGCATTTGGGGCTGACTCATCAACCATGACAGGCATCTCCTTGCAAAGACAAGGAAGACCATTCCAGCAGGAAGTGACTCAGTTGATACAAAATTTCCAGAAAATTTCCAGGTGTACTGGGAGCTCCTTCAAATGGGCTTTGTAAGAGCTAAACAGCTTGGTCAGTAGAAAGATCACCGTCCTTGGAGTCCGGCGTGGCACTGGGAAGCCGTGGGGAAGTCATATGACTTCAAACTTCCCTTTCTTTGACAATACAGACCCTTTGGTTCACAGGCCGGCGCTCAGTCCAGTGTGCCACACCAGCTGGGGCTGAAATGCTCATTTTTAAATGACTTTCAAAAAGCGAAATCAAACGAACTTGATTAAATATACAATCAGACCGAGGGCGACTGAAGCTTTAACTTACTAAGTACTTCAGGAAGAAGAACATAATTCCGAGGTAGTATCGAATTTGCAACAGCAATGGCTGGGAGTCTGTGCACTAAAGGGACCGAGCCTGCGAGGGAGCACAAGAAGTCTGGTTTGACACCGATCCACCCTTCCCTGGTCCTCTCGGCTCGGAGCGCACAGAACTCCTTTTATTCTGAGGTTCGGAAACAAAAACAAAACGTGGTGGATCTCTGCAACGGCTAAAGGAGCTTTGGAATTCTTTCTGAAAACGAAACTGACTTTTCCTAACCCATGACTTCCTGTACCTGTTAAAGATCAACAAACAACCTCAGCGGATAGTTAGGGCTGCCCTGCGTGATACCGTAATGGTGGACACACGTCATTAAACTTCTGTCCGCACCCGTAGCCCGTGCAACACCGAGAGTGGACCCCAATGGAACCGACGGGCTTTGGGTGACACCGATGTGTCAGTGTCGGTTTGTGCCTTGTAACAAATAGAACCCTCTGGTGCAGAGGGGTGCATTCGTGTGTGGGGTGGGGATAGGAGGTTATCATTAACTCTGTTTTCTGCTCAGTTTTGCCAGGAACTTCAAACAGCTCTAAAAAAGAAGGTTACTTAACTAATGTGAGGCACATATTAAAATAACAGCAGGAAACTGACTTCACCTAACCAATGCACTTTCTTTTCTGCCTACCCACTAGAGGCCGGGACCTGGCCTTGGCGGTACCGTGTTGGACCGTGGCATTTGCTCGTGCTGGTGGCGGTGTGATAGGTCATGATGCCTTTATTTATTTTGGTATCCGTGGGGTCTGTATGAATCACCTGGGCGTTTTATTAAAAAATGCAGGTTCCACCCTGGGTGGTGTGGCTCAATGGATTGAGCACCAGCCTGCAAACCAAAGGGTCACTGGTTCGATTCCCAGTCGGGGCACATGCCTGGGTTGTGGGCCAGGTCCCCAGTGGGGGCCACATGAGAGGCAACCACACATTGATGTTTCTCTCCCTCTCTTTCTTCCTCCCTTCCTCTCTGTCTAAAAATAAATAAATAAAACCTTTTTTAAAATGCAGGTTTTGATTCAGTTGTTTGGGAGTTAGGGCTGAGATTCTGTATTTCTTTCTCTCTCTTTTTTTAAGTTTTTATTTATTTTTAGAGAGGGGAAGGGAGAGAGAAAGAGAGGGAAAGAAACATCAATGTGTGGTTGCCTCTCCCACAAATCCCGACTAGGGACCTGGCCCTTAACCCAGGCATGTGCCCCGACTGGGAATCGAACCGGCGACCCCCAGATTTGCAGGCCAGCACTCAATCCACTGAGCCACACCAGCCAGGGCAGATTCTGCCTTTCTGACCAGCTCCCCAGTGATGCTTGGAGAATTTAGAGGATGCTGGGCAAACATGCATCCCCTTTCTCACCCAGACCACCACCTTTGCTGTGTGCCCAGAGACTCACATTAAAGAACAGTTCTTATGGATCTTGAACACATCGCTCTGTTCAGTACTCTAAGTTCATTAGTGCTTTATTGAGGTTCTCAGGGACCTTAGCACATTCTTGTGTTATGCTTATCTATGCACACAGTCTTATTCCCCCACCCCGCCCCTCTCCACCTCCACTCTCCCTCCTATAATGTGTTCTCACAGAGCCCTGCCTGGTGTGGTTCAGTTACTTGGGCCTTACCCTGCAAGGTGAAAGGTCGCTGCTTTGGTCTGAGGTCGCCTCCCACCCGTACCAGGGCTCAATTCCTGGGTTGGGGGGCTGGCATGATTCCCCTGTCAGGGTGTGGCCCCCTCCCATCGGGGCATTGTTGGGGCACAGTAGCCCCACTCGGGGTGGCCTGGGGTCAGGCCAGGTGCACATGGGAATTGTATGGGTGTTTCTCTCCCTCTCTTTCTCCCTCCCTTTCTCTCTCTCTCTTTTAAAGATTGTATTTATTTATTTTTAGAAGGAAAGTAAGGGCGGGAGAAAGAGAGTGTGAGAAACATCAGTGTGTGGTTGTCTCTCCCACACCCGCTATGGGGGGACCTGGCCCGCAACCCAGGCATGTGCCCTGACTGGGAATCGAATCAGTGACCCCTTGGTTCACAGCCTGCGCTCAATCCATGGAGCCCCTCTCTGTCTCAAAACAAACAACAACAAAAACAAAAACAAAAAAAATACCTATGTAAAAAAATTTTTTAAAGCTGAAAACAAATACGTAAATTTCAAAAGAGTTCTCATAGAGTCCTGTACTTTTCATTAAGGACTCTTATAACAACTCTAATTAAGTAATTCTTTTTGTCGTTGCTGATATGAGTGTCTCCCCCACTCAATCAGAACCCCCACGAGGCCAGGTATCATGTCTATATCGCACGATACTGTATCTCCATCACTGTCGCATTATCTGGCACAATGTTTGTGGAACAAATGAATGAGTTGTAAGATTCTTGGAAAGAGAAACTTTGTCTCCCTTGGAGAACCCTGCCTAGGACCCGGCACGGCACGTGGTGATTTAGTAAATAATGGTTGGCTGAATGCCGATAATCTCAGGAATGCTCACCAAACGTTTTCTCGTGTTCATAGCAACGCTCTGCCCCAGAGCTGGGAGGTGGGAGCAACACAACTGCCCATCAGCGAATGAGGAGATAAACAAAACGTGGACTTTTTTTCAGCCCGGAAACGGAAGAAAATCCCATCACATCCTGAAACACGCATGGACCTTGCGGGCATTATGCTAAGTGAAATAAGTCACTAACAAAGAGACAAATGATGTATGATTCCACTTATACGAGGTACCTAGTGCCGTTCAAATGAATAGAAACAGGAAGTAGCAAGGTGGTTTCCAGGGGCCAGGGGAAGGAAGAGTGAGGAGTCTCTGTGTAATGGGCATGAAGTTTTAGTTCTGCAAGGTAAAAAAAGCTGCAGTCTGTTTCACATGTGAACGTGAATAGACTGAGCACCACAAAACTGTGCACTTACAGTGGTAACTTTCAGGTTATGCATTTTTACAATAAAAAACATGACACTGATTGACTGGATGTGGTAAAAGAGGGACAGGGAGACATCGATCGTATGTGGCAAGAGTTCAAGAGCAAGACCTAGGATGGGGACACGGACATAGATATGATCAGCCTGGAAAAATGAGAATGGAAGAATTCACCCAGGGAGACTGCGGAAAAATGAGGAGAGCCCGGGCTGGTGTAGCTCAGCGGATTGAGCGCAAGCTGTGAACCAAGGGGTCGCCGGTTCGATTCCCAGTCGGGGCACATGCCTGGGTTGCAGGCCAGGTCCTCAGTGCGGGGGGGGGGCACGTGAGAGGCAACCATACATTGATGTTTCTCTCCCTCTCTTTCTCCTGCCCTTCCCCTCTCTCTAAAAAAATAAATAAATAAAATCTTTGAGAAAAGAAAAATGAGACAGGAACATCCTGTTGAGAACCAAGGCTGAGGAATATCTCCACTGGGGGGGAGGGAAACGAAGCGGGACAGCCAGGCCCCGAATCAGCAGCTCTTTGCACCCCCGCCCATCACCACCCCGTCCCTGCTTCCTACCAGCAAACAGTGTCCTGACTTTCAACAGCCTAAGCCACGTTTTGTCTGGTTTTGAACCGCTATGAATGGGATCATTCGCTCGAAGGTATAATCTGTTAGGTCCGGCCTCTTTCACGGAATATTATGCTGGTAAGTTGGCTTCACAGTGAGTGTAGAAGTAGTTTGTTTTCTATGGACATCGGGGTTATGGATGAAAAGTGTGTCGTGTATGTTTTTGGGTGCATGGAAGTACACATTTTCGCTGGCTGTGGACCTAGGAGATGCTGATGTTCAATTTTAGTGCACACTGCCGAACACTTTTAGGGGATACTGCCACATACATTTTCCTGAGTGGCCGCAGCAATTTACATGTCCATGTGCAATATGCGAGCGTTTCAGTTACTCTGCACACTCACCAACACTTGGTTTTTCTCCGTGTTTTTAATATCTGTCATTCTGATGAGTCTATAGAGACTTCTCATAATAATTTTATTTTCCATTTTCCTGATGACCAGTAAGGTTGAGCCTCTTTTATATACTTATGGCCTCTTTTATGAAGTATCTTTTTAAGTAGTTTGGTCCAATTTCATCTTTCAATTCAGTCAGTACCAGGCCCTGGCTGGGTAGCTCAGTTGGCTAGAGTGTCATTCTGATAATGTAAGGTTTCGAGTTCAATCCCCGGTCAGGGCGTATACAAGAGGCAACCAATAAATGCATAAATAAGTGGAATAACAAATCAATGTTTCTCTCTCCCTTCCTCTCTCTAAAATCAATTCAAAGAAAAACAGCCATTACTAATCTTGACTCTTTTATTTTCAGATACATGTCACAAACAACTTAGTCTCTGTCCCCAAAAGTCTCAAAGTTTGATTGCTATTTCATGGAGTCTATACATCAATTTGGGGAGAATTTACATCTCTGTAGCGCTGAGTCATCCAACCATAAGCATGGTACTATATCTCATCTATGTGGGGCTTCCTTTTATTTCTCTCCATAATATTTTGAAGTTTTCTATGTAAAGCCCTTCAAAATCTTTCACATGACTTATCCCCAGTCCTTTGATATATTCTGTTATTATAAATGGCAATTAAATTTTAATTTCCTAATTGCTTGTTACAGGTATACAGAAACACAGTTGATCTTTATAAATTGACTTTTTATCTAAATTTTTTTACTATTTCTAACAGTTTATCTGTAGTTTTTTTTTCAGATTATATACATGAATGGGCAATCCTGTTTTGTGAATAATTTGAGTTTTAGTTCTTGGTTTTCAATCTTCACATTTTTCATTTCCTTTTCTTATGTTATTGCACTAGCTAGAACCCCTGGTACAAAGCCAAATAGAATTGATAATAGCAAGTATTGCTTCATTCTGAATCTCAGGGGGATCATTAAACATGGTGTCGACTACAGATTTTAATACAGATAATGTTTAACACACCAAGGACGTCTCCTATTTTGAGTTTACTGAAAAATTTTATCATGAGTTGTCTAATTTTACCAAATGTTTTCCTGCATCTATGGTATAATCACATTGCTTTTCTTCTTTATTCTGTCAGTGAGATAAATTGAAATGTGATGGACGCTCGACACTTCAGAGTCATCACTGGGAACTGTGCTGGGTGGGAATGGTTTTCTCTCTTCCCTTTCATACCATGAACCACAGTGTAACTATGTGAGCCTGGAGCTTCTTTCCTGCCACAGGGAGAGAGCCTGCCAGAAAGTAAGGTCAACCCAGAGGAAATCAAAGCCAAGATATGGGAAGGGGGGATGAGAGAGAGATAAAGACACCCACACAGAAAATAATGTTGGTGACAACATCTGAACCCTGATCTAACAGTATGTGAACTTTCCCCGGATAGACAAGATCGATGAACCAATGAAATGTTTTTATTACAGTATTTGCATTGATTTCACTTCTATTCAGCATGCCCACCTTGCGAGGAAGGTTTTCCCAAGCAAGTTGCAAAAATCACATCACACTGTTGAACGGAGGCTGCATTTCCATCCCAGCTGAGTGAGGGGATGGGGTACGCGGCTGGGACCGGGCACTGAGCGGAAACATGCAGTTCTAGGTGGCCTTAGTCAGACGGTATGGGAGACAGAGCGTGAAAACCCACACAGACCCACATCCGGGCACGACGGCACTGACCTGTAAATTCACGCACCTGTGAGCTCCTACCTTACCACAAGAGTCATTTCCCCAAATATAAAGACCTTCAGCCCTTTATCTTGGCCTTTAGAATGGGTTCAGAATTATCCAACCTGTCCTCCAAATTATAGATAAAAATTATTCTAGGAGTTTCTAGAACATGACAGGTGTGGGGAGACAGGGAGCAAGACAGCCAATGAAACAGACAAACTTTGGGCAAAGGGGACGATTTACAACTCAAGAAAAACCAAGGTTTTTTTTTCTAATTTTATGGAGACTCCGTCATCACTGCTATGATCCCCAGATGGACTGACGCTCCAGGAGTTCCCGGCCCAGGACTCTGCCCAGCACCGGGTCAGCCCCGGCATGCAGGTGGGCCCCTGGCTAAGACACTGGTTTAATGAAGCCATAGTCCATGCACTTGATGAGACACTCCCGGGCCGTCTGAATCACTGCTGCCTTCTTCTCGTCCGGTTCCTGCTTGCCCACCACAGTCAGGATCTCCAGCAGCTCACTCTCCACCAGCTTCTTGGCCAGCTCCGCATCGGCCGCCAGCAGGTTGTAGGCAGTGACCAGGCCCCGGTGTTGGATGCAGAGCTGGTCGTGCAGGCAAAGCCTCTGTAGGATCTCTAACCACTGAGAGGTCTGGAGCGGGGAAGGTGGGTAAGGAAGGGTTGGGGGAATCAGTGCGGGGACAGAGAGAGGAGATTTTGGACAAGACAAACAGAAGGCATCGGCCAGGCCCAGGTTCTGGGCTCTGAAGGGGCAGGCACACACCTGGTCCTGTGTGTATCCGGGACTCAGCGTGTGCCTACGTGGGTCCCTTGGGTCCCTGGAGCCCAGGAAATGGGAGAGTCACAGATGTGCCCTCCAGTGTTGAGACAGACGCTTGCCTCAGGGAAAGCGCTGAAGCCCAAGGACCAAGCAGGACGAGCCAGGTCTGGCAGGGACACCCCTCCCCTGGGCCGGGACAGCATCAGCACTGTGGACCTCAGAGAACACCCCCCCACACACCCCTACGTTAAACTGAGTATCCGAAAGAGCCTGCCTTTAAAGCAGACTTGATCTGAGTACATTTGGATCAAGGTGTTTCCATTTTTTGCCACCAGTAGAGAGGACGGCAGTGAACTCAGTTCAGCTTGGAGAAATAAAGTTTCATTTTGCACCCCCATGTACGTGACTGTAAATATCCCTTTCATTACACCCTGCTGCGAGGGCCACAGTGCCACCAAAGGAACTGGACACTGTGTCCACGTCAGAGAGCTCCCCCTGGGACCCCAGCCACGCCCATGCTTCTCCTGGGGAGCTTGAGGCTCCACAGCAGTGCTTAGCGTTGTGGCTGTTCATGCTGCTACTTTGAAACGATGAGCCATAAGCACCACCAAAGGCAGCGGGTGAAACCACAGTGGAAGAGACTTGAACTGGAAAACTCGGGAAGTTCAAATAATGAACACAAGGTGGCCACGGGGTGTAGACTCTCCTCCTCTCCGCAGGTGGTAGGAACAGGGGGTCTGGGAGTGGTCCCCCCCCTGGGGAAGGACCACACAGAGATTCCCTACAGCCCACCCCCTCCCGGCCCCAGAGCCCTCTCTCACCACTTGGGTCATCTTGAGGCACAGTTTCTGATGGGCTGCCGTCAGCATGGCCAGGGCCCCCG
>CM052545.1:97415891-97438731 GCA_028533065.1 Trachops cirrhosus
GTCCAGACACATCGTAATCACTCAGTAAACACGTATTATTCATTTAGAATACTGTATTTACTATTTACTGTTATTTTCCCTACTCTTCTGTTGGAGACTCTTCGGTGACTTCCTACTACACACCAGGCTAATGAACCGTCATGTATTTGTTGGATAAATGAGTGATGAGTGAAGGAATGAATGACTGCCTTCTAGGCACTGAAATAAAAGGAACAACCCTCACCTCAAAAGGCTCGCAATGCCACGGGGAGGACAGACGTGCAAAGACTGCAGCGAGGTGTGATAAGCACACAGTGGCAGCCCCACGGGTGGGGTGACTTGCTCCAGCAAGGTAAGGGTTGTGAGTTATTTTGAGCACTTACTCCAAGAGCCATATTCATGTGACCTCATTCAGTCCCAAAGCTGGTTTGGAATCGTGGTTCCCCTCTTTCACAGCAGAAAACCAGGACGTGGAGAAGTCAGGGAAATTGCCCGAGACCACAAGGGTGGCAAGTGACACGGTGAGGAGGACGCTTCCCCAGCAACGTCTGGTTTCACAGCCCATAATGTTGGCTGTCATGCTGTGCTGTCTCTGGGGGGACAGACAGCTTGGCTCCAGAGCCAGGTTCTGGAGGTGGCTAGGAGTCGGCCAGAGCTTACAGGTGGCACGCGGAGGTGGGAGGAGGAACATTCAGACGTTGGAAGGCATGAAACCGAGTGGTAAGAGTGAATTAGCACCCTTTACTCGGCAGGAAATTTCATGCTGTGCGCATTTTACTACATATACAAAAGCACTGGCAGAGCTGGGGAGGCACAGGAGGGAGGGGCCTCATGAAGCAACCCCACCTCCGCAGCCCAGCTCTGCAAGACCACCGTCTAGTGCACCTGCTCCACCTCCCACCACCTTCCCCACCTCGTCTCCCGTCATCCCCTTCTGTCCCTGCCCTCACCCGGAGCATCTACCTCATTTATGTTCTGCCAGAACACCCTGCACCTTCTCTTGGTCCACCTCTGCCCCTCCCTGAATTCCAAGTCGCCCAGCCCAGTTAGCAAAACACATAACCTCCACACCGCAGCTTTTCACTAGTACAGGATTCTAAGTCCATAGTATTTTTACCCAAACGCTATTCATCTGGATGCCTGGAATGATAAATACGGCTCCACACCCCCCTCCACCGTAAACCGTGTGGCTTGTCCTAGATCCTCGTGCAGAGAGGTCTGCTGTCGGTGCTCAGCCTTCGCAGCACACGCAGGGGCCGGAGCTGGGGCAACAGCATGGGGGCGAGTGGTAAGCACGAGAGCCATTTGTTAGCGGGCACTTTGCTGGGACCTGTGAACACCGGACGAGGGAAGTGCGATATCGAAAGAGAATGGACTTCAAGCTGCTAAAGCTGGCGCGGACCTTTTAGAACAACGAGAGGTCTAAACGCCGTAAACCTTGTGAGAGAATTCGTCCTAGCAGACTGTAAAGCCACAGGTGGGACGCCTGACCAATGAGAGGGGTCGGTTCAGGAGCAGGTTCACGCCGTGGAGCTGACAGATTCAGTGCAATGGCGTTGCTGCGCTTCCCGTAAAGTACTCTCGATGCCACTGCTCCCTTCTAGAAGGCCTAGGAAGTGCTTTGCCAACCTCGGGACTTCAGGGACGTGACCCTACCGTGGGTGGGGTGTTGTCTGTCCTTTGACACTTACCCCTGTTTGTTAGGAAGCGCCACCCGGATGTTTTTGGGGTGCTTGGGCATTTCTGGGTATGGTCAGGCCCTTAATTCACACTTAACCTACACCTTCACCAGCCTGCTGGTGGATTCTAATATGCTAATGCTTTTTCCTGCCTTTTCCATTGGGAATGAAGACAAGAGCCACGCCCCTTCCACTTTCTGCTCCGGGCAAGGCACCCCGGCGCCCACTGAAAGGCTGGAGGGAGCCCTGGGCCCACCACTGCCTCACCGTTATCCACCACGTAGACGGTGCGTGAGTTGTCATGGACGGACAGGTCCTTCCTGGGCACGTTCTTATTGAGCAGGTTCAGGGCCTGGTCCCTGCCCTGGCCTGACACCTTCTTGCTGACCAGCATGTCAAGCAGGTGGTTGGTGATCTGCTTCAGGTCCTTCTTGGTGTCTGAGGAAGGAGAGGACAGGCGTGAGTGGGGAGGACTCGACAGCCTCGGGTGTTTCGGGCCAGGAACGGACGGGGCTTCCACGGCTCTGGAAATATCACATCTGCCGCTTCCGGGATGGTGGAATTTACCAGGAGAGCATAGTACTGTCCATCCTGCCCCCCAAATGGTGGTGGGGGGACATCCCTAGACAACACTTGCAGGGGTCCTCCCGCCACTCCGAGCACTGACCTCCACGACAGCCTATTCAGCCTTGCACAGCTCTGGGTCCTAGAAAGTTCTCTATTCCGGGCAATGATTGGCAGGGGTCCAGGGATGCTTTGTGCCATTTTTAATAAACTGGTTTGATAAAATATTTTCCAGAAAGGAAATTTACACTGCATACAGACATCTGACTCCTGACCAATTCAGGCCGGCTGCATGCAAGCCTCTGTCTGGGCTTGCCAGGTCCTCCCCGCCTACTGGGGATCTTAACAAGCAGATGCTCCTTCCTGCTTTGCCCCTCCCCCGGCCTCTCTGAGACTTGGAGACTCTGTTCTCCTTCTAGGTCGGAGCCCAAAGGCAGGCAAGGCAGACAGACAGGGAGGCAGAAAGGAAGGCTTCCCAACCACATCACAGAAATTAATGACCAAGGGCCGAGGCTGCCTCCGCAGAGAAGAGGAGACAGAGGCGGGCAGGACAGCTTGTTTCCAGATAAAGATGTCCCGAGGGGGAGGTGACAGACAGACTGTGTGAGGCTGCAGGGGACAGAACTGGAGCCAGAGGAGGGCCGATGGCACAGGCAGCTAGATCGGAAATCAACATTTAGAATCTCTGAGCAGAGAGAGGTCTGTGACCGCTCACTACCTCGCAAGGAAGTCCCGGGCCTGTGACCCACGGCACACCCAGGGGCTTGAACACTACTTGCACACGGGGGCCTGTCCATGGAGAACCGGTTCCATAGAAAGCCTGGTGGCCCACTAGAGAGGCCACAAGGAGGGAAACCAAGGTGGCCCAGGCAGCATCTCCGGTTAGCCACCAGCCACACGCGTGAGGCCAGTTCCGAGCCTCCTGTGATTCTAGTGCAGGGAAGGCTCGTGACCTGCTGACCACTACACTGGTAAGTCAGAACCCTGTCAGGGCGAGCCCAGCAGTCTCCGGAAGCTGATATCACTAATCTACAAAGAGCTCTCGTGGATCAGTAAGAAAGCGCTGGAAAAACAGACACCAGTGTGGCAAGCCATTCGAAGACAAAGAAGCCCAAATGGCTGATACAGATAAAGAAAAAAGATTAATCTCGATAGTAGTTTTTTTAAAATTCACACAAGATCATTTTTCTGACGAGGAAGATGTGTCTTTAAGAATGAGCGTGTTCGAGGCTGGTGAGAATGATCTGAGACCTGAACTCTTATGTTCAGTCGGTGAGCGTACAAACATGAGCACCATCTCAGAAAGGAATCGGAAAGTAAGGGGAGAGAGAGCATCAGTGACGTCACGGCTCTCGACCTAGTGCTCCCATTTCCCAGAGTTCGTCCAGGAAAAGAATGACAAACGCAGACAGAGATTCATCTGAAGAACGGTTACTGCAGTGTTTCACCAGCATGCCCTTAGAAACAACGTAAATCTCCAGAAATATAAAGCTGGCTGATGAATTATGATACAACCATAAAATGAAACACAATACAATTATTTATTTATTGCTTTAAATTTGTTAAATCTATTTTTTTAGAGAGGGGGAAGGGAGGGAGAAAGAGAGGGAGAGAAACATCAATGTGTGGTTGCCTCTTGAGCGCCCCCTACTGGGGACCTGGCCTGCAACCCAGGCATGTGCCTTGACTGGGAATCAAACAGGCGACCCTTTGGTTTGCAGGCTGGCTCTCACTCCACTGAGCCACAACGGCCAGGGCTGAAACTTAATAAAATTATTTAAAATCAAGTTTCCCTTAGGTGAAGCTGCTTCTGCGACCCTCCCAGACAGAGCAGGAGCTCCTAAAATGATGCCTAGGACCGGGATGCGCAGGAAGACGCAGGAGTCTGTGTGCGGTGTGTGGGAAGGAAACGCATGTGAAATTAATCACTATTAAAGTCAAAAGGAGTGCTTTTGAAGAATATTAAGTAGTGTGCCATACTAACCTAATGCTCAGTGAAGAGAAAACACAAAACTATCCATAGTCAAATTCCAATTTTGTTAAATAGATATTTATATGGATGGATAGGGGAAAAAAGTTATCTGGAAGGGTAATTACAAGGTATTTTTTTCATTGTTACATATTTCTAAACTTTTCCAAATCTCTCCAATAAGCCTCTGATACTTCTTTAAATCGTGGTAAAATATACATAAAACGAACTTATCATTTTAACCGTTTTTAAGCAGACAGCTCAGTGGCATGAAGGACTTTCTCCCTGTTATTCAACCATCGTCACCACCACCCACCTCCAAAACTTCCTCACCCTCTGAACTGAAAACTCTCACCCATTAAATGATTCTTCACGTCCCCCCACCCACCCCTGGCAACTGCCACTCCACTTCCTGCCTCTATGAGTCTGACAGCTTCGGAGACTGCGCGTGAGTGGAGTCGCACTGGGTCATCCTGTTCGTGACTGGCTTATTTCATTTAGTGTGACCTCCTCCAGGCTCGCCCACGTTGCATCCTGCGTCTGAATTTCCTTCCTTGTTAAAGCGGAGTGCATATTCCACGGTGTCTGTGTGTGTGTGAGACAGTTTGCTTACCCATTCATCGTCGATGGACATTTGACTTGCTTCTACCTCTAAATTGTTGTACGTAAACCTATGCATCTGTTATTTTTATAACCCTAAAATAAGTATGAACCCTGGCTGGTGTGGCTCAGAGGGTTGGGCGTCATCCCACAAACCAAACAGTCGCCAGCTTGACTCCTGGTCGGGGCACAGGCCTGGGCTGGGGGCCAGGTCCCTGGCTGGGGACGTGCAAGAGGCAGCCGATGTCTCTCTCACACATTGATGTTTCTCTCTCTTTCTCCCTCCCTTGCCCTTTCTGTAAAATTAAATAAATAAGATTTTTTTGTGAAAATAAGACCAGACCACCTCTGCATAGAGGGAATCCCCAGTCTGAGGTGGCACCCGACCCTCCCCTGCCCTCAGACCCCAGAACCGACCCTGAAGACCGCCTCCTACCCAGAACCAGGGCCTCCTCCTTCCCTCGATGCTCCCGCTTGTCCTCCCCGGACAGAGAGTCGATGATGGCCTGGAGCAGGTTGCAGACGGCCAGAGACATCTCCTCGCTGTCCACCGCCATGAGGCTGCAGATTCGGTCTATCCGGACTGCGTGGAGAATCGCCGTGGCCTGGAGCGCCAGCAAACCACAGTTAGCCGTGCGGGTGGGGTCGGGGGTGGGAGATCACCACCCCATGCAGCAGGCAGCCTGCGTCTCCAGGCCCAGGGCCCGGGAGCGCCCTTGACACGAGCCACGCCCCTTTCCAGAGCTTCAGAGCCACTGGCCACGTGGAGTTACCCAGCACCTGCCACGTGGCGAGTTCACACGGAGACGTGCTGTACGTGTGAAATACACACTGGATTTTGGAGACTTAGTGTGAAAAGGGGTAAAACCGTCAAAGCCTGTGCATTCGGCTCTTCCTCAGAAACGACCTTCAGTGGCCTCATCTCTGCGTAGACCTATTTCCAGCTCGGAGTTAAAACACAGGAGCACTCCGGGACCACACAACCATAGCTGGAGGGGGCCCTTTAGACTTTGCATCAGGGTCTGTTGACGCCAGCCCCGCCCCGCCTACATGTCACCTCCAGGCCCTCCCACCAGCAGTCCTTTGGGCCAAGCGCCCACACCCGGGCCCTCACCCTGGCCCGGTGGCC
The DNA here is from genome assembly GCA_028533065.1 of Trachops cirrhosus. Classification (NCBI taxonomy): domain Eukaryota; kingdom Metazoa; phylum Chordata; class Mammalia; order Chiroptera; family Phyllostomidae; genus Trachops; species Trachops cirrhosus. The sequence continues at coordinate 97,421,812 of CM052545.1, forward strand.
ACTGCACATGCCCGACAGGGTGCGCACGGCAGCCAGCACCAGCTCCGGACGCTTGGTGTCCATCAGCTGCAGAAGCAGGGCCACACCGTTGTTCTGGAAGATCCTTTCTGCCCCTGCTTCTTCGCGGCCCAGTACAATGAGGTTGTTGGCAGCCTGCGAGGAGAGACAGTGAGGGTGAGGAGGAAGGAGGGCGGCTGCGGCCTTGGTCCTGGGCCAAGGGCAGGGTCCCGTTCAAGAACTGGGTCTTCAAAACATCTTTATATTCTTTCGCCCTATAATCTTACTCTTAGAAACACAACCCAAGGATATAACGCAACATAAAGACACCATAACTTGCATAATGACCAGCTTCATGAAAACACAATCAGAACCGTAGGTTCAACCCTGAACTTATGTTAACATAATGCTGGGTGCATATACGCTTATGGATATGGACTTAAAAAAGGCAGAGAGTGTTAAACTAATGAAACAAAGAGGCCATTAGACCGAGGTTGCTTTAATGCCTTGGCAGCTAACCTAAGCAAACCAAGACCCAACTAAGCCTGTAAGGCCTCAAGGTTAAGAAGTCCAGACTCAAGAACAATGAATCACAGTCAACGAGGCTTTCCCAAAGAGTGAGCAGCTTAACGCTATAGCCGATCAAATAATGTCCTTGCTGTGCTTCCCCCAGTTTCCTGGAAGTCCTTCCCCGGCTGCAGTTGGGCTCGGGAGCACTTCCTGTCTTGACACTGCCTGATTCAAATTGATTTTGCCCAAATAAACTCTTAAAATTTTCAACAGGCCTCAGCTCACCTTTTAACAGAAGAGTTTTTATGCGGAGAATTATCTTCCTTGAATATGGGTTTGGCATTTTGTTTGTTGGTTCGTTTACCTGTTCAGGGTAATCTGAAGTTGCAAGACTTTCTGCTCAGGGAGGTGGAAGGTGGGGGGCAGAGAGAGCACGAGACGAGTCAGGAAAGCCCTGGGTTTGAGTTCTGATTCTGCTACATGCTAGCTGTGTGGCCTTGGGCAAGTCATAGAACCTCTCTGGGCCCTAGATTCCGGTACGTAAAATTAGGCAGTTGAGCTGGAAGGTTCCCAAGTGTCTTCCCGCCCTAAAGCCTTCCAACTTGAGGATACACGAACCTTACAAGGCCTAGATCAGAAGAGAAGGCATTGACGGGGACCAGAGAACCTCGGGCTGGGGGAAGAACTCATGAAGCAGAAGGAGGAGGAGGAGGGAGGGGGGCAAAGAGATGGGGAGCGGGTGGTTGGGAGGGGGCTGACTAGAGAATCCCAGGAAAGCAAGACCAGAGCCATCATCGCTCTGCCAGTCACCGCTTTGAATTTTACCAAGTGCTTTCTTCTGTAACAACTCATCCAGTCTTCACAAGAGTTCGTTATAAAACATATTTGCATATTATATGGCCTTACTGACTATAAAGCTAACAAAAATTCCCCAGGCATTATTTACCAAGTCCTTACAAATGTAAAACATTCACAGGATCATTTGTTTTTCCCCTCTGAAAAAGCGCTAGAAGGGAAAAGGGGAAAAATGCAACAAATTTGGCTAAGAGGATTAGTATCATGAGTCTTTTCACATTTCAGAATGAATTTTTGCAACGTTTTGTAATACAATAAAACATTACATCACTTTTCTCAGGGTGAGGCACACGAGACACTCAAAATATCAAAATCAATGTGACGGAAAAAAATCTGATGAACAAAACATCAAAAATGTAAATATACACCATCCACCCCTGCTACATAACTCTCCTCATTGGCCTCACCCCAAACGCCGCCCTTCTTACAGTTCCCGTTGTTTTCTAAAGTGCTTAACCCTTGGCCTATTTTTGTCCACGTTCTCCAAGGAGACGCCCCCACCACCCCATTCCTGCTCCCCAAAATGTGCAGAGCGGGAGCTGGGCCTGAATTGCGAGTAGTTACTCCGTGAGTCCGACAGCACCCCCTGCTGGTCGGCTGCTCAGCCAGCACTCACCTTCTCCAGTCTATCAGCTTCACTGTTTTCGTCCAGGAGGATCTCAAACATCTTCTGTACCCTCGAGTCCGTGGAGAACTGCACACGGAGCTGAGGAAGGAGGAGGGAGTGGGGAGGAGAGCAGGCAGAGGTCCACGTTCCAGTCAGCTCCTCGTGGAGTTCCACTCGGCCCCTGCACTGTCATTCATTCATTCACTCATTCATCCATTCATTCAATGAAAGTTTACTGAACAACTACTAGGTGCCAGACGCTGCTGCAGATGTTTAGATGCTGGAGCTAGATCGTCGAACAAAATCAAGGCCTTGCCCCACAAAGCTTCCAATTTGGTCATTCCAAGTCTTGGAAGGCAAGGAATCATCACCCCAATTTTGAAATCTTGTAAACAGCTATGAGACATTTAAATATGGGCTAAAACTGAAATAGGCATCCAGGATCAGAAACTGGAAGCAGTTTTAAAGCAGCTCCTTAAGCAATTAAAAGTACTAATTAGATGTCTCATCCCTGACAGTCCCACCCCAGCCTCTGTGCTGCAAAGTTTTCATAAAATGACCAAACTGATCACATCCCCCACCTCGCCAGCTCCTTCTGCACCTCCCACTACTTCCGTGTGCCGTCCACACTCGCTCCTACATCCTCCCTGGCCTTTGGGGAAGGGAGGGGTCTCTCATGCACCGCCCCTCCTCCGCCCCTCCTTAGTTTGTGTTTCTTCAGCCCGGAGGCCCCCCTGTGGACAGTGGTCCCAGCACGGGGCTGCCCCGGGCACCGAGCAGTTACTGATTCTTGGAGCGGAGGGATCAGCTCCCCTCCTGCTCCAACAGAGAGAAAACGGACACCCCAGGGGGCCCCTCAGAAAATTGGCAGCTAAGGCAGGACTAGGGTGCAGAATTCCTCACCTCTGGTCCAAGTTCTCCCCACTTCACTCCACTTTCCTAGAAAAGATTTCCTCTTCCTCCTGGCTCCTGACTCTCCTCTGTCCACCACCCCACCAACACACCGCCCCCCCATGCCCATTCCTAGGTATCTCATGCTTCTTTATGCTCCTAGAAAGAAAGGAAGAGTTGTAGACGTACTAAGTTGCAATAAAAAAAAAAAACACAACCCTCCATCTGGAACGTAAAAGACCCATGCTCTGGCCTGGCTGGCTCCGACACTGAACCCAGCTCGGCAGCCTCTCTGACCGCTCACGGATGGGTGACTTGCTCAGCTGCTCCGAGGTACCTGCGGGTGCCACGTGTCCACCCCATCCAAGGGTGCGGAGATAGGACTAGCCTCGCCCTAATGTCCTGCATCTCTGACATGCCCTTGCTAGGAATGGGGGGAGGTAGCCAAGGCTTGTGGGAAGGGGCCTGGCTCACCTTCTCCTGGATGCTTGTGTTGAGCCTCCGCAGTGTCTCCTGGAAGTTCTGGTTCTGCGGCTGGAGGGTGGCGCAGCGCTGCACGTCCTTGAAGGCCTGGTCCAGCTTCCCCAGGTGCTCCAGGGCCTGGCATCGCCGATACAGAGCCTTGATGTCCGAGGAGTTGATGTCAATGGCTAGCGAGGGTGACAGGCAGGGCCTTAGGGGGCCGGGCTGCAGACCTCCGTCCCTGCTCCCTTGCCACTGCTCCCAATCTCTTCCTTGGAGATTAACCTCCCCCCACCCCATGTGGACTATCTGGCCCAAGGCTCTCCTTTGTTAGGGAAAGGCTAAAAATCATACTCTCAAGGTTGGAAGGGAGTTTAAGGGTCGTCTTGCCCAATTGCAGATGCCCTAGAGTCTGCTGCGTGATGATCCCTGCCAAGTGTTCATCCAGCTGGCGCTTGCGTGCCTCAAGCAGCGGGGAGCTTGCTCCTTCTCAGGCAGCCAGGCAGCTCCATCATAAAGCCCTTCCTTCCCTTTCCCTTCCTGAAACATGTCTCTCAGCCCTTTTATCCCAAGTCCAGCCCTGGAACCCCCATGATGAAACTCAATCTTTCTTCCTCGTGACAGTTTTTGCTTTTTAGGGATTTGAAGGCAGCGTTCCTCCGTCCCACCTGGGAGTTGCCTTCTCTGAGCTAATTGTTGCCACTTCCCTTGACTGCCCCTCACGGGGTGTGTTTCCAGGCCCCTCCCCGGCGGGTTCCCTCCCTCTGAACTCATTCCAGGCTCTCTGTTTCTCCAAAAAGAGTGGCAACCAGATCAAAACCCAACACAGGCCTGCAGCCAAGAGAAGTCTCTCCACTTTAATCATGCACTTAAGTCCACGTTGACTTACATTTATTTTTTATGCTTATTTCTTCCAGTGTCTGTGGGCCAGGCTAGTGCCTCCTCTTTCCCCAGAAGAAGCCGGGCCCCCACGGAGCCGACTGGGCTGATGGACCTGGTCCTGGGGATCCCCCATGAGAAAATCCGAATTTACAACACAGGGGGCGGGGTGTCGTGACTGTGACAAAGGTCTTCAGAAGCAATCTCTTAAGAAAAGAAACCGCTTCAATGTACTTAACGTGTAACTCCATTTGCAAAGACGTGACTTAGGGATGGATGGCCCATCTGAAGCCCCGCCTACAACACCTAGGTTGACCTTGACACAGTTTGTAACTCCTCCAGGTGTCAAGAGCCTCTTGGACAGAACAGGGATGCTGAGGAGGTGGGGCCACGGAGCGGGGGTGTGGCTCACCTCTGGAGGCGTCTGAAGCCGCCTGAGCATAGCTCTCCTGAGAAAGAGAAGGAGCAGGAGGAGGAGACTTAGTTCATGGGGCCCATCGCAGAGACAACCTGAGAGGGTCCCCACGGGAAGGGGAGGGTGCCGCTGGGAGCTGCTGGCTGTCAGGGGCCAGGCAAGGGCCCCTGGCCGGTTGTGGAAAAGTGGGTGAGATTTGGATTTGAATCTGGGCCCTGCTGCTAACCATCTGGGAGATCTTGGACAAGCCATTGAACGCTCTGAGCCTTTAGATTCTTATCTGCGGTATGAGCATAACAGCGGCTGCCTGAGCAGGCTGTTATTTAAAAACACTACGACATAACCTATGAAAAGCCCCTGGCTTGATGCCGGTTCCCGTTATGCTGGCTCCCTCTGGGGGGACTTCTGTCTCCCAGAGGAGTGGGCCTAGGAAAGCGGTGAGAGGCACCCTTCTCCACCTGAGGGGTCCAGGTGGGTGGCTGGGATGCCAGAAGATGGGCGAAGCCCATCAGGACGGGGAGGCTGCCTGCCTCCACACCCCCGCACCCCAGCCCGGCCGCAGCCCCCGGCCCCACCCCAGACCGTTTTCAGGCCACAGGCCGCCCGGTTCCGATAGAGCGTGGCCTTCAGGGCCTTATCCTTGGTCAGCTTCAGGGCCTGGCCGTAGCTCTTGGTCGCGGCCTTGTAGTCCTGGAGCTGGAAGTGCCGGTTCCCCTCCTCCTTCAGCTGCGCAGCTTCGGCTTCCGCCTCCGCCATCTGTCGGGACAGGGCAGCTCGGTCTGGCCAGCCACTCACTCCAGCCCTGGGGCCGGAGCTCCAGGGAGAAGGGGAGGATTCTCCCTAGAAGGTCCCTATGCCCAGCACCCCCAAATCCGTTACCCAAAAGAACATTACAGCATTTGCTTGGAGTACGGCCTGAGTTGAGAGGGGCCACAGAGTCCCTGTGCCTCCCTCTCTGTCCCTCCCCGCTGGGCAGATGAAGCCACCACGCCAGAGGCCAGAACTCTCCTTACAGGCCTTACAAGTCCTTGTTGGTGCCCCTTCTCCCGCCCCGTCCCTGGGGCAGTCCGACAGGCTCACCTCCTCACGACAACAATGCTCTCAGTCTGTTCTCCTGTGACAAGGCTCCTCTGAGCCCCTGGCGCCAACCCCCAGCCCGCCGGCCTCTGTCTGCCCCTCCCAGCCCCAACCCAGGAGACTTTATCATCCCTGCCAGTGGCCCCAGACCATATTTGGCCACAGGGGCAGGTGCCCCTGGAGTCTGTCATTGATACTCAGGGCCCTCCCCCTCCTCGGACTGGACAGTCGGTGCCACGTGGAGATGTGACTCACCTCTGCCCCAGCACCCTGCTCAGGGGCAGTTCTGGGGCTCAGGCACTCACACCATGAAGAGTGAGAGAAAGATCCAGAAGGTATGGGAACCCCCAGAAGACCTCCTTCCCTAGGCACAGCTATAGTACCCTCCATCCAGGGTAGACAGCCTCCTGTCCCTCCCCCAACCACAGCTATTTTTGGGAGCAGAGTGACAGCTGAGGGGCTGACAGACTTGCATGCACGGAGCAGCTGCCCGGGTCCCGGAGGGGCTGAAGGCTTCCAGAAATGCCCTTCTGGAGGGAGGGGGGAAGAAGAGGAGGAACGTTCTTTCCCTCTTCTGCTTGCCCACAACTTTCCTATCCCTCTGGCATTCACTCGTTGAAATGCCCTTGCTTTCCAGAAAGTCCAGCAGACTGGGTAGCTCAGTTTAACGTAAGTGGGTTCAGTTTTGTCTGCACGTCTTCTCCTGTTCCTCCCCATTCGGCCTACCTCTCCTGTCTGGCTGGGCACTCCCCACCGGACCGAAGTCTTCTCCTCTGCAAGAGCTGGGCCAACCTGGCAGTCCCCGGAGACCAAGGCCCGTACCCCCTATCCCACTGGGAACTCTCCGGGGACAAGCTGAGTCTCCCACATCAGAAAGGGGTCTTCCTGGGAGAAGAGCTGTGCGCTCACCACTAGAGAGGACACCCCGGGGTGGGGCAGGACTTGTTTCTCCCCGTCCAACTGAGGGCTGAGTGCTAATGTGTGGGATCGTCCCCACTGGGACTCAGAACTCCCTTGTCTTTCGGTGCCTCCAGGCCTGGACTCTGAGTCTCCTCTCCATGGGCAAGCGTAGCATCTCATGCGGTTGGGCTTCCCCTGGGCAGAGCCTGGAGAGGTCAGTGCCCAGCGCGGTTTCCTACTGGACACACAGATGAATGAGTGGAGTCTGCATGCGGACGCTTTGGTTCACTCACCACCGTTGTGCCCCCTGCCCGTGCACCTTCAGACTTAGCCGCCATTGGCCAGGAAGGACGCTGAAGAAAAGGCAAAGGAGGGTCATCCGCACTAGGTCCTGTTTCTGGCTCTGTGACCTTGGACACACAGCTATGACTTTGGATGAGTTCTACTGCCCTGCTGGACACAAGGCCCATCCCTGATGCATGTTCGTCCAGTGTAAGTTGTAAAAGAAAGGCTGGATGGATGCGTTCCCTGAGCTCATGGGGTCCCTAATCCTGGGCCCCTTTGTGGGGCAAGTTCTCTGGAGCGAAGAGGTAATAATGACAAAGGATTCTGCCGCTCCTGTGACTTTAGGTCCAGTGAATCCCAGATACAAAGCCTGAGTCAGCCCTTCATTCCACAAGCATTTCTGAAGCATCTACTATGGGCCAGGAACTGTGAACGGTCACAAAAACGGAGAACACTCGCCCTGGCTGGTGTAGCTCAGTGGATTGAGCGCGGGCTGCGAGCCAAAGCATCGCAGGTTCGATTCCCAGTCAGGGCACATGCCTGGGTTGTGGGCCAAGTCCCCAGTGGGGACCACATGAGAGGCAACCACACATTGATGTTTCTCTCTCTCTCCTTCTCCCTCCATTCCCCTCTCTAAAAGTAAATAAATAAATTCTAAAAAAAAATGGCTAACACTCGTGAGGACCTGGACCTGTGTCTATTCTGTTCACTCACACACCCCAAGGGGGTGCCTCTAATAGTGTGTGGTATGTAGTAGGCGCTCAACAATATTTGTTGAATGAACAAATAAAAGAATTCTGTAAACCTGCCACTTTAAATATGAGGAAAACTGGATGTTTTGAAGACATGTGAGAGGGGACACGACACCGTTTTAGAGGAGGTTTCCCTGAGTGATTAAAGGAGTTAATAGACGGAGAGCTCCTGGAACAATGCCCGCTGGACAGTGAGGCTCAGTATGCTTGCTTGCTGAATGCATGCATGAATGACTATTTAAGGAACCACCTACAGAGTGAGACACTTGTATCAGTTTGCTAGAGCTGCCATAACAAAGCACCAGACCAGGTGGCTTAAACATCAGAAATTATTTTCTCACAGCTCTGGAAGCTAAACGTGTAGGACCAAGGAGCCATTGGGGTTGGTTTCTGATGGGACTTCTCTTCCTGGCCCGTAGACAGCCGGCTTCCGTCCGTGTCTTTACCTGGCCGCTTCTCTGTGGGAGTGCAGAGAGAGCCAGCTCTGGGGTCTCTTCCTCTTCCCGAAAGGACACCAGTTCTGTGGGATCAGGGTCCCATCCTTTATGACTTCCTCGAGGGCCCTGTCTCCAAATACAGCCGCACTGGAGGGCAGGGCTTCCACGTATGAATTGGGAGTTTGGGGGACACAGTTCAAAACATACCATTTCCAGACAGAGAAATCCGCATGTGCAAAAGCACTGATGCAGGAAAGCCCATTCATGCCTTGGAAGAACTAACAGAAAGCCAGAAGATTTGATCTTAAAGAGGGAGGGATGGCTGAAGGGGTAATCATTAAGGCTGAATGGACCCTCATAAGGAGTTGGAATTTTTTCCCTGGATTTCGTGGCAGCCACTGCAGGGGCTTAGCGGGGAGAGAAACAGACCGGATTTCTGGTTTGAAATCAACACCCGGGTTGCAGTGCGGAGAACGCATGGGAGGAGGCGAAAATAGAAACAGGGAGGCAAGTGGAGAGGGGGCGCGGGAAACCAGGGGACTCGGAGCCCCGCGCAGCCGTGGCGATGGAGAGGCTGAGGGGCTGAGGGACAGGGGAGAGGAGGGCCGACAGGGAACACCCAGGTGTCTGGGGACAGCGCCCCCGTTCTCCGTCCTCGGCTTCGGGCGCCCCTCTGTGACGTGGGGGAAAAGGGCTGCTGGGAGCAGTAGGGGGCGTGTGCGAAGCTCCGAGAACAGTGCTCGCCGTCCTTGTCACTATTGCTATTGCTTTACGGTGTCGAGAACCGTAGGCATTTTCTGCTTTTGTAGTCATCGGATATTTTTAATCGATTTAATCCATTTTAAAAAGGCAGATAAGGGGAAGAGGGTAGTGGGAGGTTGGAGAGGGTCAAGGAGGTCAACTCTACGGTGACGGAAGGAGACTGAACTCTGGGTGATGAGCGCACAGTGCAACATACAGACGCTCCATGATAATATCGGACACTTGAAACTTACGTAATCTTAGTAACCAATGTCATCCCAATAAATTTAATTTTTTTAAAACAGTGATTTATTTCCAGACGGGTGAAGTTACAGGGTTTTTTATTCTGTTTTATTTTTTATTCATGTGTTCTAATTTTTCTAAATAAACGCGTAATACAAATACAATAAAGTCACTTTTTCAAATAAAAAAGAATAATCAGTTCTGCCTTCCGCCCAATGGCCCTCGGCTTTTGTAAGTCATCCCCCCCACAGAGCGCTGCTGCCTGGAGCCTGTTTAGTCTTCTGCCATCTCTGTGATCTCCGGGAAAACCAACCGCTCAGAACCTCGATTTCCCCATCTGTAAAGTGGGGCAAGAATCCCCGTGCTGAAGAAACGAAAGGCTGTTTGCATCTCGCAAGGCCCTGGGAGAGGCCGACCGCGGCGGCAGCGAGCTGTCCACCGGAAGGTGGGTACTACTAGGTGAGTCCGTTCCCCAGGCCTGAGCCTGGCGCGGCGCGACACTTTCCCTCCGCAACAGCAGAGGGCAGTGTCGCCGGCTGGGGCACCACCCGACCACGGGGGCGGCGCTCTGCCCCTCAGAGTCGTTCTTCTCCACGTGGGGACGCGGGATGGCGGCGGCGGTGGCGGTGGGTGTGCGTGGACGCGGGCGGGGCCGTCGCGGTCGGGCTGTGGGCCCCGGGCCCACGATGCGGGAGGGAGGCGGAAGCGGGGACCCTTCCTTCCCTGCCATGTGGCTGACGCCTGCTGCGCTTGTTGGCGCAGGACGAGGCGGCGGCGCGCGACGTGCAGCGGCTGCTAGTGCAGTTCCAGGATGAGGGCGGGCAGCTGCTGGGATCCCCGTTCGACGTGCCGGTGGACATCACCCCGGACAAGCTGCAGCTCATATGCAACGCGCTGCTGGCCCAGGTGAGTGGTGGCCGGTGCCGCCCGGGTCGGGCCCACAGGGGATCGGGAGACCGAAGGGGCCCCCACTATTCGCCGACAGCCGGCATTACACCCGGGGCGAGTCCCTGGAGTGCCACTTACTTACCCGGGGGATGGTCAGAAAGATGCATGGATGTGAGAGCGCTTTACACGCGGACCGTCGTGGTCCACAAGCATTGTCAAATGATTCCTCGCCGCAGCCCCTGATTAATTATCCCCATCGTTACAGTGTGCTTGGAGGCATTAAGTTATTCGCACGATGCTACGCAGTCGATGTTGGATTTGGATTCGGAGCCCAAAAGTGTCAAACTCAAAGAAAGCCCTGTTCTTTTAACTTCCAAGCCAATGTTTTCAAAGTGTTGCCCTGTGTACGGGTGGGAGGTGCTTAAAAATGCTGTGCTTGGACTCCGCCCCAGGCTTAGACACCAGACCCTGGGGTGAAGCGGAGAGTCTGTGTTTCCAAACAGTTTTTTTGGATGCTTCTTAACACATTATACAGCATGGTGTGGTGGTTTGAAAAACACTGCCTGATGGTCTATACTAGTCCTGGACTCTGCTCTTTTTAAAGAACACTGAAGAATCTGAACTAGTCGTTAGCGATAGGATGTTGGGCTAATTACCTCTTGCTCAGAGCCTCAGGGCTTTTTTCATCTATCAAGTGGGAATATGAATGACTGCCTCCCAGGGCTGTGGGAGGCTGCACATAAAGGGTTTCACAGTGCTGTGTAAGCATCTTACAGTTGCTCTTCGAGGATTAAAAAGGTCGACCTCCATGGGGAATGATGGGGGGTCCCGTAACTCAAGCAGTGTGGCGGAAAAGAGGGAAGCTTGACCTACCCACAGCTCAGTGGGCGGAGCCTCCCTGGTGTGAGTGGCCCCTGCCCAGCTTTTGATGGGGGAGTTGCCCTTTGCCATTGCCCTCCAGGAGGATCCCCTGCCACTGGCTTTCTACGTCCACGATGCAGAGATTGTCTCCTCGTTGGGGAGGACGCTGGAGTCGCAGGCGGTGGAGACAGAGAAGGTTCTCGACATCATTTACCAGCCACAGGCTATCTTCAAGGTCCGTGCGGTGACCCGCTGCACCAGCTCCTTGGAGGGTCACAGCGAGGCGGTCATTTCTGTGGCCTTCAGCCCCACGGGAAAGTAAGAACAGCTGCGGGATCCTGGAGGGAGTGCGGGGGTCCAAATTGTGATCCATGGGACCCAAGCTCTTGGCTCCGGTTGCAAGGAAGGGACTTCCCCAGTGGGGTTCAGTCCACGATGACCAAGGGTGCCTGCCTTGCAAGAGTCCTTCCTGCACTTGATCTCAGCTGCAAGCTCAGCTCTGCCCCTTCTAGCCATGTGTCCTGGGCAAGTCACTCAATCGTCATCTGTGAAACTGGGTTGCTGTTTTATTTTGTTGTTTTTAGATTTTGTTTATTTATTTTTAGAGAAAGGGGAAGGGAGGGAGAGAAGCGTTGATTGGCTGCCTCTCGCATGCCCTCAATCTGGGGACCTGGCCCCCAAACCAGGCATGTGCCCTGATCAGGAATCAAGCCAGTGACCTTCTGGTTTGTGGGGTGATGCCCAGACCAGCGAGCCACACCAGCCAGGGCAGAAACTGGGTTCCTTTGCTTTTCACAGCCCTCTGGGGATGATGAGAAGCTTGACCTCTGGTTACGGCTGTGGCCATCCTTTTAGGAAGGAAGAGAAGAGAAATGCCCTCCTGGGTCTTCTCCCAGATCGCATCCGTGTTATGCTTCTCCTCTTCAGGAGAGAGAGAAAAGTCCCGTCCCAGATTCTGTTCTCAGAAGACAGCTGAAAGACAGCAGACACAGGCAGTGTTTCGGGGTGAGTCCTACCCCTTGTCCCCACGGCAGAGGTCAGGCAGCGTCTCTTCCTCCACAGGTACCTGGCCAGTGGCTCTGGAGACACCACCGTGCGCTTCTGGGACCTCAGCACGGAGACGCCGCATTTCACCTGCCAGGGTCAGTGTGCAGTTGGCCGTTTAGTGAGTCTTAACGGTGGGTGGGGGATTCACTCAGCGCTTTAATTCGTGAGGAGGCCTGGAGCAGGCTCCAACGCCTTCACGCCCATTTACTCACTGCCTGTTCCTAGGCAGAGACCACTCTCGGGAGCCCAGCCAGCCACTTGTAAACAAGCAGACCACACTGAAGCGGAAGCGTGGGGTTGTGGGAAGGGACTGACTGGCTACTAACAAGGAGAACCTGGCCTAAATCCAGCCTCTGCCCTCGTGGTTCTCGAACTTACATGTGCCTCAGAATCACCTGGGGGGCTTGTTAATCTACAGACTGCTGGTTCCCGCCCCCAGAGTTTTTGTCTCTTGGTCTGGGGTGTGGCCCGAGGATTTGCTTTTGAAGTTCCTAGGGGGTGCCCGGACTGGGGAGCATGCACTAGCTGGGCAGTGACCTTGTGTGGGGGTGCCTACGCCCTTTCTAAGCTTCTGCTTTCTCTTGTGGAAATTGGAGGCGATAATTCTTGCTCGGCTTCTTACGTTAGAGCTGTTGTGAGATTTCAGGGGGTGACAGAAAACACTTGGTGCCCCGTGCCCCGTGAGAGATTATTAGAAAGAGGCGGTGTTAGCTGTGCAGCAGGATTCGTGGCTTTAGCACGTGGGCTGTGTGCTGCCTCTGCCTCGGAAGCCTTGTCTCTGCTTCTGTTCGATTGTTGGTTTACTCAGCAGCTGGTTTAGGGCTGCTCACCGTGTGCCAGGCACTGCTAGGAATCGGATAGAAACACGTTCCTCCTTTCCCCTCCCCTTCCTTCTCAGGACACAGACACTGGGTCCTTAGCATATCCTGGTCCCCAGACGGCAAGAAGCTGGCTTCGGGCTGCAAGAATGGCCAGGTAGGTGGCGGGCCGGGTGACCAGACAGGGACTCCGGGGTCACCTTCGTGGAGCTGGGTCAGAGCCAGGTTCTGAGTCTTCAGGGAGGGTGGGCGGGGCAGGGGAAGGCTGGGGCGGGTTACTCTGTGAATGTCCGTCTTTCAGATTCTCCTGTGGGACCCAAGCACGGGGAAGCAGGTGGGCAGGACCCTCACCGGCCACAGCAAGTGGGTCACAGGCCTGAGCTGGGAGCCGCTCCACACGTAAGAGACACTTACAGCTGGGGAGATGAGGAACAAGGGGTTCAGAGCTGTCCCCCACTCCACTCGATGCAGAGGGGACAAGGCGGGCAGTCTGACAGTGACCGTGAGGCAGGAAGCGGGGAAGGTCTTCTGCACCTGTGTCGCGGCTGGGGGTGGGGCTGCTGTTCATCACAGGGCCCGAGAGCCGCCTGGAGGTGCAGCTGGATCTTGAGGTCAGGAAGCTACCTAGACATTGTCCCTGACTCCTGATGTGGTGATGGGGACGTGCCATGGGAAGACGGGCATTGCCAGGTCGGAAGCGAGGTCACATCTCCCTCCCCCCGCTCCAGGAACCCCGAGTGCCGCTACGTGGCCAGCAGCTCCAAGGATGGCAGCGTGCGGGTCTGGGACACAACCTTGGGCCGCTGTGAGCGCATCCTCACGGGGCACACCCAGTCGGTCACCTGTCTCCGGTGGGGAGGAGACGGGCTGCTCTACTCTGCCTCGCAGGACCGTACCCTCAAAGTCTGGAGGGCTCGCGACGTAAGAGCTGGGGGCGTCGGGAAGCCAGTCTGGGGAGGCCAGCACTAGAGGGCACATGGACCAGTGTTTCCGGGGCGTGTTCTGGGAGCCAGGTCGGGGAGGCACGCGGGGACTGGGGTGCTGCACTAAGGGGAGGCCCGTGTCCATTACGTTGGCGGGCTCTGCAAGTTCCTGCTGCAGCAGCCTCTTTGGCGTCCTTAACTGAACCTGCCATATCCCAAACTCACCTGCCTGGAGCCTTGGTATTCTGATGTACTTCCTTCCGGGAAACATGTCTTCAGAAACATTGCTCTGAGCGCACGCCCTCTTTTTACAAACGAGGGGAGACGTGAGGCCACAAGGGTGGTGTGGTGAAGATCACGCTGAATGAATGAGGGTCCCGGTTCTGAGTCTCCTGGGACTAATCTCAGGGTGCAGGTTCCCCAGGGCCGAGAGTGGTGGGTGTGTCTGACCCGTCTCCTTCTGCCCCAGGGCGTGCTGTGCCGGACGCTGCAGGGCCACGGCCACTGGGTGAATACCATGGCCCTTAGCACGGACTACGCCCTGCGCACGGGGGCCTTTGAGCCAGCCGAGGCCTCAGTTAACCCCCAAGACGTCCAGGGGTCCTGTGAGTGAACGGGAGAAGCGGGAGGGAGCTGCTTGGCAAAGAGCCGGTTCTCTAGCTTAACGCGTGAGAGTCGGACCTGGGCCGGGGGGTTTGCTGTTCCTGTCGGATGTTCTGATCAGCCTTGTTCCTCATCTCCTCCTCTCCCCGCGGTGCGTGGCCACAGTGCAGGAGCTAAAGGAGAGGGCCCTGAGCCGGTACAACCTGGTGCGGGTGAGTATGTGCCTGCGCGCCCCGCCCCGCCCCGCGCTCTCCCTGGCCCAGTCCCCCGGCACTGCGGACGCTCGGCCCCCGCTGCCTCCAGCCCCACCTCAGAGAGTGCCTTTTCCGGAAAGTCGTTCTTGCAAACCCTGGTTTATACTCCTAAGATCCTAACGTGCGGGGTATCGCTGTATTTCATCTTGTCTTTGTTGCTTCTCTGTATTTCGTTCCCAAGGTACCTCTCTTTAATTCCGTTTGTCTAAGTAACACATTCGTGTGACCTAAGGTTCCGAGGACACAGAAGGGTGGGCAGTGGATAACCTCTCACCTCCATCACACGCTCGATCGTGAAGCATCGACGTGCCACGAGTGTCTTGTCTCTCCTTCCAGAGACCTCATATGTCCACGTGTGTGTGTGTGTGTGTACGCTGAGTGCGGTCCGGTCACGTGCTGCGTGGTGACGTTTCGGTCAGCGGTGGGCCACGCACGCAACAGTGGCCCCACAGGATGATAATGAAAAATTCCCGCTGACTAGGCATGTAGCCGGCCTGACGCCCCGTCGCGATGCATTAGTGTTGTCAGAGGGCACTCCTGATGCTTACGAAAAGCCCGCTGTGAACGGTGTGCCCCGTGTGGTGGCAGTGGCTTCGCGTGTCTCTGCACCGTTTTCTCGGGTGGTTTGTGCGGTGACACGCCGTGCAGGAGCCGTGGGCTGTGCCCTACAGCCTGGCCGTGTAGGAGGCTGTGCCACCTAGGTGGCGTGAGTGCCCTCTGTGACGTGCACACAGTGACACAATCACCAAGTGCCGCGTTTCTCAGAGCGTGCCCCTGTCACTGAGCAGCACAGACCCAGTGAGAAGCCCGTCCCCTTTGTAGCCCGCCGTCCCGGCCCTTGCTTTTCCACGTAACTGCTCATCTTAGAAGTTGCCCTGTGCTCACACGGTTTCCTTTTTCGGGAAGCAGCTCGTGTGAGTTAGCGGCTGGCCTGGGTCTCATCGCTGGTGTCCAGGGCTCAGCAGCCTGTCGGCAGCCGAGGCCGGCTTCTCCTGCCTGAGGCCAAATCCAATGCCGTGTGCTCTCTGCCTCCCCCAGGGCCAGGGCCCAGAGAGGCTGGTGTCTGGCTCGGACGACTTCACCTTATTCCTGTGGTCCCCAGCAGAGGACAAGAAGCCCCTCGCACGGATGACGGGACACCAGGCCCTCATCAACCAGGTGCTCTTCTCCCCGGACTCTCGCGTGGTCGCCAGCGCCTCCTTCGACAAGTCCATCAAGCTGTGGGATGGCAGGACGGGCAAGTGAGTGGGCGCGTGGGGAGGGAGAAGAGGCCACTGGTGCTCTGGAAGGAGCGTGGCTCTGCCACTTACTAGCGGTGTGGCCTTGGCAAGTGTTTGGATTTTCTGAGCCTCTGTTTCCTCTTGGGTAATAAGAAACCTTGAACGAGGTGGTATATTTATTTATTTTAAAGATTTTATTTATTTATTTATTTTTAGAAAGATGGGAAGAGAGGGAGAGAAACATCAATGTGTGGTTGCCTCTTGGGCGCCCCCTACTGGGGACGTGGCCCACAACCCAGGCATGTGCCCTGCCTGGGAATCGAACCGGCAACCCTTTGGTTCATAGGCCACACTCAATCCACTGAGCTACAGCAGCCAGGGCGAGATGGTATATTTAGCAGCAGCACTGAGTGGGCACTGAGAACACCAGTTCATCTCACATCTAAAGAGAGGAGATCTTAACGCTGGCCTCCCTCAAAGTGTGGTTTGTAGACGGGCGGCGGCAGCGGCGTCTGGGGGTTTGATAGAAATCAACCCCAGGACCCACCCAGAGCTTGTGAATCAGAACCTGCCCTTAGAAATTTTTTTAAATTATTTTCCAATTATAGTCGACGTGCAGCGTTAGTCTCGGGCGCACAGCAGGGCGACTGGACACTGAGATGCCTGACAAAGGGACCGCCCCGGTGAGGCTAGTGCCAGTCTGGCCCCGTACCTGGAGGTGGCGGTGGTGTTGACTCTGTTCCCATGGCTGCACTTGACCTCCCCGTGACTGTTTGGTGACCACCGATATGAACTTCTTAATCCCTTCACCCTTCCCGCCAGCCCGCCTTCAGTTTGGCCACCGTCAGCTTAGTCTCTGTATGTAGGAGTTTGTGTTTATTGTGTCTGTGCATTTGTTTTGATTTTTAGATTCCGCCTATTAGTGAAATCGTGTGGCATTTCTCTTCCTCTGTGTGACGTCGTGCACTTAGCACCATGCCCCCGAGGCCCCTCCGTGGGGTCACAGGCGGCAAGGTTTCGTTCTTCCGCGGGCTGCGGAATACCCCGTTGTGCGCGTGTGCTGTGTTTTCTTTCCCTGTTCACGTGTCGGTGGACGCTTGGGTTACTTCCGGATTTTGGCCGTTGTAACTCATGCTGCAGTCGGTGCACACGGAGATGCATGTTATCTTTTCGAATCAGTGTTTTGGATCTCTTGGATAAATACCCAGAAGTGGAAGTGCTGGGTCTATGGTAGTTTTAGTTTTAGGGTTTTTTT
>CM052545.1:97439231-97462854 GCA_028533065.1 Trachops cirrhosus
TGGCCCACGGCCTGCAGCAGAGCGTCCTGTACATTGATTCCAACGGAGGGCTGACAGCCTCCCGCATCCTCCAGCTACTTCAGGCGAGAACCCCAGATGAGGGAGAGCAGGTAAGGGGCAGGGGTGCTGGATTCCTCCGAAGCTCGGACACGAAGACCCCCATTACCCTTACGTTGTAAGAATGTTGGCCATTTAGATGAACGGCCCTTTCTGGGTTTGACACTTGCTGCTCTATCAATACTTCCTGTATTCTTCAAGCCTCCCTGTTATGACACCATCCCAGCTTGGATTCTACCCACACTGTCCTCCTGGGAAACCCAGCTCCTTGCATCCCTCCGTTCAGGCCTGGCAAACCCCCGGCGTCGCTGATTCTCCCCCATTTCTTGCCCACAGCAGACGCCACTAATCAGTCCATCACTCTTTCCCACTGTGCCCTGACTCGGCTTCTCAGCTCAGCACCCGGGCACCCACCGCTGTGACAGCCGGCCCATGAGACTAAGCCCGCTTGCCTTCCTGGACCTGAGCCCTGCTCTCCAGATGCCTGTTCCTGCTCAGCCTCAAAGCCCCCCTTCATCTCGCTGGACCCTGCTCCCTCTTATCCAGAGCCCCCTCTTCTCTCAGGCAGGGGCTCTCCGGAGAATCCAGGTGGCGCGCGCCTTCGACGTCTTCCAGGTGTTGGACGTGCTGCAGGACCTCCGAGGCGCTGTAGCCCAGCAGGTGAGCCCGCTGCTCTGCCCCTCCCTGCACCCGTGCTCGCCGTTCGTGGGCAGGTGTCCTATCACACTCTCTGGAGACCCCAGCTGCGCTCGCGGCTCCCAGGATGGGACTCTGAGTGCCCCCTTGTTTACGTGCTCCTCTCGCCCACTGGATAGTAACCCCCTGAGTACAAGGACCGTGTCGCATTCATCTCTGCAGCCCCCCCGGGGCCGGTTTTCAGCTGCAAATAATAGAGTGTGGCTGACAGACACACACTTCGAGGACGTCTGACGCCCTCCGATGCGTCTGGGGGTCGGCGGGGCCACATTATCAGGGCTCTAGGTTGGTGCGTCTGATTCTCTCGCTCTCTCCTCTTGTGCTTGCAGAGCAGCCGCTCTTGCTGTAGCCTCGTGTTTTTATACATCCTCATCCACATTCAGGGTGGTGAGAATAGATACTGCATTGGCCAAAAAGTCCGTTTAGTGTTTTCTGTAAGATAAAAGACACATTTTTCATTTTCACCAATAACTTTACTGATCTGGATGCTTTGAGTATGTGGGCCATCTCCCAGTATTGGCTCCTAGTGGGTAGAGGCTGCTGAACACCTGCCAGTGCACGAGACAGCCCCGCAGCAAAGAATTACGTGGCCAGAATGTCAGCAGTGCCAGCAAACTTTGCAAACCACTTTGACATGTTCAACCCGTCCCAGCACCTCCTCCATTCGCTGCACGAATCTTTTTTTGCATTGCAGTTGCATTTTTACCTTTCTTGAGATAATAAATCATAATACATAAAAAGTGTTGCTTATCTTCTTCCATCTTCAATATTAAAATGGCTGCACAGAAGCGCACCCGTTTCGATGGGTTTTTTGAATGCACGTGGATCCGACAGCTGTCACAATGCAATCTAACACAACTGAGCACTGCTAGAGCCTTTGTACAGAAAAGAAACTAAGGGAACTTATTGGTCAACCCAATACTTCGTAATCCCTTCACTTTTTCAACCCTTCCCCACAACCGCCCTCCCATCTAGTAACTGTCAAAATGTTCTCTGTGTCTGTGAGTCTGAGTTTGGTCTGCGTGTTCTTTATTTTGTGTTTTAGGTTCCACATATAGGTGAAATCATGTGACATTTCTCTTTCTCCGATTTACTTCACTCAGCACAGAACCTTCTAGGGCCATCCATGTTGTCGCAGGTGGCACAGTTTCCTTCTTTTTTCTTTCAATGGCTGAGTCATATTTTATTGTTTTTTTAAGGTTTTATTTATTTATTTTTAGAGAGAGGGGAAGGGAGGGAGAAAGAGAGGGAGAGAAACATCAATGTGGGAGAGATACATGGATCAGTTGCCTCCTGCACTCCCCCACGGGGGGCCCTGGCCCGCAACCCAGGCATGTGCCCTGACTGGGAATCGAACCGGTGACCCTTTGGTTCACAGGCTCAGTCCACTGAGCTACACCAGCCAGGGCAACATGCAGTCTTATATAACATAACATGATCACGGGAGTGATGTCTCGTTCCCTTTGCCATATAACACAGCCGGATTAAGACAGTGACTCTCCAAGACCTTTGACATTTTATTAGTCAGAGAAAGCCCTGGGACTCATCCACAGTCAAGGGTAGGGCATTGCTTATACAAGGGCTTGAGAACCTACAGGTAGGGAACGGGGGCCACCTTAGGGTCTCCCCACCACAGATGACCTGATAGCTCCACAGCTACGAGCAGGGCAAGGCTTGCTGTCCCATTGCAGCCAGAGATTTCAACCTGCCTCTCCCCAAAAGTGAGGGGGGCTAAGCCAGTTTCAGTTTTACCTTCTCTCTGTTGCCGTCCTCTCTTAGATAAGCTGCTGACTGGCCAAGAGTCAGTAAGTGGGAGGTGAAGGGAGACATTCCAAAGAAAGAGCAGATAATGCTGACTATCCCAAATTCGGCTGACATGAAGTGAAAAAAAAAAGTTGAGGAAACAGAATCAGCAAATGACTTGGATATATGAAGTAAGGGAGCCCCGGCTGGTGTGGCTCGGTGGACTGAGCACCGGCCTGTGAACTGAAAGGTCAGCAGTTCGATTCCCAGTCAGGAGGGCACATGCCTGGGTTGCGGGCCAGGTCCCCCCTTGGGGGCGTGCAGGAGGCTACTGATCAATGTATCTCTCCCACACTGATGTTTCTCTCCCTCTCTTTCTCCCTCCCTTCCCCTCTCTCTAAAACTAAATAAATAAGATCTTGAAAAAAGAAAAAGAAGAGGAAAGGGAGAAGGGAAGCATCGAAGACAGTTTAGGTCCAGGCAACCGAGAGGATGCTAATGCTTGTGTAGAGACAGAAAAGTGTGGTTTTAACAGATGGCCGTCTAGATAAGTCTATATTTGGAACCATTTTCGATAAGGAAGATGAGCCTCAGAGGCAGAGCTAGAAGGAGACAGTGAAGTAAAGAGGAAACTAAACGCACAGGAAGTTAGGAATTTGGGGGGTAGGCAGGAGAGGGGAAAGACGGCCACTAAGAAAATCCCTGACCAGGGACCACAACCCTCTGAACAGGGAATTCTCAGATTTCATTAGCTCGGGCTATCTGGGATGTCCTGTGATTTAAACCCTCTCTGTCCACGCGGTATTCCATGAAATCTGTTAGACGTACAAATGGGGTTGGAGAAAAGACATTGCTGGAATCAGGGGACCCCTGGGCGTCTGTGTGTGGTCAGGGAAGGTTCTTACCAGCCTGTGGGAGGAGCAAGCTTGTCCTCCAGCGGGAGGCCTCTAGGGAGCCCTCTAGAGGCCGAGTGGCTCAGCATCGCCCCTGCTTCCCCCCAACCTCTTAGGTGAGCGATTCTCCAGGGACTGTGAAGGTGGTAATTGTGGACTCTGTCACCGCTGTGGTCTCCCCGCTTCTGGGAGGTCAGCAGAGGGAAGGTGAGTGCTGTGTGTGGCAGAGCCCAGGGTCAGGGATGTGGTCCCGTCTCCCAGCTCTGGAGTCCAGCCTCCAGCCGGCCCAGCCCTGGCTGCCCCCTGCCCTCCTCCTCTGCTTCTCCTCCTCCAGGCTTGGCCTTGATGATGCAGCTGGCCCACGAGCTGAAGACCCTGGCCCGGGACCTTGGCGTGGCCGTGGTGGTGAGGAAGTGTGCTTGGCCAGCCGTGCTTGTCTTACACTTCATCGCTGGGCTTTCCCTAGCGGAAGAGGAACACGATTTCTAGCTATAGTCAGAATTTTTTTCCCCTTAAATAGAAGCTTCTTTATTTCCCTTAAATGGCAGCTTCTGAACCGCCCAAGTGGCCCTTTAAGAAAGGGTCACAGCCCAGCTTCCCTGGGTCATCCAGAACCCTGGACCAGGAGGGGTCGGTCCACAAACAGCCAAGGGATCAGGGGCGGCCTTGTTGCTCTGTTTACTTTCTGTAACACAGGTGAGCTCACAGGGAGTGAGTGCGTCCTGTCTCGTGCCCACGGCGGTCCCGTCACCGAGTGTCCCGTCACCAAGCGTTCGTTTCTCTCAGCCCCGAACCCCCGCCCCAGACAGCCGCTCATCTGGCTTCTGTCCCCCCAGTTTTGCCTTTTTTCAAAAGCTTCATAGAAAGGGATCTTTTTTGCTCTTAAAATGAGATTTTCTGCTTATGGAGTAATTTCTTACAAGTCTGCATGCTTCTCCGAGGGAGGGTAAAAAATAAATATGCGAGTCAAATTTGTACTCAGTCGCCACCTCTGCAGAAACGGTATTTTTACGTGTATGTCCGTAGAATCTTCTTTCTCTGCGTATGTACATGTGCTTTTAACCAACTTTCCAAAAAGACTGTAACTGTGTTAAAAAAAAACCTTACCATCTCATTCTGTTTCTCATGTCTTTAAAGATTCTTTCAGAATGCCATTTTTAGCAGTTACGTATTATCTTGTTTAAACCTGTGTTACAGGGTTTCCTTACCCATGACCAGCCTGGGCAGAGTAGAGCTGACCAACCAGATCAGGAACCCCTTTCCAGAACGCCCCCACCCCCCTGTACACCGATGCCCCCCTGACACATGGGTGGACATGGTCTCAGGATGCCCATCTGCGGGGCTGGGGGTGCAGCCTGAGCCCGCCAGTGGCCTCCCTTCAGGAAGTGCCGACAGCACATCTATTCCAGACACGTGCCCGTCAGCTTTGTCGGCGTCAGGCCCGAGACGTCGTGGTTTGGTGGAAAGAACCGTGCACAAGTTCTTTCCCAGGTTCCGGAGCCCAGGGTTCTAGGTCAAGGCAGGCTGCGGATAAGTTAACGGTGCCTCGAGATCCCATCTGTAAAATGGAGCAACAGGAGCGGGTGTCCTCTCTACGAGCATTTTGCGTCTGTAAGCCTTTGACTCTTTCTGCTGCAGGTGACCAACCACATGACCCGAGACAGGGACAGCGGGAAGCTCAGACCTGCGCTGGGCCGCTCCTGGAGCTTTGTGCCCAGCACCCGGGTTGTCCTGGCCAGCGGCGAAGGAGCAGGGGCACCGGGCAGCCAGCGCACCGTGCGTCTGACCAAATCTCCCCGTCTGGTGAGCCGGTCCCGGGGGCACCTAAAACTAATAGCAGTAATACTGAGAAATAACGGTAAAACTCATAATGATAAAACTAAGCCCTGGCAGGGTAGTTCAGTTGGTTAGAGTGTCGTCCCGATACTCCGAGGTTATGGGTTCTAGCCCCGGTCAGGGCACGTACAAGAAGCAGCCAATGAATAGATAGGTGGAACAACAAATCAGTGTTTCTCTCTCTCTCTCTTTCTCTGTAGTTGCTAAAAATCAATAAATTAAAATTATAATAATAAAGCTAAAAAAATGACCTGGGCCCTTGAGGGGGGTTTCTGTGCCCATAGATATCTTACAGAGAAAGTCTTGGGTGCTGAGACCTTGTAACTGGGGAGACTGCACACGTGGGTTGCTTAACTTGAAACCTTACCCCTCCCTCCTGTCTCTTCCCAGCCAACAGGTTTCCAGGAGACGGTGGACATTGGGACCTGGGGGACTCTGGAGCAGAGTCCAGCGTGACAGGGAGAGCGGATAGGACTGTGCTGTCGGCTGGGAAGGAGAGAGACCTCAAGGCCCCCAGCTGTCCTGCGCAGGCATGCCTCTGTTCGCTACTGCGCGGGGCCTGCCGGAGAAGCTCTCGGGCTGGGCAGAGGGGATATCTCAGTTTCCTCAGCTTCTCTGTCTGTGGGAACGTGCGGAGCTACTGCCGAGAGAGGATGCCGTGGCGGGAAGACCCAGGGATTCCTGCTGGAGCCAAGTTGTCTTCCCCAGTTTCCACCATGTATGTTTCTAGTGGGAGCCAAGTGCACCCCGGCCTGGGGACTCCCCGAAGGAGCGCACTGGTGATAGGACGGATAACCCCGTGCATCACCACCCCACCTGCCCTCCGTCCTGCCACGGGGCTGAACCACGAAGCTTGCCTTTGCTTCTTTTTTGTTTTTGCCTCCATAAAATGAGGCTCTCTTCCCCTTAGCTCTGTCTTCGAGTTCCTGAGTTGAAGTAACCTTGTAAATGTAAAACTCTTCTTCCACCTATGTCCTGCTCTTAAAAATGTCCAAAGGAAATTCCCTGAGCCCCAGATCCACCTCATTTACCCCAGAAGGTTGTTTTTCAGTTTCCTGCGGTGGGGCCCCAGAGAACAGTTATTTCTCTTTCACTCGCTGATTTGGTTTCACACACCTGCATGCATCCCCAGGACTGGGTGAGTCGGGGAGCTCCCTGTAGGCCCAGGGAGGTAATCTAAGGAAGGGAGGGTGTGACCCGCTCCTGGAGAATCCAGCCACTTGTTTAATATGCATGGTGCCCTGTGGGGCCTCTCCACGGTATAGAGTAACCAGAGGTGCTGAACCATGGTCTTGCCCGTAAACAGACAGAGGAGAATTTGCTCAGTAAATAGAGCCAGCTGGGAAAATTGATGCTGGCATAAATAATACATGGCAAATCTAGTCTTCATGCAGAAATTCATTGCCGGTGGCTCCGAGAGGCAATGTAATTACCCTTTTCTTCCTGCCAGCTGTACCACAGCCTCGTGCCTGGTGGATGAAACAACCCCCTTGTCTGTTACCAGCACTGTGGCCATCCGTCTGAGAGCTGTAACCCCGGCTGGGAGGAGAGGGGGACACCAGGGAAGGGAAAAGAAAAGGCCACGTAGAGAAATGATCGGGCTTACTGAACACATTTTTTTTTAAAGGAAGGTTGCCTGTCTCAGTTGGAGAGCCTGTTGTGTAATTAATTAGTTGTGTGTTGGCTGCAGGAACAGGGGGAGGCAGAGTCATAGATGGATGATATGACATTTAAAGGCGATACACAACAGCAGGGCTAGAGGTAAGAAGCGTGGAGCTTTGGAAGTGCGTGGCACACTGGCGGGAGGGTGTCTGCCTGAGTGGGGGCAGGACTGGGGGGCCTAACAGCGAACCCTGGTGCTGCTACCTCCAGGGCACACCCCAGGGGAAATTAACCTTCAGTATCCTTACTCTGTGAGCGGTCCGCGCGTTGGCACATCTCCGCAACCATGGCAGCAAACTGATGCACGTTAAGCTAGGAAGGGCATATCCCTGCGCCTCTTACCATTGGGCAGCCAGAGCCCATGAAGACCCCGCCAGCCAATCAAGCATTCTGTTTTGTGGAGCTCGCCGTCTTCTGCAGTTCTTCTCTCCACGGCACTCCAGTCCATTGGCGTTGGCGTTCAGCACGGAGCTGGTGGCCGTGTCTGGCCTGGGCAGCGGTCTGCCATGGTTCCAGGTGCTGAGTCCCTGACAGAGGACCCTAGAACAATGCGATTTGAGAGGCCTGTAAAGATCCTCTGGCCCGTCTTGCCATTTAACAGAGAAGGGAACTGAAGCCCAGGCCCTGGCTGGGTAGCTCAGTTGGTTAGAGCACTGTCCCAATACACTAAGGTTTTATGTTCCGTCTCTAGGCAAGGGACATGCAAGAAACAACCAGTGAGTGCATGAATAAGTGAAACAACAAATTGACGTTTCTTGTTGTTCTTCCCCTTCTCTGTCTCTAAAAAATCAATTAGAAAAGAAAAGGAGCTGAGGCCCCAAGGGGAGGAGTTGCAGTCCCGGTGGCAGAACCAGGCTGGAACCCAGAACTCCTGATTCCTAGGCCGGGACTCTCTGTCCCCGTGTTGCCTTTAATTTCCAATCTGCACTGCTCTGTTCCCACTGCGGCACTTACCCCAGCTGAACAGCCCTCATCCAAGTGGCCTCTCTGGCCATGGGAAGGCCCCCCATTCACTGCTCTGCCAGACCACCCAGTGACATGCATGCAGGACCTGGCCCCTCACAGTCGCTTCCTCCCGGGCCTTGTTCTTAGACCAGGGCTTTATCACCCAGCGTGCCGCCACCGCACGCTGCTCTGGTCACGCCACTCTGGACGGTTCCCCAGGCCAGCTCTTCTACCCAAGCGCCCCTGACTCCCGTAGGTGCTGCCTCTGTCCACCCCCACTGCCCACTGCAGCTGGTGTACCCACCCTCACATCCTCCCTTTCTTATGACTCAGTGGTGGTCCAGATGATTCAGGATCTTGGAATTAAGATCCAGGTTCAAAACCCTCCTGGGCCCTTTATGGCCAAATCACTTAAGGTAATGTCTCTCTGTCTTAGTGGTTAAAATCTAGGTTGCAGGGGAATTACATTTTCCTTATTGCTAAAATATATGTCTCAGGGAAATTAAACAGATGATTGATGTAAAGTGCCTTTCACAGGCACATAGTAGGTGCTTGGTCACTGGTAATTCTTCCGGCTCTTGCCAGAACAAACAAATATCAGGGCGCCAGGACTTCTAAGCCATGCTGCTGCTAATAAAAGAAGTAATATGATTTATTTTCTCACTACTGCTTGGGGAAAGGCATGCGCTTCATAAATATGTATTGGAAAGTACTTAGCAAATGAGTAGAAATAATAAAAATATGTCCCAGAAAACAGCTCCTATAAATATGTCACTTGGTAGACAAATTAGTGTTTTATTACTACTAAATACTATTGCTTGCAGAAAAGGATTTCAGATTACCAGCACAATGGGTGTGTTATTGACTGCCTCTGTGCGAGGGCACGATAAAGATGAAAAATAGTGATGGCAGTAATGCGAAAGGTGGGGAAGGAGGAGTGTGGACAGACGTGTCTCCGAGGTTGCCTGCTTCGGTGATGGGCATATTATTTAGCAGCATTCTGATGTTCTGACTGTCACACGGGCCAGAGGGCTCAGAAGAAATGATTTCCACGGGACGTTGTGAGTCCGGACTCCAGTTATCGGGTTGCACAGTGGATTACACCCACTCCCCTTGGGAAGGGAGCGCTCATCTTGTAACCTTTGATTTACAAAAAGACGTCTCTTTTTGGCCCCACCTCATCCTTGTTTTGGACCTATTCACTTTCTGGGACTGTAACATGGAGAGGCTGGGTGGAGAATGCTGTGTCTTCATCGCAGATCACAAATCTTTTCCAGAAATAAGACAGGATGTCCAATGTCCAGGCATCTCAAGAGACAAGGAACCAGAGAGAGGGGTAAAAAGGAGACAGTAAATGCCTTCACGTGGAAAATAAAACCCTGAAGAGAAGCAGAGAGGACAGGGAATTGCATCAAGGAAAGTTACCAAAATAGCCAGGTAGGAAAAAGACGGGCACATTTATTCCAGGTGCAGGAGGCTTCTAGAAGGCCAGGCATTCCTTGACTTCCAGGTAGTAGAAAGATCCAGTTTCAGATTCCAGCTGGTCTTCTGTGAGGCTTTGGGTCCATACTTAATCTGCAGAGAGCTTCATGGGTGTAATACTGCTCAGTTTGCTGGGTTGTTGGGAAGATGAGAAATGATACTTGTAAGGTGAGAGTCTGCACATAAAACTGTTTTTACTTTTCCTTGTGATATTCCTTATTTTAAAATGCAAAACACCAAAACAAAACAAATGGCTCAGAAGAACTCTGAGAGGTCTCCGTGGGCACCTAAAGCGTAAGAAAATTAAGTGTCAATAGACACCAGTCAAAAGCATTAGGATTTATATTATTTTCATGAGTAGGCATTTTCTTAGCTCACGGTGGCTGAGGATTCCCCATGCAACCCTGGTGCTTTACAGTTCACTAAACCTAGCGTGTTAGCTCGTTAGCTCGTTTACATCCTCGGACCAGCCTGCATTTCGGGGGTGGGGAGATGAGTTCAGGAAGGTACATAGCCGGTGAGTGGTTTCATCAGCACCTCATCACCCAGCCATTTTCATTCTTCCACAGCTTTCCTCTGCCTGGGGTGTCCAACCTTTGGCCCGAGGGTCACATGCAGCTCAAATGCAGCTCAACACAAAGTTATAAATTCACTCAAAACATTTTGAGGGTTTTTTTTGGTATTACGTGTCACAGTGTATTTAATGTGTGGCCCAAGACAACTCTTCTTCCAGTGCGGCCCAGAGATGCCAAAAGGTTGGACACCCCTGCAGGTATCCTCACCTTCCTGCTGTGAAACTAAACAGCCCTGGGAAAGGCTAGATGCGGGAGGTGCTATAGAGTGAGTGGGACAAGCATGGGTTTTGATATTGACGAGAACAAAAATTCTGAAGTGTTTTAAATTAAATTACAGTGGGCTAGAGAGTGGGACAGAGCAGTTAGCCTGTTAATGGCTGGGGGCCAGGTGACAGACTGGTCACATTCCTGAATGTGTGTTGCAGCTTTGAATCAACATCCATCCAGGTGGCTCCTAGCCCATTAAGATGAGCCATCGGATCTTGCACGTGTGCGACTTTCAGGACTATTGCCTCTAACCAGCGAAAAGCAGTAAATATTTTTTTCTTAGAGACAGTACTCTCATAGAACTGCCCCGTCGCTTCAGCTTATCCCATTCACCTTCTCTGTAACCAGTGTAAATTCTTCCCACACAACTTACATTTTTCTTCCCCCTACGTGTTATATGGAGAAGGACAGTGGGGACGTGCTGCCTTTTCCACCCAGCGCTGCTGATGATGGTTTAGATTTCACTCCCTAGGACCTAGTCCTGTAGGGCTCAGTAAACCCTTTCTTTTAAAAAGGCTTTCAGCCGTGGTGGTTAAGTTGGCTAGTAATACCTCCCAGCTGCAGGACATTGAATAGGCCAGAGCCCTGATGGGCCTCAGCTTCCTCCATTGTAATTTGGGAACCCTCACCGGCGCACAGCGTGGTGAGGAAGGGGGAGGTAGGCAGGTGAGGCACCTTTCAAACTTTTTGTTATGAAGCGAGGTCAGCGACGTTAAGGGCCTCGCCCAAGGTCACCAAGCTGGCTCATGGCCTAGCTGAGACTCGGACCTGGACCCTCCACCTCCTCGCGCGGAGTTCGGTAACGAAGGCTGGGAGGAGAGCGGACCCTCTGATACTCGCAACCGGCGCCCGGCCCCGGCTTCAGGCTCGGCCCGCCCCTCCTCCGGCGGCCCGGGCTCCGCCAGGGGGCGCGCGCGCGCACGCGGGCCGCGCTGGAGCCCGCCGCCGCCTCGCCTCTCTCTATGGTGGCTCGAGCGCGGCGGGAGCGGAGGCGCGCTCCCGAGAGGGGGCGGGACCCGCTGGGGGCGGGGCCACGCGAGGGGCGGGAGCGGCCGGGCGGGCCGGCCGGCTGGGGATGGATAGGGGGGGCCCACTTCCTGGGGCAGGCGGTGAGGATGTCGCGTCCGCCCCCCGGTACCTCTCAGCCCCGGAGACGCTGCCGCGGCGGAGCCTGGAGCCCCCCTGCCTGAGGCGTCCGCAGCCTGAATCCGGCCCCTCTCCTCCCCTCCCAGGTGCGGGCCGGACAGGCGGCCGCGGCAGGTGAGGAGGCGGCGGCGACACCGGCCCCGCGGAGCGCCTGGCCTGTGGTGGGGTCCAGCGGGAGGCCGGGGTGGGGGCGCTGCTCGGCCTCGGGCTCGCCAGGCTGTGTGGTCTGCGGGCGCCTCCTCGGTGCCGGGCGCGGCCTGGGGCTCGCCGTGCCCTCCACGGGGTGGGAGCCCCCGCATCGCTGGAAGTCTCCTTCATTGTAATCTGCACCTGTCCCATCAAAGTCCCCTCGAAGAAAGCTTTCCCCCCGCCGTGGGCGCAGTAACTGGGGCCGTGTATCCTCAAACATCTCCAAACGCCCTGCAGACCGGCAGGTCCAGTTAGTGTGTGCGGGGAAGACCCTGCTTTACACAGAGTAAACTGACCCAGGTTCGCGGCGGCCGGCCTCCCCCTTCGAAAAGGACCGGAGCCGGCCCGGCTTCCCGCTGCAGGAGCCCTGCGGGCTCCCTGGGAGGAGAGGAAGGCGGCCGGAGTTGGAGGCTTCATGGAGAAGTTTGGGAGTGTGGCTCGTGCCCAGGGTCCCCGGTTCCCTCTTTTGGGAGTTGCCCTGTGTTTGAGATGACGATGTGTGGGAGGTCGCCAGCGACTGAGACGGAGAGGGAAGGGGGGCCGCTCTTAGCTGGCTGACCCGGAGACATTTGACCAGGCGTGGGGAGGCCGGGCTAGCCAGACCCGGGAACCGGAGCCGCAGGCGTCCGGCCGCGCAGAGCTGGGTTTCAGGCTGGCCGGAGATGGAAACGGCGTCTTTCCCCGCTTTCGTTGGCCCGCCGTTCGGTCTAGGAAGGACACGCTGCTTGTGTAGTCAAGGAGGAGTGTACCGCGCTCCTCCCAGCCTGTCCCAGGGAGGGAACAGTGTTAACCTGGAACTAGGGCTTTACCCACGACTGTCACTTTGCACCCTGGCAAAAGGCCAGTGACGAAGTGAACAAACATCGCGGGTGCGTGTGGCCCTCCACGAAAGCAGTCAGTACTGTGTTCATCCATCTTACAGGTGGTTTGGGGGACAGAGGCGACTTCGGTCACTCCTTTGGCTGCCACAGCTGTTTGGAGGAGCCTGGTGGTTTTCCCAGGGACAGTTCCAGTTACTGAAATGTGGTCCGGGCGGTCCGTTTATTGAATCACTTTTCTAGGAATAGAAGTAGGCAGGAGACGGGGTGCTGGGCTGAGTCTGTATACAGTCCCAGGGCTGGGAGCTGGCAGCAGTAACTTTCCTGTTTGGGGGTTTTGGTTTGGGCTCCCTACTCTCTCTTTTTCCTGATTGCGTTCTCTTTCACGCTCAAGGAAATTGATAACGATGTGCGTTTGTGAAATTTTGTCAAATCTCCTAATCTGGACTTCAGAGTACAATTAAAAAATTACAGCTTATTGGACGGTGTTAAAATGTTTGAAAACTGTGCCTGGCAATTGCAGATTGGTGTGGTGGGGCTAACTAATAACGTGATCGTGTCTGAAGAAGACGCCGTGTGATCTAGGACGCTCCTTTTTTAACGTCTGTATCTAACTGTGAAGGCCAGTTCACTAGGGGCCGCCACACCGATCAGGCTGCTGTCCCAACTGTTTGCTCTGCAATCAGTGGCTGTAAGTTCTCCACGTTGACTTAATTCAACCAGTTGCTAAAATGATACAAACAAAATGAGAGAGCCCTTCCCAGAATGCTTAACATTAATTTGTTTTCTTCTTTTTTCACGTGTTTCATTGTTGTTCGAGTACAGGTGTCTCCATTTTCCCTCCACCACTCCCCCCACGCCAGCCATCCCCACCTCCCACCCTCCATCCTAACCCCCTTGGTTTTGTCCACGTGTCCTTTATGCATGCTCCTGGAAACCCCTCCCCCAAATTAAGTTGTTTTTCAAACTTTCCCACAGCCCAAGCCAGTTAACATAACTCTGCTTAGCTCCATGTAATAGGAATGCCTCTTTAAGGGTTTTTAAAGTAGCAGTGGAAAGGCATTTTCAGTTCCCAGCATTTAGGAAGACAGACTAGCAACAGTATCAAAAAAAAGGACAATTTCCCCCCTAATTTCATGTTCGGTGTGATGTTTGACCCAGCCAAGCCCATCCGGAAGAGGAAGAGGGTCGTGCTAGGAGTGTCTGTAAGTACCCATATAACCCTGAGGTGTGTTAGAGGAACTGTTAATTCCAGCTTGATTTTTGTTACCCATAGTAGTATCTTTAATAATACTGCTGTTGTTTTAGTGGTCGATTAGGGGCATCAGACTGGTACTAGGCATAGTGTATGTTTTGGGAGGAGAGATTCACCTCTGCACTTTGGAGTCGAGAAACCCCTGCAATACAGAGCTAAGATACAATTTAGAGTTTAATGAAAGTACAGGGTTTATGCTGTTGAGCTGCTCCACGATCATTATGATTGTGTGCAACGGTGACTGACGATTAGTTTTGTTTGGTTACTGGTTATTGGTAGTAGTTACTTCTGTTTATGTAAGAAAGATGTTGGTAATTGTTAAGGCCAGTGTTTTTATATCCAAACCCACCAACTCCCATTTAATGGTCTGGTCACTCTCTTGCTTTGACTTTGTCATTCATAGAGTTTTGAAACCCGAAAACCCGTTGGACCCTTGATAGGATATCCTGTTACGGTGAATTTCACATGAAAGCCCTCCGGGTAGGTAGGGACCCTCATCCTCGTGTTCGCAGACCGCAACTGTCCTGTTTCCAGGTTTTACCAGTTGAATGTGTCCCTTTTCTGCTGCTTTTGGGCCTGCTAACTTTCTGAATTTGAGCTAAGCAGTTGGTTAAGAGAGTCCTACTGTATATTTTTAAGCATTTTTCTTTTTTAAAAGCAAGCATAAAGTCTGCATTCCCTCCGGGAGAAAACTGGCTCTTTGGATTTCATAGAAAAGCAAAAGCTGGTTTTTCCAGCTTTCTCCCAACATGAAATCTTAACTTTTCCTTCCCTTCTGGTTTTGTCAGCGTAGGGGTGAACCGGAGGCCCTGGCCGAGCCCGAAGTCTCCAGGAGCCTTGAAAGAAGCTCACATTGTGTTTGGTGCGGCTTTAGCCCCTTTAGCATGTTTTATTGCAAGGAGTTCCCAAAGGTCAGTGTTTCTCGAAAGATTTGGTACCCAGCATTGGCAGCTGAGTCACTGAGGGGCTCCTTAAAAATACAGATTTTCTAGTCCCACCTCCTGGAGATTTTGATGGAGTTGGGAAGTGATGACCATAATCTACATTTAAAAAACCTCTCTGGCGTCTTTCCCAAAAGCTCCCCAGGTGATTCTGATTTGTAGCAGGTTTGGGAGCCTCTACTGTGGCTGTTCCATGGCTTTGAAATTCTTTATAAATTGGTCATCCCTTTGAAAGCATCATGTTATTCAGGATGTTTGATTTTTCGAGAATAGTCCATTTCCTGGTCACGAGAGATAACAAGGAGCTTTTATAACTTTTATGTAGATGACTTCACTGAGAGGGCCCGCCTTTGCTCTGTTATCTCTCTGGGGTCATGAGGGAGGGTTGGTGAAAGTGGCTTCCTTTCTTTCCCCAGCTGACTGATGAATGATAATGTGGAAAGGACTGGACCTCTGTCTAGTTAGAATCCGTGCTGGGTAGGAGAGATGCCTGGGAATTCTCTGTGTGCAGGGTTTGAAAATAAAGGCCACTCGGCAGATACTTTATTTCTACACAGTGGAAGTGCTTATCGAAAACAAGAAGACCCTAATAGTCGTAGTACCTAATCAAAGTTAGTCATAGGTACTTGGCTGAGTTCATGGAAGGGAGAAAAATTGCTGAAATACAGAGCCATCTGAGTTAAAGCGCAATTGGGGAACTGACTATGTTAGGAAATTAAACTTGGGAAAAACCTAGCAATTTAGGACACAGACAGCTGTGGTCTGGGATTCAGCCCCTCCATCCGCTGGCTGAGCGCCTGTAGACAGAGGTTGCTTAACCTGGGTGAGCTTCGTTTTCTTCGCCTGCAAGGTGACGATAATGCCTGGTAGGGTTGTCATGCGGATAAAGAGAGAAAAATATGTTCTTTGTACTTTGCCAGCAACTCAGCGATTGTTCTTGTTCTTTTCTTCCACTTTCTTATAAGGTTTTTATTCTGTAGGCTTAAGATGTGTTTCTAAATCCAGCCTTCTCTATATCTTTATAGGAATATCTGCTCAGCTTTTTTTTAATTTAAAAAACTTTTTCAATTAAAATTGACATTCAGTATTATTTTGTGTTGATTTCAGGTGTGCAGCATCGTGATTAGACAATCGTAGACCTCACAAAGCGTCCCCTCCCCGCCACGTTCCCAGTGCCCACCTGACACCATACGTGATCGCCATATTAATGTCTATGTTCCCTATGCTGTACTTGACATCCCCGGGACTATTTTGTAACTTCCAGTTTGTACTTCTTAATCCCATCACTTTTTTCACCCAGTCCTCCAAACTCCCCTCCCCTCTGCAGCTATCAGGGTCCGTTATATCTGCGGGTCCCTGTATCTGTTTCAATTTTGTTTATTTTCTTTCGATTTCACGTGCAGGCGAAATCTTGGTGTTTGTCTTTCGATCAGCTCTTTCAGAAGACATACGAAAGAGTGAGGACTAGAGTTCAGTAGAGAATATGGGTAAGAAGAATGAGTTATACACTTAAAAAAGTATTTTTAAAGGTGTGGCATGCAGGCTTATACCCAGAGTGGTTTGCTGCAGGAGTAACTTAGTAACACTGCCTGCCCGTGTCTGGGTGCAGCCCCGGAGTGCAGTGCGGACCAGGAGGTCTCGGGGGCGGCCCTGTTAGGCAGCACCTGACGTCCATTTCTTTCTCCCTCTCCGTTTCTCCCTTTTGGTCTCTTTTGTTTCTTTTTCCTTCTCTCCTCCCGTTCCCTCTTTCAAATTGCCCTCCTTTCAGCTTGCCAGTCATGCCACAATTATCCAGGGAAGGCCGGGCCCCTGGAACGCCAGGCTAAGAGGTCGCTGGTTGCTAACACCTGTCTCCCAGCTACATGAATGGGCCCTTTTGTAGGCGGGACGTTAAAAAAGCTGATTAGGACCATGCTGGTCTGAAGGCCCTATTAATGATGCAGCGCATGTCAATCATGACGGAGTGGCTTACAGCTGGGTTAGAGGTTTGTTTCTTAGACTGCATTTCTGTGTTGACTTACGATGTCGGTTGAATTTTTACACCCAAACCGGGAGTCTCTTCTTGCCCAGACTGATTTCTGTCGCATTGACTGGGAATCATTTATATTCTAAAGAAGTTCTGCCCTTAGGGCCTCTGTTTCGTTCCCCAAATGTCTAACTATTGTGTAATACAATTAAAGTTTTGTTCTCTGCGCTGCTGACATAATTAGTTTAATTTCTGCTCCTTGTATGTTTTTCTGTTGGCAGCTGGGAAGTTAAAATACTAGATGTTGCATAAAACTGCTTTTTTTGAGGGTGATTTTACTGTCAGTTGAAGGGATGTAGGCCCCAGGGTACATTTTTAAAGATGTCTTATTCAACTTTCCTATAATAGACTTTCTCCGTATAGAATTAATGTATTAATGCACATAATTGGCTATTTAAGCATTCAAAAGAGAAAGTGTCTGGCCTTTACCCTGCGATTATATTTTTTCCTACAGCTCTTGAGGAAGTGTATGTACTTTGGGGGAACCCCTAAGTATATTACAGCTACGCGAGCACACGGACTTGCGCAAAGACGAGAGAATGGAGTGGTTTTCTGAGATAAGCTGTGTTATTTAAGTCCCTCCCGAGTCTCATTGCCCTGTGCTGTTTAGATCATAGCCGTGGCGGACCTGATACGCAAGTGGAAAGGCTGTGTGTGATGCCTGGCAAATCCCGTTCGCGATTTTTCTGTGATACATTTCACAGAAAGGGCTCCAGTCTTCAGGAACATAAGTTGCTCTCGAGGAGACTTTACATTTAATTACGCTAATCCGCACTTAATTTCCTACAGGGTTTTGGAGAGATTCTCACCAGGCTGCTGATTTCACGGAGTTACGACCTACACAGGTTTTCATCTGTTGAAGCTGCTAACTTTTTTTTTTTCCCCCTTTAATGGAAAGTGATCTTGGTCTGGTAATTTCTCTAGTGTCCTCTCTTACAAAAAGATAAAGCGAAACCTTGTTCTCCCAGCAGCCTTTTTCAGTGGCTGCCACTCATGTGCTGAATTTGAATTTAAAGAAAATTCAGCTGAGCAAGTGTTTCGTATAAAATCTGCTCCTCTCCAATGCTACAGGTTAGCGTTTATCTCCTGGCGTAGCATTTACATGCCTTTTCTGGAATCGCACAGAAAAGCGCAGTTTCATTATCTCCGGGCTGTGGTGTGGTCAGGGCTCCCTGGGACAGTCCTTTGTTTCCACCAGGCCTGTTCTAAGAACAGGGCAAGCCCAACCTGTTGGAACGTTTTGGAGCCAGAGTGATTTGCTCTGAAACATTTTAACTGCCTTGATCCTCTTTAAAGAAATGCTGCCTAGTCATCCTGAAACTTAACAGGAAGTTTGGCCAACTGGAGCCTCTGCTGGCCTCG
This sequence comes from Trachops cirrhosus, assembly GCA_028533065.1. Lineage (NCBI taxonomy): Eukaryota > Metazoa > Chordata > Mammalia > Chiroptera > Phyllostomidae > Trachops > Trachops cirrhosus. Next base: position 97,457,125 of record CM052545.1, read on the forward strand.
GAGTGGTTAGATGTAATTAAGTAATCAGCACCATTCCAATCAGTAACTGCTGGGTTATGTTAACTGGAGGCGGGGGTGGGGTGGGGTCAGGGATGGAGCTTAAATAAATGGATCGTCCTTTCCCACCCCGTCCTCTGCCTCTTTCACTCCTTTCTTTGCTTTGGAAAAATCTAGTCTCAGCCCTGATATCTCTCTCTCCCCCTCCCTCCCCCTCCCTCCCCCCCCTCTCTCTCTCACACACACACACACACACACACACACACACAGACTTACGGCTCGTGAATCAATATACTTCATCCTTAATTAGACAGGAAAGCGTGTTATCCCCCCCAGTATTTTCTTCGAATCTTAACTATTTTTTTAAACTTTCATAATGATTAAGATGTTTGCTTGAGAAATAACCAAGCCTCCTCCTCTATCAACTACCAACTTTTTCCCAGGTCTTGAGTGAGTGGGCCCATAGCCAATTAATTCTACCCTTTGTGACCAGGCTAAATTATTATTTTGCATTGCGTGGAAGTAGATTCACTAGAGCATAAGCCTTTATTTGAAAATGCTGGACAAAAGGAGTGCTCTAATTTGGGGCTTTAGCGAGAGTAGGTCAGCTGCAGTTGTTACTTTGAAGCATCCTTAGGCAAGGATGGTTCTGGAAGAGGGAGAAATTGTTTGGGAACTGTTTCAGCAGATTACAAAATCCAAATTGCCCAAACAGTGATAGCCGGAGATGGAGAAGAACAGGCAGGGGCTAAGATTTTGTGCACGGGGCACAGGGTAGGAAGGCAGAACCAAGATGAGGAAGACCATCCCAGCCCACAGTGGAAAATTCTTAGCCCTTCAGCTCCTGTCCCATTTGCTCATCTCTGTTTTCTGTCTGTTACGGTCAGGCATCCTTCATACTCATCTTCCCATGTGCTGATGGGAGAGTCTCTACGGTCTTTCTGTGTCAGAGTGAAGTGTACCCTAGCCAGCGTTTGCTGCGGAGCGGGCGGGGAGAGGCCTGTCCGAGTACTCCCGGAGAACTTGTAAAACAGGCACGCCACCTTCCCTACTGCCCGCACTGCGCGGTTGGACCCAGCGCCCAAGGTGACTCTGAATCATCGCGCCAACACCCACTGATCTAGCTCTGTGTTTCCCAACTCCGGCTGTTGGCACGGTTGCAAACCAGCAGCTGAGCGGTGACAGTGAATCAGCTGATTAATGGGGGACACCAAAACGGAAGCCCTGCAGTGTCACCTCCAGATGATCTTCATCAGAGTCCTAAATTTCATTTATTTAAAAAAAATTTTGCCCTGGCGGGTGTGGCTCAGTGGGTTACGTGCCAGCCTGCGAACCAAAGGGTCGCCGGTTCAAGTCCCGGTCAGGGCGCATCCCTGGGTTGGGGGTCAGGTCCCCATTTGGGGGTATGTGTGCAGGAGGCAACAGATCGATATATCTCTGAGACACACACTGATGTTTCTCTCCCTCTCTTTCTCCCTCCCTTCCCTCTCTCTAAAAATAAAATCTTTAACAAAATATTTTTTACCTAAAATAATTTCTTTATCATGAATTACACACAAACTGTGACCTTTTCTTTATTCCTAAAGGCATAAACAAAATTACATTTTACTGCAATAGATGTCAAATTTTAGTGTGTGTAGGACTCTCCTGGGTGTTTAGAAAACAGAGTCCTGGTTCCTAGCCAAGACCTGTGGACTCAGTGTTTGGGAAGGAAGCTGGGATTTTGATGTAGCTTTTCTGCAGACCATCCTTGGAGAAAGCAGTACTATAAGAAGGAACTGCATATTAAAACAATAATAACATTGGGTTGGCCAAAAAGTCCATTTAGTTCTTCCTGTAAAATAGACATATTTTTTCATTTTCACCAGTAACTTTATTGATTTGGATATTTTGAACATGTCAGCTATCTCCCATGTGGTGTAACGTTGATTGTTCTCAATATCTCGATTTGATCGCCATTGACTTTGACTGGTCCACCCTGCCGTGGAGCACCGTCCAGCGAGAAACCTCCAGCACGAACTTCGCAAACCACTTTTGACCCGATCAGTCAGTCACGGCACCTTCTCCATATGCTGCACAGATCTCTTTTTGCATTTCAGTTGTGTTTATACCTTTCTTGAAATAATGAAGCATAACATGCCAAAAATGTGTATTTTCTTCCATCTTCCCTATTCAAATGGCTACACAAAAATTCACCGATTTTGATACTTTTTAAAAAAAATGCACGCTGATATGACAGCTGTCAAAACACAGTCTAACAAAATTGTTCTGAATGAAGTTAAAGCCAACGAAGTGCTACTAGAGCCACGTTATGTGAGAACCAGATGAACTTACTGGCCAACCCAGCAGTAAGGTTGGAAGGCATGGGTGTGAGTGGCTGCCTTTATCCTGCAGACAAGAGTAGAGACTCAGACTCGCCCCAGTTTCCAGCTGGCTAGTTGGCTCTTGCAGACAAGCCGTGAGGTCTTTTGACTCCTAATTTAGTGCTCTTTCCATTAAGTTACGCCATGGAAACCTATGGGTCTCTCCGTACTGGTTTCTGTGGTTTCCTTCAAATCGGAAGCCACAGAACAGTGAGGGCCAGGGTGCTTTGATAGCTTCAGAGCGATAAACGACGGAGTCGGCCCTTCGTAGTGTGAAAAATCAGTGCTTCTCCAACTACCTGTGGAAGGATCAGCTTGGTGAAGTCCCCCCCGCCCCCCGCCCCAATCTGTTGCCAACAATGTAAAGTACAAGAAAAATAAGTTACCAGAGAAATCATGCTCTGAAGCTCACGGCAATGCCAGAGTGCTGTAAAGTTTCTGCATACTTCATGTGATTTTTTGGGTGTGTATCTTGGGCCTCCCTGGAGGGTCTGCAGCTGCACAGTTTGAATAGCGCTGTCCTAGGGGGCTCATGCCGACACCAGAGGTCCTTGATCATTTTCTCCCTTGTGCTGCCTGTAACTGAAGCAACCGATGCAGAATTCCCATTCCTCCTTGGGGAGAGAAGTGCTGTGGTTTGCTAGCTCAGAACTGCAATATCAGTATTCAGGGATCAGGTTTAAGTGAGGGACACTTAACACCTTTAATATATTTAAGAAGAAATTGATAAAACTTGCATTTGATGCCTGAATTGGGAGGGAGATTTACCTCTTTTTAACTACATTTCTTGTCCTATAACTACTCATAGTTCAAAAGGTGCTTAAAGGTGGGAGACAGAAAATAAAATATGGGGGTGTGTAGCGTCTTTGAGGCACTTGAGTCTGCGTTTGCTTTTTTAGAAGCCTTTTATAAGCAGTTTAGGAATAAGCCTTAATTAGTTTGTGCGGCTATAATGTCAAAATGAATTTTAATTTGGAGCAGGGGAGAGAAATTTCATCGTGCTTTGCATCCTGGTTTCATGACTTAGTGGGTCGAAATGTCAAACTTGATAGATTGTTGGAGCTATTATTTGGTAGTTAAACAATAATGAGGCCGTGGGGATGTTTGCAGGGGACACTGCTCCCTGTGCCTGGACTTTGCACCCGGGAGTGTTCCGTTGTTCAGAAGGAGCCCTGGCTGGGAATTGCAGCGCTGCGGGCCTTAGCGCAGCTGCCGCTATGACTAGCTGTGTGTTGGGGCCGCGGAGGAGCACGGTTTAACACTTTCGGAAACAGCGTATGCTTTGCATTCCAAAGTGTCTTTGGTTGCCCGCTAGGTAGTTGGGAAACCTAGAAATGGAGAAGGGTGTTGTATATGTCGAGGTTATTCAAGTCAGGCGTTTTTTCTGTAAGCATCGCCAGGACGAGCTCCGTGTAACTGGGGCAGGGTGGGGGTGGGGCCTGTTAGGGGACTTCTGACTGCCAGAGCCTTTTCTCCCCGAGTTCAGTGACAGCTCACCCGGAGAGTGTGTCAGGCTGCGTGTCAGCCTACGGGGACTCTGGTTTTCCGAGCCTTGGTTAAGGAAGAAGGATGGGCAGCACCAGTGAGGGCGCAGATGTTTCTGGAAGTCCCCATGCTTGCTCTGTGAAGTCTCGAATTTTCACTCTGAACATTACATTTGGTGGCGGATGTTGTAAAACCGTCTTTACAAAACAGTCCCCTTTCCTATGGAAATCCTATGTTGCCAACAGAGCTTGGGAAGCGGTAGGTGTGCTCAGCAGGATTTATCTTGCTCGTCGCGTTGCGTAAAACGGCACGTTTCTCCTGAGTGAAGTTGGATGTATTCTTCCGTGGGAGTTGGGGAAGCCTCATGGGTGTAAGAATGATCTAGAGACCGAAGTTTTATTTCGCCGTGTGATACTCCTCGCACCTGCACAGAAATCACCAGCAGTTCATGCTGCTCGCCACGTGCCAGGGACTGCGTGAACCCATCCCATCCTCGCAACGATCCCGTGAGGTGTGCGGCTGTGGCCTGGGTTCTCCAGAGGCGAAAAGGCAGCGCGGAGTGGTTGAGCGGCGGGCCTGAGGCCAGGGCGGTCGAGCCCCGGGGGTCCGGCTGCGGAGGGCCAGCTCTCAGCGCCAGGCCGCCGCTGCCTCTCCCCTGTCCGCTCCTGTCCGGATTGCTTTTCGGAGCAGATCCTTAGAAACAGGTTCCATCCGTACAGCGCGGGCTTAAAATTACCCCGTTGTACATAGGCCTCCTCGTGTGGGATGTGGTTTTAAAGTGATGTTAGCAGTACTTGTTACTTGTACTAGTTTTAGTTGTGTTAGCACGGAAGGATTGTTGTACGGTTTTTTCCCTAATTCTGACATTATAATTGTATCTGTTATATACGCTAGTCACCCTTAAAATCGCATTGGGTTAGAGGAGAATGTATTGGTGGTTTTTGTTTTCTATCCTTCCTTTTTTTGGCGTTCCTTGCTATACCACTTGCTATACCACTTGCTATACCATATATGGCAAATATTGACGTATCTGTCAAGATGGCAATAGGCCTTCTCAGTAAAGTGGCTTCTACAGAAGATAGAAACATACACGCCTCACGGCCTTGTGTGGAGCGGCAGTGGGACTGATGGTGGGCGACTGACTGCTTTTAGGAAGAAGCCCGGATTCGTAGGCACTGAAAGTGAGACTTGGTCATCTGGGCTTGAGGCACGTGTCCTGCTTTCGGCCTGCGAGAGGCCCATGAGGCTGGGTTGGAGAAGCACAGAGGAAACATCATTTGCATTTTTTCCACTGACCTCTCCCTTACATTTTGAAGACAGCTAGAGACTTTTGTGGGAAAAAAAAATTGTAGTAAGAGGCCGGTCTCGTGTGAGGTGCCCTACCTGGTAACCACGTCTTTCCCAGTTTATTTGTCTCATCGGTGTAGTTGTCGATACTTTTGATTTCAGGCAGGACACTTGTGGCTGGATGCTGAGCTGCACCGTCAGTGAGGTCATTCTGCAGGGTGACCCTGCTGCCTTTCGTCGCTCAGATGAAAGTACCTGGAGGGACAGGGCACAGGTGATGCCTGCCGTGCTTCAGGTGGTCCAGCCAGCCGCTGGTCCCTGCTTAGAGCACCCCCCCCCTCCGACCCCATAGGAGGAACTGCAGAATAACGTGACATGTGCTTTGCTTTACAAAGTTTTTGACTTCCTCAGTTCTCCATAGCGGTTGGACAGTTGAATGACTAGTTGCATTTTTTTTTAAGATTTTTATTTATTTATATTTAGAGAGGGGAAGGGAGGGAGAAGGAGAGAGAGAGAAACATCAATGTGTGGTTGCCACTCATGGGGTCCCCACTGGGGACCTGGCCCACAACCCAGGCATGTGCCCTGACTGGGAATC
>CM052545.1:97463354-97482735 GCA_028533065.1 Trachops cirrhosus
GTGGGTGATGTATCATAGGCATTTTTCCTTGTGATGTTTTTTTTAAGCACTTAATCCCTGGGACAGAGCTTGGGGTTCCTTTCTCTAACATTTTTTTTTTGGTTTGTTTTCTTATAAAAGGGATGAGAGACATACCTTTGAAAGATCTAACTGAAATATATTTTGTTCCTGTTATAGGGGTTTGGTTTGAAATAAGGTTGTGGCTTTATTTGCAAGTAAATTAGTAGAATTCCGGATGTTAGTATATATCTGTCCATTTAAAAAATAAATAGCACAAGTCTGATTGTACGATGTGATCTCTCGCGGAACCTTGAGGGACGCGAGAGCCGAGAGCTCAGTCATCTTCAGAGAGTGCGCGGTCCTTTGGGTGTTTGTCTGCTCATCAGCTGCTTAGTCACATGGGGTGTTTTCTTAAGTACCGCTGCAATGCACAGTTGGGTCTTTATTTTGAAATCTCTCTTTCTGTCCTCTCTCCCTCTTCCATTACTTTGATTACCTTGATGGGACATTCAAGCTGTGCAGTCTTATCCTTTTATTCCGTAGCCTGCAGAAGCCAGTTTGAAGATTAACTGTAGGTGAACAGGTAATCTTATCTGCCTGGCGAGACGTCACCCGCCAAGGTGAAACACACGTCAACAAAGGCCTCCTAGACTTGAGGACCCGAATGGGGGTAACTTGATCTTGTGGCATTTTTAGTGGGAACCAGGGTGAAAATGTAGGCAGTTTGCCTTGGAGGCAGGGTGTGGGCATGGGGTGAGGGATTGGAGGCAGAGGGAGAGAAATTGAGACTGTGTGTGTGTGTGTGTGTGTGTGTGTGTGTGTGGAGGGGAAGAACCCAGAGGCACATAGTAAAGAAGAATTAGGAATTCAGGAAATACTCTAATTGGAATTCCAGAATCCTTGTTTGGGAAGGTTGTCACTGAGGAACAGGACGGGAGCGTGCGGTCACTTCATTATGAAGCTGTTGGAGGTGTGGGTGATGGAGTTTGAGGACAGGGCCTTTCCCTGCCCTTTGTCTGTATTAGCAGCTCAGGAAAAAAAAAAAAAAAAAAACGAAGAAGAAATCACTCTTTTTAGAAAACCACACCCATCAGATCCTTCCGAGATTTCCGTGGCCAGGTGTCTACAGTGAGCGGCCTGGGGTAGCAGTCCGGTCACGTTGCTGACCTCTTTTCTGCCAGTCTCGCCATCGGGTAGCAGATTGCCGGACAGCCTGGGTTTCTCCTTTTCCGGCAGGCTCCCTGTGCTTTCCGTTCCTGACATTTGGGAACCTGGCGTGTGGTGTGTCGTGGTGTGTCGTGGTGCCCTCGGTACCGGCTGCCTTTCTGAACTCTGAAGCATCGCACACAGGGGGTAACAAAGTGCCCACACTTAGGTTATAGGGCAGATGCTGGAAACGGCCCCCCGGGGGGGGACGGACCGGTGCGTGTGCCCTCGTGAAGTGCGGGGGCGGCTGTGCCGCAGATCGTTGCGCAGCGGCTGCGCCTCACGCAGGGCCCGTTCCTGCATCTGAACGCGAAACTAGCTCATTAAAGATTAAAGGGACCGCCTGGTCCTTCTGGCCCCGAGATGGAACGATTCCTGCGTGGCGACGGTCTTCGTCTCCCAGGAGAGGCCATGCTATACAGCAGGTCTGTGCTTCTAAGTGGCGCGGCGAGCCCGCGGTGGCTGATGCTGCGGTGATAAGTTGGCATCGGGGGACTCTCAGGACACGCGAGCTGCGCGGCCTCCCACGGTTCGCGTTTGTGGGCAGAACTGCCGTCTCAGGCGTTCGGCAGCCTCTGCTCTCGGCCCCTGTCTTTGGGGAGGTTTTCTCCTTTGTGCTGTTTGACTGTTCTGTTGACAGGTGAACTTTAATCTTCGCAGCCGTAAAACCCACTAAGCCCCTGTGCCGCACCCCCGCTGTGAAAACGTCTCGGGGTAACAGGACCGCGGGTGACCGCTCAAACCCTTGGCGGCAGTGGGGAGGGGCCCGCAGCGCATCGCGCCGAGTGAAGTGAGCCAGGCGGAGAGAGACAGGCACCTGGGACCGCACTCTTATGGGGGACCCAAGGGACAAACTGAACAAACAAGGGAAATGGGGACAGGCTCGTAGATGGAGAGCAGGGTGACAGCTGGTTGAGGAGCAGAGGCTGGGGGGTGGAGGGACTGAGCAAGACGGAAAAAGGACTCGTGGACAGGGACAACAGTGGGGTGGGTATAAGGGGGCTAAATGGTAATGGAAAAATATAATAAAGATTTTTTAAAAAAATCAAAAAATAAAAATAAAATCCTTAGAAGTAGTTAGGATAAATGTCCCTGGAGGCCCGAAGAAAATAATGGTCCAGTGAACAACATAAATTCAGCTCGATTGCTCTTGTTTTTTGGTCCTTTGTCGTGGGTGAGGGGACCGATGTCTAAGACACGCTCAGTGAGACTGCTGTTCAGCTTGGTGGTGGTTGAACAAAAACTTGGCAAAGAGCACATTTTGCTCAGGGAACAGATCTCTGACCTGTCTCTCAAAACACGGTCCAGGGCCCAGCGGCATCGAGGTGGCTTGGGAGAAGAAGGTGCTCATTAAAGGTTCGGACCCTGGAGGCTCCCTGCCGGTGGTTCGCGGATGCGGTGAGCGTTGCGGCGCGGGGCGGGGCGCCGGCGTGGCCTTCAGGCAGCGCTCCTGTTGGTTCTCCAGGACGCTCAGAGTCGATCTCGAGTATCCTGAAGTCGCCTTCATTTTTCATGTTTAGTGTCTGTGATTAATTAGATGACAGATGTTTAGTTGACATGCATGTTGTCCTTTTTGAAGAGGAGTTATACTAGTTAAAAAAAAAAAAGGTTAAGGGAATCCAGAGCGCCAGAGATTCGGATTTGGCGATGTCTCTAGTTTTCAATATGGTGAGACAACCACAGCTTTTCGGGCTTATCAGTTCACCGCCTGTGGAGCAGAGAAAGTGCATGGACATGCTTAAGATTAATTTTGTTAAAAAGAAATGTGCAGTATTATTTAGGATGTTGTGAATGGGAGAGTAGGTAGGTGTTGAGAAAGTGGGAAGGGGACAAGATTAAGTAGTTTATAAATGGTAAAAAAAATTGTAAAGTTCAACTGAATTTTAGTTTTTTTATTTGTATTTTTTAAAGATTTTATGTATTTATTTCTAGGCAGATGGAAAGGGAGGGAGAAATAGAGAGAAATATCAATGTGTGGCTGCTTCTCACTCGCCCCCCCACTGGGGACCTGGCCGACAACCCAGGCATGTGCCCTGACTGGGAATCGAACTGGCTATCCTTTGGTTCACAGGCCAGTGTTCAGTCCACTGAGCCACACCAGCCAGGGCTCAACTGAGTTTTAAATTACCATGTAATATTTGCATACAGGCTTATTGTTAAGAACAGTTCAAATGCTGATAAAACTGAAAATACCTCCTTTATCTGCTCTTTGGCAGGTGCGTCCTTTCATATCTTTCTCTATGGATTTGGTAATTTCCTGTGGATTTGGAAAGCTACAGAATTCTGAGAAGTGAATATTTTTAATTCTCTTGACACCTGCTTTATAATGTTAATATATATTGTTTATCAATGACATTACATACTCCTGTTCACGCAAAACAATGGGTGTGGGTGAGTGTGCATTTTATATATATATATACCTATATACACAAAACACACACACACACACACACACACACACACACACTCACACACTCCTAACGCATCTGTTGTGACCACCCGGGAAAAGTGAACCTATGTAGCTTTGGGCGGTGAATTACTTGTGTGACTTCTCAGGTAAGGCATTGAAAGAACTTAAGTGCAAGGCCACCATTATTTTTTAAATTTCCCGTACATATTTTTATATTCTCGTAGTTTTCATTTAACCTCATAAAACCTCAAGCGGCTGAGATCATGATTTCAAATTCAGCATCTTTTTAAAGCTCTAAATGTGTAGTCCTCAGCCTTTTCAGTTTAAAGGAAGTAACTAGGATGGAGTGTGGTTGGGGGGAATCCCGAACAGGGAAATGATAATCTGTGCTGGCTTATCTCACCTACTGCTCGGTGTTTATCTCAGCAGAGTTAGGGAGTTCCCGTGTTTCTGGCCCTCGTGTCGCTGTCCATGTAATTTACATTTATTTCCTAGGCACAGTACCTCCGGGTTTTCTCTTCCTTATTTACTAATACCGAATGAGTCAGAAGCTTCTAACAATATTTTTTTTTCCTTTTGGAGGTTCTGTGTGCGTCTATACTGAATGGGCCTCGAGCGTTGCTGCACGTTAGAATTTGTGACTTATCACCCACTGCAGCAGTGTGTTTTGAAGTGTGGTCCATGAGATAATGGCGATTAACTGTTGTAAAGGTACTTTTATCATTCGAAAAGGACTAATTAACAGGAACTGTAGGAAAACTTTAAACAGCCATTTTCTTTTTCCATGTTTAAATTAAATGTTTTATTTATTGTATTTTTTCCCAACACAGCTGTTTTCTGAAAAGGGCAACACTGAAGGGAAGGAAGTAAACGAGGGAACATAAAAAGTAAAATAAAATAAATAAAAGAGGGAACGTAAAGCCTTCTACAAGCTCAGGGTGGCTTTCCTACTGTAATAATGTAATTAAGGGGAATTAAGTGATTGGATAAGTAACTTTTTTTTTAAACTAGCCTGTTGAAAGGAATACAATTAAGTAGCGTAGTTTTTAAAACCCAAATTATGATGGTCTACACATATATTTTAGCTGACCTAATAAAATAACATTTATCGAATGACCATTGAGTGGGCAGCTACGTCCAGTTTGTGCACGTGAGATGTCCCTGGAAGGATGGGCGAAGCTAGGTGTGGTAGCCTCGAATGACGAGGCTAAGAAAAAGGTAATGCCCGTGAGGAGTTCTGAGCAGGGAACAGAAGGATCTCATGTGAACTCTAGTTTACTTTTTGTCAGATGAAAACAGAGAAAGCAAGGCCTTAATCTTTTGTTTTGTTTGAATAGCACCAATGCCCGTTCTAGCCCGTCAGGGCAAATTCAATAATAATTAGTTGCTGTTGATGGTACAGTCATTCTAGAATTGATTTTTTTAAGTAAGCTGGCCAATAAATGAGCATTGACATAAACCGAGGGATTTTTTTTTCTTTTAAAAGTGTTCACGCAGCTTTCACAAACTCCTGTATTCCTCAAGCGTCTAGTAGGCAGGATGGTGGATCGTTTAGCTTTAGTAGAGAGAATGCGACAGCTGATGAAACAGCCTCCAGTATTTCTGTCTTGATTGGAGAACTTGAATTGTCGGAGGAAGTAGAGGCCAGAGGAGGCCTAGTGGGGAAAGAACAGCAGTTCTGGCTGCAGCTCACAAAAACTCTCCCTAGTGACAGAGCAGCCTGCGGTGACAGTGAGCGCCCTAGGTCCTTGGACCCCAGGTGTCGTAGCTTGTCAGTGCAGAGAGACTCCTTTGCCAGCCTCTTGGGGGTGATCTTTAGAGCCGGGGCCCAGCGCCCTCCAGACATCTTGCTCTCCTGGGCCCCAGCTGTTCTCAGATGAAATTTCAGAAAGTGACCACCGGAGCTTTCTGGGTAAAGGTTCCAGAGTCCGCAGAGGGGCCTGCATTAGGGCAATGAGGTTTACCCGTCCCCAGTAATCAGCTCTCAATTTAAAAAAACAGTGGGGCACCTCTTCTTTTCCAGGTTGCAGGGAACTGCGGTCGGCTCCGGCTGAGTTGCTTGGGAAGTGTGTTTGCCTGGCATGAGTCAGCATGGCCCTGGGTAAACCGCCCGCTCTGTTGCAATCTTGCTTACCAAAGATATGTCCCCAGGCGGCACCATTCACTTTGCCTGAAAGCCACTGCTGTTGGTTCCTGAGATGATCTCATCCGAATGTTGCTCCAAGGACTTCAGGCGCTGGAACTGGAGGCAGCTTGCTCTCTGTCCTGGCAATGTTTTGACACAGGCAAAAATCAGGTAACCCCAGATTCTTTCTCTTAGTTTTATTAGCTAGACGGAGCTGCAGTGGAAAATTCTTAGTATGCACAAGTGAGTCACTGCCTTATCTTTGGCTATCTTGAAGTTAATCCTTCAGCTCTTTCGGGCTTAAGTGGGGAAAGTTTCATTCATTTGGCATCTGAACGCGGTTTTAGACCTAATTAGACCATTTATTATATAAACCTTAGAGAAGTCAAACCGATTTACAGCTTTATCCATCTTGGCTCTTGTTTTCTGTTCTTCTTTGTCTCGTGAGAAATACTTTAGTCAAACTATTGTTTTTTAAAAAATTAATTTATTAATTTGAGAGAGAGAGAAAGAGAGAGAAACATTAGTTTGCCGTCTCACTGGTGCATTCACTGGCTGATTCTCGTGTGTGCCGTGGCTGTGGGGCAGACCTTGGCGTATCAGAATGACACTCTAAGCAACTGAGTTGCCGGCCTGGCTGAAACGGAACTAGTGTTAGAGGAGGAGAGAGGCAAATGTATTTGTTCATCTACCTAATTATCACGAATACTGAATTTCAGAGAACACTCACTATTTACCAGCGAGTTTCCGAATTCCTTTCTGCGGTATTATGAAGAACCCACTCTGGTCCCTCATTCTGTTGAGTCTCCTGCCCTCTCTCCCTCCTCTTCACCTCTGAACTTTTTAATAAGTCTTCAGCCTCGACACTAGGTAACTGCCCCCTTCAAAGTTCGCTTCTGCTCCTTGCAGTTACCCCAAATATCCGTGCTCTCTTTCGCCTCGGGCCTCTGCACAGACAGGCCTTCTCCGAAACACCCTGCCCCGACTCCGCCCTAGGGAGCCGGCCTGAGCCCGGGAGTCCCTCCTTTCATGGAGCCTCTGATTCACCGGGACTGGGGTGGCTGGTGCTCAGGCGCACCCTGGGTTTGCTCTGATCATAGGTGTATTGAAAATGAGCATCTTTTATCAGCATTGTATCCAGGGTGCTTGGCACACAGTAGGTTCGCAGTAAGGACGAAATGAGGAGTCTCCACTCCCACAACTCTGCTCCTCCCGGCGACCCTTGGTTTTGGCTTCCGCCCCGTTACCCTACTCATGTTTTCCTGGAGCTCCCCAGTAAGCTCCCCATCACCTAACCCAATACCTAACCCACTGTCCTGGTTCCAGCCTTTATTTGACTTCATCTCTGCCAAGCTCTTAGCCCTGTTGAACCGTCCTTTCCTTCCCCAGCAATGCTCTCCATTTGGCCGCGAGGCCTCCTTGTCCTTTCTGAGTTTCCAGCATGTTCTCCTGTTACTCTCTTTGGATTATTCCATGACTGTTGATGATTCAAGGTTGTTTTTTTTTTTTTTTTTTAAGATTCTATTTATTTTTTTTAGAGAGAAGGGAAGGGAGAGAGGAAGAGAGGGAGAGAAACATTAATGTGTGGTTGTGTCTCACACGTCTCCCATTGGGGACCTGGCCTGCAACCCAGTCATGTGCCCTGACTGGGAATCAAACCGGCAATGCTTTGGTTCACAGGCCTGCACTCAATCCACTGAGCTACACCAGTCAGGGCCTGATTCAAGGTTTTGCTTTGAGTATGTTTTCATTCTTCCCCAGCCCCTTCCTCTAAGGATTTCTAATACACCCATAAATTCAGCTGTCTTCAGTATTTTTTACCAGCCCAGCTGTTTGTCCCAAACTTCAGATCCATCCATCCTCCCTCCCCCTCCCTCCCTCCCTCTCCCTCTCCCTCCCTCTCCCTCCCACCCTCCTCACCTGAGGACATACTTATTGATTTTAGAGAGAGAGGAAGCGGGGAGAGAACTAGAGAAATGTTGGTTGCCTCCCATACGTGCCCAGACTGGGGATCGAACCTGCAACTAGGTATGTGCTCTGACGGGACTGAACCCACAACTTTTTGGTGTACAGGACGATGCTCCAACCAACTGAGCCACCCATCCAGGGCCAGATCCTTATTTCCAGCTTCACATGTCTTGACAAACCTCGTCTAGCTTTACAAACCTTGTCTAGCTTGACAAACCTACCAGAACGTTCAAAGGCCCTTCAACTCCACGCGCACGCAACAGCTCATATCTCCCCTGCCCAGTGCCTGTTACCTGCTTCTGTTGCTGCGTGTTTGAACTCTGTTAATTATATCCACCGAATCTTCCTGTTTACTCTTCGTATACCTCATATCCTGTAAATGTGCTAAATCTATAGTTGCTAAACCCTTTTGATTACTACTGTACTGGAGTACTGTTTGACGCGTCTTTTCTTAATTCCCACTGTTACTGCCTACGTTCACCAGAGGTCAGAAACTAGACAGTTTGTTTAATGAGCCCCATGGCTTAAACCTTCGTGCACGGCTGCTCTTAGGCAGGGCCGCATTCTTCGAAGGTCACAGGCAGCGCCACTCCGATCTCGCACGCACACCGAAGATTTTACCACACGCTAAAGACTTTGCCTCTAGGGGTTGGAGTTTCTAACTTCTGCTTCAGCCCTTATCTCAGCTCCGTCTTCTATTGTTGCCCGTTATCTTCCTAAAGGCCACATCTAATCTTTTATTCTCGGCCTTTCAGAGGGCCTTTGCTTCCTTATTTCCTGCTTAACTTCGACAGGTAAAGTCCTCCACAATCCGACCCCATCCCACCTGTCTTAGCTCTGTGACTATTACCTGTCTTATCTCCTTCCCCTTTCCCAAGCCCTTCTCTCCTCTTTAACCCCACAGAACTTCCCATTTTCTAGTTCCTGGTTACACAGTGTCCTTTCAGGCCAAGGGCTCCTCCCCCACCAGACTCCATTCATCTGTTACACCTCCTCTGCCTTTCTCATGTAGGGTTCTTCTCTCCTTTGATTTATTTATTTACTTACTGATGGATTTTCGAGTGAGAGAGAGAGACTCGATTTGTTCCACTTACGTGGGCATGCACTGGTTGGTTCTTGTATGAGCCCCGACTGAGGATCGAACCCATAACCTTAGCGTAGCGGGAAGACACTCTAACCAACACAGCTTTCCTGGCCAGGGCTTATTCTTTCTTACTGAGATTTCCGGAGCACGGTGTGTGTCCCTCCCATAGTCTGTTGAGCTTGACTGAACCTGGTCCTGACCTCGTTCCATCAGGCAGTGGCTGACGTGGGTCTCCAAGGTCAAACCACTAGTTCAAATGTCTTTGTTACTCTTAGCAGTGTTGGGACATTTGAAAGCTTTTATAAGATGGTGTGTTTTCGGTTCCTATCTGATGCACTTGAGCCCGTGGTGCCTAACCCCTATATGTCTGACACCGTCAGGTGACCATTCAAAGTTAGTTTGAAGATTTATAGGCTTTGCTGAAACTGGGTTCCATAATGTCACCTAACATTTTTATAGTATCCGTACTTGACAAAATCACCCCCTTGTATCATTTTATTGGACACCCGCAGCACCCTTCGTTGGGTAGGCATTATTCCCCGTATTTTACTGGTGGTTATAAAGCTACTCCTGACGTCGAAACCTGTATTCAGGTAAGACTCGGAAAATGTGCTTTTACATCGCGTTAAGCAGTTGGTTTGTCAGTTAAATAGACCGTATTGGCTTCCCCAGCGAAGGTGCCTTTGCTCGGTATGCAGGTGCCGAGGATCGTGCCTTTTACAAGGCCCCTTTATGTTTGAGGGGGAAGGAGGAGGTACCCAGGGCCTGCCTGACGATGTTGAGACCTTGACTGAAATTAGTGTGCCTCCTCCAACCTCTCAGGCTTTTCCGTGTGCTTCACATGTGTAGAATTTGTGGAAACCTAATGCAAAAGTGGAGTGCAGACCAAGTTGATGAATGAAGGCAGTCATCACAGAATGGAGTGAGTTGGGTGTTAAGACCGGAAAAGTAATTCTAGTAAGTGATTACGTGTGTAGGGTAATTCACATTTTGGGGGGTGCTAAATATGCTATATTTGGGACGGTGTGGAATTTGATTGTAAAAAGATGAACCATAAGGGCTAGGAAATAATCTCTGTTAGAAACTGACATCCAGTTTTGGACCCCACATACTTCGGAGAGTATAAAGAGGATTAAACGTTTTTTTTTTTTTTTTTTAAAAAGTCATCATAAGTTTTTTTAAAAAGGAAAGATTTTTAGCCTGGAGAAGGAAAAGCTAAGGGATGATGGATTGATTACCATCTTCAAGTACAAGAACAGTTTCTGCCACGGGGATTCTGATTAATTGTTCTTCATGTACTTCAAAGACTTAAAAGGATATGGGTTTAAATTGAAAGAGGAGTAATTTTAATGCATATGAGGAAGAGTCTGATCTTCAAAGTTGAGGAACATTTGAATGACTGCTGTGAAAGTGTTGAGTTTCTGTCTGGCTTCTCTATCACTGAGTCACAGATCACCCTGGAACTCTTAGTGGCTTCAGATGACAGCCATTTCATTGCCCGTCGCTCTGCGGGTAATGCAGGGAAGGGCAGCGTGTTGCTGTGCCCTGTGTGATGGTGATTAGACTGGAGGGTTCCTCACGGCGCCACCCGGGCGTCTGGGACCTCAGTGCTGGCGGTTGGCCGAGGCATCTTGGTTCTCCTCCACGAGGTCCACTTCTCTCTTGGCCGCTCACCACTCATTAGTGTAGATCCGGCTCCTTTTCCGTGGGGGTGGGCTTCCAAGGGGCTCATAATGGGAGCTGGAGGGCTTCTTAAGGCCCAGGCCCGAGAGTCCTTCCTGCATCATCTCTTTGCCCCATGATTTCGGTCAAAGTGAGTCGCGAGCGTAGCTCATATCCAGTGGAAGGGGACACGGAGAGGAGCAGAGTGCCAAGGTCACACTGCTGGAGGGCATGCCGTGTGGTCGGGACTGTTGTCCCCGATTTTGGAAACAGTTTTCCACACTGACCTTGGAGATTTGTAATGAGAATCGTCAGTACATGTTTATGGGGTAGATAGTTTGAGCATATGATTTATGAACTTGGTCGCGTGCCAGGGTCATCTGGAAGCTCTTTATAAGCACGGACTCCTTGGGCACCTTGCACGTGGATCCAGGGCTCCTGAGGGTGTCGGCACACGGGAGACCTTTACGGGAGAGGTAAAATGACAATGGGGATGGGGAGGAGAACGAGACAGGCATAATATTCGGGGCAGGACGGCGGGTACTCTAAGATAGGCCTGCCGTCTCCTCCTTCCAGGGCTTGGCCGAGCCCTCTGCCTGGCGTGCCCTGCGCTCCAGGCGGCCTGGTGCGGGTCGTCTCGTTCGGGTAGAGGAGTGTTTCTGGATGCTTCACTTACTTTTTTCCTCATAGTTTCTAGCACTTTTTCCTTCATAGTACTTTTTAGTTTATGATTAAATATCTGTATGATTATCTGACTGATGTGTAACAGACAAAATATGTCTGCCCTGCTTTCCAGGATCGAACGTAGCGCCTGCCTTGTGAAAGGTACTCAGTAAGTGTTTGTTGAGTGAATAAGTGGTTGATTGCATGCATGGGTGATTGAAGTGATAGTTTAATCAGTTTTAAAGGGTGATTGAAGAATTTTGGACAGGTGGAGCGGATGAATGGGAAAATCACCGTTCCGAGGCAGATTGTGTGGATTCCATTGCTGGTGTGATTTCATAAGATTGGAGGGACTGGTTTGGGGAGGGATGAATAGCTTCGTTTTGAGTGTGCTCGGCACGCTGGGTTTGGGGTCAGGATGTGTAGCAGGCCTTTGGAAACGAGGTGCTGAAGCTGAAGGGCGAGATGGGTTCCAGATGTGCAGATTTGGGGTTGTCTGAACGAAGACTGTGGAATCTATTCACTCCACAGACACTCACTCGAGCTCCCATCATGTGGCAGGCAAAAACGCATCGTAGGGAAGGTGAGCTGAAGTCTGACCCACAAGGAACCAGCTTCGTGAAAAGAGCCGCGTGGGAAAGGAACCACGCTCTGTAGGCCTGGGGCAGTCAGTCATTCATTGTTTTCTGAGGAACTGAAAGGAGACCCCCCAGGGCTTTGACGAGGCAAGCTTAGAGGAAGGGCAGCGTGAGGTCGCGTGAGAAAGGTAGGCAGGGCCCGTAACACGTGGGGCCTCTGTGTGGGCCATGTGGGGGCTCTGGCTCTAGAAAAAAGCATGGTGGGAGACCACCGATGGCTGTAACGGAGGGGGGTAACAAGCAGAGTACGTATTTAAAAATATTTTTATTCTTGTTTATTCCAGCTGTCCTAATTTTTACCACCGAGGACATGTATATATTTAAGTAAAAGTTGACCCTGACTACAGTGTAGAGGGTAGACTCTCAAAGAGGGGACCACTAGGGACGTGTTCGCCGTAGTTCTGGAGCAAGAAAGTGGAACATAGGCAGGGCGTGGCAGTGGGCATAGTGAGAATGGGGCAGTGTCAGGATATATTCAGAACACAGGGCCCATAGAGTTCACCAGAGAAGGAAAGAAAGGTGGTTAGTACTGAGCCCTGGGGGATGTTGGGGGCAGAGGAGCAACCAGGGCAGGACAGGGAGGACGGCCGCCCTTTGAAGTCAAAGGACAGTCAACTGCTGCTCTCTCAGTGGGAGCTGAGGGGACGGAGGAGCCCGTGGGGAAGACTGGAGGAAGAACGTGGGTGGGTCATCGGTGTTTGCGGGAGATCAGGAGGGTTAAGCACTTAGGGAAAAGCCATGCATTTGGCCATCAGCCTGTGATGGGTGACCTTGGGGAAAGGGCTTTCAGTAGCGTGGAGTGAGTGAGTGAACAGTGTGTGATGTGAAAGTGAAGCAGAGTACCCGCTACTCTGTTAGGGAAGTCGGGAGTTAAAGGGACAGGCGGGTGGGGCAGAGAGGGGGTCTGCACAGAGGCGCACGGAGAGGGGACAGGCAGGTGGGGCAGAGAGGGGGTCTGCGCAGTGGTGCACGGAGAGGGGACAGGCAGGTGGGGCAGAGAGGGGGTCTGCGCAGAGGCACACGGGGAAGTATGTGTGAAGGCAGTTTTCCCGAACCAGTATTGACGGCACCTACTCTGTGCCCGTCACCGTGCCAGGGGCCGCATCGAGTGCGCTCAGTTTACCTTTGTCTTCGAACAGCGTGCCCAGTGGTGCTGAGACCTTCCTTTGGAGTGTGGGAAGGAAATCATAGAACTTTTTTACACTTTGAAATTTCTTTTTAGTGTTGTATTTTAGATAGAACACAGTGTATTTTTTTAAAAGAATTTATTTTTTAGAGAGGAGAAGGGAAGGAGAAAGAAAGGGAGAGAAACGTCAATGTGTGGTTGCCTCTCACACGTCCTCCATTGGTGACCTGGCCTGCAACCCAGGCATGTGCCCTGACTGGGAATTAAAGCAGCGATTCTTTGGTTCCCAGCCTGTGCTCAATCCACTGAGCTACACCAGCCAGGCAGAACAGTGTATTTGTATAGCAGTAATTGTCTAATTTGCTGTTATATGTAGATATATAAGAACTGTGCTAATTTAAAAAAAAATTTATTTAGTTTTAGAGAGAAGGGAGGGGGGAGAGAGAGAGAGAGAGAGAAACATCGATTGTTGCCTCTTGCATGGCCTGCAACCCAGGCGTGTGTGCCCTGACTGAGAATCGAACAGGCGACCCTTTGGTTCAAAGCCTGCGCTCAATCCACTGAGCCACACCAGCCAGGGCGAAGATGGGATCTTTGACCTCCAGAAAGGTTGGAGGAGGAGATAAATTGCTGCATCACAGCGCGAGATTGAAGGGCCTGAGAGGTGGAGGGCTGAGCCGTGTTCCCCATTTCGGCTTGTAGATTGAGGGTGGCATTTCGTTCGCAGGGGGCTGGTGTGTGCCATCCAGCTTCTCAGGGAGACCCTTGGGGATTTTGGTCACTATGCTGTAAGTCTGGTTCTCAGGCCACAAAATGATTTTGTTTTGCACCTGAAAATGATGAGTCTTTTGGAGACAGGATTCTATTAGACTTGAGTGACTCGTGCTCAGAAAGGAGTGTCAATTTATTATTTTAGAGTGAAGGATTCCTTTCCTGTTAATAGAATTCTGGAGTTTGCTAGGATATTGTTTTTCCAAGAGCAAGAGATCTCAGAAATGAAATGCAATGATATCAAGTTCGCTCGGTGAGCATGGAGTAATATGATAGCATAGGTCGTGGGGAAGGATACAGTTACAGAAAAAGCTAAGGTTATTGATTGCTTACTGTATGCCAGGTCCTGTACAAAGTGCTTTGCACGTAGTAGGACTTTTAATTCTCCCAGTGGGCCTCCTGAAAAGCGGGCACAATTACCCTCAATTTACAGATGAGGAAACCAAGGCTGTCTCCAAGCTGATAAGAGCCTGAACTGGGATGGGAACCCCCGTCCCTCTGACCTGAGAGTCCACACCCCTAACTGCTCCCTCACGCTGATCTTCACGGAGGAGCCTTACCTCCCCGCAGAGAAGGGGGTGTGTCACCTTCCTAGCCCTGGTATTTCTCTGCCTGGGGTGACTCCGGAGTGCAAATGGTCTCCTCTGTATCCTCCTCCTCTTTTTTCTTTTCCTTCCAGTTTTCTTTGTTGTTGACCACATTCGTTGGTTAAATACAGGGTCCAGCAGAAATAACGCCTGCTTGAGTGTGGTTGGTAGGGTAGTCGTATGGGTGTAATAATTTATTGTTTCTTTAAAAATTGTATTTATTTATCTTTAGAGGCGAAAGGAAGGAGAGAGGAAGAGAAATATCAATGTGTGGTTGCTTCTCATGCGTCCCCTGCTGGGAACTGGCCTGCAACCCAGGCATGTGCCCTGACTGGGAATTGAACCTCGATCCTTTGGTTCGCAGGCCCGCGCTCAATCCACCGAGCTAGACCAGCCAGGGCAATATAGTTTTAATTTGAACATTTCCCCTAACCTGCCATATGGTGTGCTGGAGTGTGATATTGTTCTGTTACAGAATTACATGCTTAGGGTTTTGTAATAAAAGGTTTGGTAATTAAAAGGGGCGCTATTTGTGCCCGCCCCTGGGTGTTAACGCCATCATGCAAGCCATTCAGTCCTCCTCTCTTCTCACTGCTGGTTTGGAGGACAATGTATCTCCTGAGAGGGACGCTCCATGTCTGCACACATTGTTTTTGTGGTGACTCTATTATCTTAATTTTATGGATTAAATTATGAGATTTCTCCAGCTCCCAGCTTGTCAACCGTGACCCATTCCCCACCTCCTTTTCCACGGAATTTAAATCCAACTCCTGAGTCTGATTTTGAAACACTCAGTCTGGCTGCAGTCCAGGCACTCCATTTAGCCGTGGCTCTCCGCGCCACTAGGTAGTGTCCTTACCGTCCCTCCTTTTGTGTCCTCTTACGTCTAAATGACATCCAGTGATTCGTCGTAAGATGACGAATGACTTCCTACTTGGGTGTCCGTGGTTCTGTTGTGTGTTTGACTTTGAATGTCGTTCTTTCTGTGAAGCCGCCGTGACTGATCCCCTCATTGGGAGTGATCACGTCCTCCCCTGGGTCTCCTAGCACAGGATTCTTTTATGTCTTCTTTGTGGCACGGTGTACCTTCTGCCGTGCGTTCCGGCTGTCTGTGTGCGCGCCCTTATCTCTCACACTGGACCCCTGCCTCGTTGTGCGGGTCTGTCTGGTTGACCTTTGTGTTTCCTCTTGTGTCTAGTTCAGCTCCCTGCACAAACTGGGCATTCAGTACCTGCTGGATGGAGGAGTGGCTTAGCAGCATTTCAGATTTTCTGCTCATTGCTTTAGATTTCTTCCCCCTTCGTTGCTTTTCTTCCTTTTCTTTTAAACTTGCTGTGCTCTCCACTGCACAGGCTCACAGAGCTTGTCTTCACCACTCCCTTTTCCTACCCAGATTTTATTTTGCCTCGTTAGCGGTCACTGTGTGGGAGAGCCACATGCTTGCTGGTCAGATTTTCTTCATCCTTCTGTGGCTCTCTTCTCTCCAGCAATCATATGACCAGCGTGAATGCATTAAGATCCTAATGAAAAGACCATGTGTAAACAACAGTCCTTACAGTTTGCTAACCCACTGGTTTCCAGCGGGAAACTTTCTGGTCCACATTTCAAGGGAAAGCGAAAAAGGCCTTGGGTATTGGGAGGTAGTAGATCAGTGCCCGTGTCCGTGCTGTGGCATGTTAGAGGCATCCTATTTGACTGTGGACATAATGCAAGAAGCCACAGACGCTTCTGCTGTTAGCGCCGAATCCCTGGATTTGTCCTGCAGCTGTAGGAAACATTAGAGATGGGTGTAGTCCAACCCTCCTGTTTTCCAGATGGGAAAACAGACCCAAAGAGGCTAGATGACAAATCCATAAGAAAGGGGGTATTTGTTGCGTAGCTTTTAATCCCAAGGCTGAATGTGACTCTGGGAGAACCGTTAGCTCTTTGGAAGCAGTGCGGGTTTCCCTGGAAGTGGAGGCAGCAGGGCTGAGACCGAAGGCTCTCGCCGCGCTGAAAAGTGGACTCAGGCTGGTAGCAGGCCGGACTGGGGACGGTGCTCACTGGAGGGGCCTTTTCAACTGTCACAATCCTTCCGGGTGGCTCCCTTCTGGGACTCTGCTCAGTGGGGACAGAAGTCTGTTCTTGCTACATTTGAAAAGAGGCCAACATTTAATAATAAAAATATATCTTAATTTTTCTTGCTCTCTTTCCCAGCCCTCATATTATGAGTTGTTTTTCAGTCTTAGTTTTCTTATCTCAGCACTTTTTGTGTTTTGATTGTTTACTCTAGGTCAGATGTTGGTATGAAGTGTGGGAAATCCAGAAGCTGTCTTCGGGCCCCGTGACTGGTTTTCGGTGCTTTTTAGGTGACGCTTCTCCCCGACTCGTAGAACAGTGTGCTTTACCGTCACTGAAACGCTGTCCAGTGAACCCGTTCTTGGCAGGCAGGAAAGTCGACCTACCTGTTTGTGGCTGCGGAGCAGCAGTGTAGAGAGCCAGCCCAGAGCAGGAAGTCAAGTGCAAACAGGATGCACTTGTTAGTGTAACTGGTGTGCCTGTGTTTCAGAACTCGCTGTGGTTAAAAAGGCTTTGACTATTTGAGGGTGGTTGGAGAAGTCTCAGTTTCTGGTCTGAAAAGGAGCTAAGGCAACCAGTCCTCTCTGCCCTTGCCTCCGTACAGGTGCACACCTTTCTTTAGGGTCTTCCCTTCTTCCTGGGGCATGGTGGTTTTTCTTAGCTTCCACCATGCCCGTGCCCATATGTTTTATAAAATGAAACTGCTGAATTCACTGCCGATCTGGTTACTTTTGGTAGCTGTGGGATTCAGGCCGTGCTTGGCTATTTTTTAAAAATAGCAATAGAAGATCTTAGCCTAGAATTCACCAGCCTTTTAAGTTACAGAATCCTTTTGTTGGATTCCCGGATTTCTAGCACATCTTTGGAGTGTTCCCTGAGTTCCTGAGCTCTAGGTAGTTTACAGATCCTCCCAGTTCTAGTCTTTGCATTGAAAACTTCCTTGAGGGTTGAAGGCTGGATCTACTGCCGAACTGTTTTACCCCTAGGCAAGGCAAGTTTTTTTTTTTTTAATTTATTTACTTTTAGAAGGGAAGGGAGGGAGAAAGAGATGTAGAGAAACATCTATGTGTGACTGCCTCACATGCCCCCACTGGACCTGGCCTGCAACCCAGGCCTGTGCTCTGACTGGGAATCGAACCCTCGACCCTTTGGTTTGCAGCATGCTCTCTCAACCCACTGAGCTACACCAGCCAGGGCGCGAGGCAAGTTTTTGGAGAAGAGATTAAACAAGTAATTAGCTTGTGGGCTTTTCAGCTGGTAAACAGTCTTAGGAACCCTTGTTTTCTGAACCCCCGCCCATTCCTCATTGTTTGCCCCTGAGAAACCTGCTTTATTATGTTCGTTGGGCTGGGTGAACTGTGGAATAACTAACTTATCTGTGGGGAGTGGGAGTAATCTTGGGGTCTTCGTGGGCAGTTGTAACTGCTTGTGTCATTTCAGAACAGGTCCGTTCTGCTGGTCTTAAACCATAAGCTCTGCATATGGGGCGGGTAAAGGTCTGGGTCCTGTGTGGTGTGTGCCTTGTGTCCCTGCCGCATCGCAAAGGATGCTGGCCCTTGGCCCTGACGCGCCAGGAGCAAGTGGGTAAAGTGGTAGTATAGTTGCACATCTCAGCGTTGATGAGAAGAGCATTACTTCCTGGTATCAGCACAAGTGTCTTTTTTTTTAAACAAGTATCTTTTTTTCTCAGGAAAAAGGGGTAGAAAAGATGAGCCAGTTTGCACTTTGTTGTGGGATATATAGGCAAAGAGTAAAACCCGAAGACCGCGCTAATCAAGCACGTGTGTGCACAAGGAGAGACTCGGGTGAGGATACCGCGGTTTTCTTTGTGATAAGCGTGCAAACGAGAAATCTCCATCTCTGCTTCTTGGGATGGGTACTGGACATCACGCACCGCGGCAGGAGCAGAAGACACTTTAGAAAGTCAGCATAATTTTCAGACTGACATCAAACCAAGCCAAAGATCAGTGGGAGGAAGCAGGTGGGTAGTCTGAATTTACCCGGGCCTTGTCACCAAGTCCCACCTGACTTCAGTTCAGTGCCGGCAGCGACGGCACGCCAGGGAGCGGAGGGGAGTATTTGTTCAGTTCTCTGAATTTGGACAAGAGGGGCTGAGGCGCTAAGGGGGGAGCACGTTTAAACCGGCTGGACTGTGGGAAAAGTGACAGACCTCCTTAGCAGTGGGGTGGAATTGGGAAGAAACGTAACAGCCCAGGGCTATAGGGAGGGCGAAGCACTCGAGAGTTCTTCGGAGATTAGCAGATGGAGAGCTGGTGGGAGGGGCCGGAGTCATTCAGGTGTTGGAACAGGGTGGAAAGCTGGATGGAGTCTGATTAAATGTATCAATCAGCTTGTCTAACAAAAAGGTGGATAGGGGATAGAACAGATACATTTTGTCACTTTAAAGGGCCTTAAAGATTTTCTTGAAATTATTCTTGGCCAACTTTTATTGAGCATCTGCTACGTGCTAGGCTTCAAATACCACCAGAATCTAGAGTCCTTGTTCATTCTCTACATCACAGTATGCTTGGCTGCCGTAACTTTTTGCAGTCCACTTTGGGAAGGTAAGCTGCCTAACTCTGATCCCAGACAGAATACCTGTCATGAAGTGCTGCCTTTGCCCAGGGCATAGGGGTGCCAGGAATCCTCTCACCTAGGCCCTGGCTTCCTGAACACTTTTTATCCCGGTTGCCCGTCCCTCAGTCACTGCAGCGATAGCTCGTGAAGGCAGCTGCTCAGTTAGAAGGTCCAGAGAAGCTTCTTGGGTGAGTCCTGTTTCCTGCACCAGAGAGTACGAGGGGGATCCGTCTTTTATTCTTGAGGAGCTTTGTCGTGGGTTTTGATGGAGGAAGGATCCTGTGGTAATGAAGCTGCAGGTTCGTTTGTTCTTTTTGCAGCCTTGTTGCGAGATTTGACTCTGAGCTGTTTTCTTCCCCGATTGACTCACCCTTGGGGGCGGAATGCCTGCGCCGAAATGAGATGTGCAGGTTTTCCTGCTTCGGCGCGCGGTCTGTCATCTCTCCTGAACTTGACGCCAAGAAGCAGCCGTTTAATTGGGCAGACCCCGGGGGCGGCGTTTCGGC
>CM052545.1:97483235-97510799 GCA_028533065.1 Trachops cirrhosus
CGTGTGTCAGCGTGTGCCGCGTGTGTCAGCGTGTGCCGCGTGTGTCAGCGTGTGTCAGCGTGTGCCGCGTGTGTCAGCGTGTGCCGCGTGTGTCAGCGTGTGCCGCGTGTGCCGCGTGTGTCAGCGTGTGCCGCGTGTGTCAGCGTGTGCCGCGTGTGTCAGCGTGTGTCAGCGTGTGCCGCGTGTGTCAGCGTGTGCCGCGTGTGTCAGCGTGTGCCACGTGTGTCAGCGTGTGCCGCGTGTGTCAGCGTGTGCTGCGTGTGCCACGTGCCAGCAGCAGCAGGCACAGCTCTGCTGAGACCTGGGTGTAGCGGTTGAGGTCTGTCTCTCCGATTTCTTTTCTGTTAATTTACTTCCCCATTTGTTTTCTGTGCAGTTTTGTTTGTATTCTTTGCGATTCTCATCACGTGCCTTCCCAGGCCCAGCCCCTTGCGGACACGGAAACCTTCCAGAAGCGTTTCGATGTGGGGAAGGGGGCCCGGCGGCTTTTGTGCGGGAAGGGGATGGAAGCGATGGTCTTGTGCATCTGTGAGGTTCTCCCTTTCTGGTTTTCTAAGGCTGTATGAACCGTCAGTTTTAATATTTTTCTGTTACTTTTGGAAGCTAGTCTCTTACCATTCTTACTTCTAAGTGACCTCAGCAGACATTTAAAAGTTATCTTCAGCATGGATGAGGTAGGCACCACTCTTTAGGTTTTTCCCTACAGGTATTTATGTGGTTGTATGGGTTTAAACCCCTTAATTTGCTCATCGCCCTGGAGTCATGATTGCGGTTTTTCAATCATGAATTTGGTGCCCTCCACCCCTCCCCCCACAAACAAAAATAAAAAAACTCTAATGCTGTTACCATTAGTAATGCTTCTGCGAGTACCCGGTGCCCACATTCACCCGGCGCTAAGGCTGGGACCAGCGCCGGGAGGCAGGCTCGCTCCTGTTTCCTGTTTCACGTGCCACACCCCGGCCACGGTTAGGCCGTCGTTAAAGGCGGCGCTGGGTGATGAATGCTCGTCTGCCCAGAATGCGGTCACCATGCATCGCGGAGACCTTGCCGTGTTCGTCCCTCTGGGGACCTGCGGCGGCTAGGAGAGGGTTTGGCTGACAGTGTTGCTCAACAGACAATCAGACGAGTGAATTCAAGCTTCTGGGCGGTGCCCCAGATGCACAGACAGGGCGAGAGGCTTCCCTGGGGACGCAGGTGCAGCGCGTGGAGTGAGGGTGGGGCAGTGGTGAAGGCTGAGGAAGCAGCTTGCGGGAGGGTCCTCGAGGCAAAGCTCGCTGGGCATGGGAGGGACCAGAGGAGTCGTAGGGCGGCTGCAGCTGAGAGCAGGGAAAGGGAGGTCCGGGGCTCCAAGGATTTGCTTTCATCACTATTTAATAGTGACCCGTGGACATTTTTTTAAAAGGAGGGTAATCGAGCATTAGTTGTGGTTGACACGGTTAAGTCAGAACCCCCTGCTCAGCCTTGACTGGTGTGGCTCAGTTGTGGCGAACCAAATGGTCGTCGTCAGTTTGATTCCCAGCCAGGGCACGTGCCGGGGCTGCTGGTTTGGTCCCTGGGCGGGAGTGTATGAGGGGCAACCGATCAAGGTTTCTCTCTCACATTGACATTTCTCTCCCTCTGTTTCACCCTCCCTTCCCCTCTCTAAAAATAAGTAAATAAAATATTTAAAAAAAACCCCCACAACCCCCTACTCAGCCAGAACAAGGCTAGGCCAGAATAGAAACAAACACATCTTAGGTATTGATTAAGGGCTTTATTTTTGGAACTTTGGGGTCTGTCTACAGCATGCATGTCCTGAAGTTGTAGTAAGTAGGAAATTCAGATGACTTAGAGGATGTACAAATTGAAATGTTGGGTCCCCGGGGTGGTGTTCCTGTTACCACACCTTTTACAAGGTGCTTCAGTGTTGACGGTCTGGCTTGGTGGGAAGGTAGGCGACCCTTGTCGGTGTCTCTGGGAGAGAGTGGAAGCTGGTACTGAATCCCTCCTCCCTGCCGGCCCCTTGGAGTGGTCTCTGTCGTCTTCTCCCGCAGTCAGTCCGTGAGCCTCGCTCTCCCAGTGCGCGGGCTTTTGGATCCCTAGTACTGAGGGCAGGGGGCACGGATGGTGAAAGGAGACCCCCTCTTTCTGTAGGACTACAAATTAATTAAAGCACTGGGACTTAACATCCTTTCGCTCTCTAGCTGTGTGGCCCCCGTCCAGTGACCCAGCCCTCTTCATTTACGAAATGAGCGTTTAAATTCTGACGTCTGCAGGATTATTGTGTTAAATGAGGCAATAGATGCAAACATAACAACTCACTAGGCACATGTTAGGTGTTTTGTAGTGTACTTTTCCTTAAAAAGTATGAATTTCTAGGATCATCCGAGAAGGGACTTCAGGACCCCTTGCTCTGAATAACTGCCCCACTTTTCCTCTTGCCTGCCACCTGGAATAACAGCACAGACGATCCTCTCTCTCCCCTAGAGCTTCTAAAGCTTTGATCCCTTCTATTCAGGTATCCCTGGGGAAGTGGAGAGAGGAGGCTGGGCCTGAGACCTGGCACCTCTGAAAGCTCTGCCAGCCAGTGTGAGCAGAGGCTCCAGACGCTGGTTTGGAGAGAGGCAGATGTTTAGCACGAGGCCTTTATGGTAACGCCTGCCACTTGCAGAAGGTGTGGCATTGCCTTCTGCTCTTTCTGTAGGACCGAAAGCCTGGTAACTCGCCTAGGACTTGCCGCGTACCTCGACCGGTAAAGGTGTGCTCTGTCTTTATACTGAGCACCTACAAGATCTGTTCGGAAATAGTCCAGCCGTTGTTAATATAATGAATGGTTTGCATGACATCGATGTAACCCGGCAGCCAGGGAGAGCGGACTGGAATGCACATGTGTGAACAATGATGACTTCACTGTACTAGGCAGTGGGGGTGGCAGGCACCACGGAGTGAGCATGTGGACTGTGTGGCTGTCACATTCAAGATGACTGAGTGAGCAGAGCAGAGAATCTGCACCAGATTTTGTGTTAAGCTTGAACTAGTTCCGTGGGAACTATTGGGATGATTCAGAGGCTGCAGCTATGGGCAGCTGGTGATTGGCAGCTTCATCACGACAACACGCCAGCTCACGCATCATGTCTCATGCAGAGCTTTTTGGCAAAACAACAAATCATCCCGGTGACTCAGCCCCGCTAACAGCCCCGATTTGGCACCCAGAAACATCTGGCTTTTCCCAAAACTGAAATCACCTTTGAAAGAGAAGAGATTTCGGACCGTCAATGAGATTCAGGAAAATACGACAGGGCAGCTGATGGTGACTGGGAGAACTGTGTGAGATCCCAAGGTGCCTACCTTGAAGGGGACCGAGGCATCGCTGTTCTATGTACAATGTTTCTTGTATCTGCAGTAAATGTCTCTGTTTTTCATATCACACGGCTGGGTACCTTCTGGACAGACCTCGTACTCTGCCTCCGCCTGTAAGGCGTACGAATGCCCCTTCCTGTTACACGGCAGCTCAGAGAGGCAGACTTCTGAGGCTCATTCAGTTACTCTGTGCTGGAGCCAGGATTTAAGTTCAGGTCGGACTGAGTCCAAAACCAGAGTAAAACATTTATTTGGGAACCTTTTTTTTTTTTTTTTTTTTTTTTACTGTTCTGCTTTTTAAAAACTTCGCTCTAAGATGAAATTCTTATCTAGGACATACGCATTCTCCATTACGCACATCCGGCGGACTGCCTTGGAGGTTTCCGCGCCGTCCGGATCGTCTTCCCCTGCTGTGTCCCAGCCTGTGAA
Organism: Trachops cirrhosus; assembly: GCA_028533065.1. Classification (NCBI taxonomy): domain Eukaryota; kingdom Metazoa; phylum Chordata; class Mammalia; order Chiroptera; family Phyllostomidae; genus Trachops; species Trachops cirrhosus. The sequence continues at coordinate 97,487,004 of CM052545.1, forward strand.
ACGTCCCTTGTTTGTGCCCAGCCCGTCTGCCACTCCAGCAGGGCCGTCGATCGGACGTGGGCCTTGGCTTCCAAGGTTCCACCTCACACTCATGTCCCCTGTGACTAGGCGCTCTGCACTCTTTACTCTCAAACGGCTCCGAAACAGTCCCAGTATCTTGGAGAACACGCTCCGTTGCCCCACCCCCAGCACGTGAAGCCAGTCTGGCGTGCAGTTTCCTCTGCGGGTTGCTCGCTCACAGACGTGACGTTGGTCCTGCTTGATGCTCATTGCTCTGTCCCCGGCACCTCGACCCTCCCCCGTCCGAGGGGGACACCTCAGGCAGGTTCACTGGAAAATCCCCAGTACTAATTCTGAGATTCTGGTTTGAAGTCAACCGTTTCAAGGGAGTTCAAGTTTCTTTTCAGACTGACTTATTTTTAACAGTAAGCAGTCTTCCAGGTTGAGAGATGATTGTAAAACTCAGGTGGGTTCTCAGAAGAACGATGATTCTTAACTGTGTGGGTGACGTGATCCGCTGGCCAGAGCCCCAGCCCAACCCAGGCCCTTGCGGGCAGGGACCTCCAGCTCTGGGTGGACAGAGAGGGACGGGCGTTGGGCTTCCCAGCCAGTCGTCACTATCGAACGTCTCTCTAGGTTGGTGCCAGGTTGGAATTGTAACGCACACTTTAATGGTGATTTATTGTAGTGTGCTGTTTCTGGAGCACTGAGCTCTGTGTGTTAGGCTCTCTCTGTGTGTTCGTGCTCATCCCTACAATTCCCTTCCAGCAGGGGAGGCAGTGTCTCTCTCTCATGCACGTGAGGAAACAGACTTCAAAAGCTTGAGTCACCTGCCCGAGGTTAGCTACCCTTTGGTTTTGATAAAGGACTTTCTCATAGTCACTCTATGTCACTGTAAATACTGAGGAAATGCTGTGGGCCCTAAGGAGAGACAACTAGTGCCCGCTGTGTCGGCTGTGTTGGTGAAACCCTGCCTGTCCCTTGGCCTCCATCGGTTCGTTCCTCGAAGTATCTGAGTGTCTGCCCTGGGAGCTGAGGTGTGCGTGGTTCGGGTAGAAACCTCAGGGCAGATGAGGCTCTTGCCCTCGGGCTGTGAGCAGACCAGCGCAGTCACAGGTTATGCTAGTAGTTATTGGGAAGGGGACTCAGGGTGACGAGAGGTATGTGACTGAGGAGGACCGCTCTGGAGAGGTAACGTTGGGGTTGGGACCTGGAGGACGACGAGGAGTGTGGGATGAGCTTGCTGTGCTTAAAGAACAGGGGGGGCTCCCTGGCTTGCACTGGGGGACTGGCGAGGAAGGTGGCAGGGTGTTGGGGAGGGAGGCAGGGGCTGATGCACGCCCAGGGCCTTTTACTCGTGCAGGGGGCTGGAAGTTTCCTTCTAAAATGCGGTGGGAAGCCATTAAGAAGCTTTTACGGTGTGTTTTGAGGGAAGTGGGTGAGGCCGTGGAGGAAGCATGGGGGAGGGGCGAGCACCAAAGCAGGAGGCAGGTTGGGGGCTGGTCCAGAGTGCAGCAGTGCGCTGGGTCCCTGCCCCCCGAGGACTCTTCATTTCGGCTGGGGGCCCAGTTAGCACACACGCAGATAAACAGGAGCCAGTGCCGAGTATCATTCTTGAGTTAGAGAGTGACATTTAAACTGAGGGGTGAAGGACAAGAAAGAGCCGGGCATGTGATGTTCTTGAGAGAGGGGTCCAGGCAGAAGGAGCACACAGCAAGTTCCAAGGGACTGAGGAGGGAAATGTGGGTGACAGGTGGGAGGTGGTGACTGAGACCACTGTCGGGGGCGGTGGGGCAGGGGTGGAGGTGGGGACTTACTAGTCTTCAGCTTCAGGATGGCATTTAAAGCCCCTGGCTGGGGGCTCCCTGGGGGAGGGAGTGGGGTGGAGAGGGCACTGGAGACAGCCTCGGCCCTCCCAGCATTTGAGAACAGGAGGAGGGGGAGAACCAGCACAGAGCTTTAAGTAGGGGGACACCGAGGGCACGGAGTTCTGGAAGCTAAGAAATGATGAGAAGCGAGAGCGTCTGAAGGAGGAGGGAAGGAGGGTCACTGTCCAGCACTGCTGGGAGGTCGAGCAAGACGGAGACAGCTGGACCTGCCTGGCCGCTGGGAACTGCTTGGGGACCCTGCGAAGGGACCGGGCGGACTGGATAGGCCGGGCTCGCCTGGGGAGGTCTGAAGGGTGAGGCTGAGGAAGTGGGGTCGAATATTTGGAGGAATACTGATGTGGAGGAGAGCAGAGAGCGGGGCCTTCACTGAGGAGCGGGGAGCGTGGGGTCACAGTGGTTTCCTGTGTTACTGGTTCTTACAAATTACAAATGTTGTCCTAGATGCTTTAAAACCTCTCTTGTGTAAACTTCTGCTGAAATGTAACTGGAGCAGTCCACAAATTATAGGTTAGGATCTGATGAATTAATGAGCTTCACCATCTAAGTGACGTAAGGTTCAAATCCTTGCTTACTGCCCATTCGCTGTGACCTTTCACAAGCACTTACCTTCTCTAAACCTTGGCTTTGTCACCTGGGGATGGGAGGAACTAATCCGCCTCGCCGGGATTGTCGTGAGGATCGCAGGGAATGAATGACACCAGGTGGTACCTAGCTCAGCACCTGGCAGACAGGTAAGCGTTCTTCCGATGAATGGCCACTTTCTTCTCTCCTGGCTCAGATATGTCATTACTTACCAGTTATTTCAGAGAGGCATGGCTAAGCCACATTGATAGGTTTTTCGCGGCATTTCTTTTCAAAACCATCGCAGTTGTACTTTAATTGCTCTTTAAGGATAGTATACAAGACGAAGCAAAGCCCGTTCTGTGTTAATGATCCATCGCGTGGGGTACTTGTCTTTATGCTCATACAGCGCAGACGCTTCTAATAACTCCGGGAATGCAGTAGTGAGCGTCTCTGTACTGGGGACGATTCTGCAAGGCTTGCCATCTAGCCGTTTTCCGGCGTGCCATGTCAGAAAGGCACTTCTTTCAGGATTGGAGGCATTTTAATTGGGCATTTTGAGGGATTTTTATACAGCGGGTTCACCATCGGCGGGTTAATTCCACGGTGTTGCCGTCCCCGCACCGCGTGGAGCCTGCTCTTGCAGAGGTCCCTTGGCACACAGGCCAGGCAATCAAACTCACAGCCGGTTGGACGGGGACCTTGGGGACTTGGTGCTACTGCCGTCGATTCTGGAGGTCGGCAAGGCGGTTTTGGAGTGGCAGTGCACACCAGCCCTCATCTTACTAGGACGCTGACATTCTGACCCCTCTGTGCCACGGGTCAGACTCTCCTCCTCCGCAGGGAAGCCCCCGACAACCACGGGTCCACTTAAAATTATCTGGCGTAGTCAGGCGAACAAGGGAAGCAGTCCTGTTACCTCCCCTCTTGCCTCCGACTGGCTGCACTAGCCCCGCCTGGTGCAGGTCCCTTAGCTCACCTTGCCGTTAACACTGTAGCTTTCCTGCCCAGCAGGGGGCGGTCTCCCAGGGAACACCAGCATACTTACCAAGCTGGCGAAATCCCATGTGCGGGCCAGCCATTCTGGTCTCCTCGCACGGGATTCTTCCACAGGGAGCAGCGAATTCTCCTGCTCACCCAGCTCTGCATGTCTCCTCGAAGTACATCGACCAGTTGCCCCTCACACGCCCCCAACGTGGGACCTAGCCCACAGCCCAGGCATGTGCCCTGACTGGGAATCGAACTGGCGACCTTTCAGTTTGCAGGCTGGCACTTCATCCACTGAGCCACACCAGCCAGGGCAAGAAATGTTTTTGTGCAGGAAATGGAACAGATGTGTGCTGAGTTAAGATTTAAACATTGTATGTGATTCATTCATTCACTAGTCCTTATTGCGCCACCTACCTGCTGGGTACAGAATGACTGCCGTGGTCCCTGTTCTCCAGGGGTCACAGGCACGTGGGTGGGGGTGGGGTGGGGAGGAGGGCAGGTGTTAATCCGCCCTGCCTACAAAGGTGAGTGGGTTGTATCACAGGTGCACGGGAGGCAGTGCCGGCAAGCTGAAAAGGCCCTTGAGTAGTCAGAGCCCTAGGTTACACCTGTGTGAGCCAGAAAGCACCTCTCAGCCTCTTTTTTTTTCCTTTATAAAATGGTCAAGGTTGAAACTGTTGGCTTCTTAGTTTCTTCAAGCTTATCACGTCTTTGAACTGTGATTTAACAAAGGCACTTTGAACAAGTCAGGAGGCAGAGCAGAAAGTATCATTCTTTTGTGTGACCTGATTATTGAGTAATAAACAACTAAGTGTTCCATTTATTATCTCTGTAAACAGCAAGTTCGGCCTCAAAATGTCCACATTGACTGCCTTGGCGTACTGAAAAAGCACACTCTTACCTTTTCACAGCAGTGTTTGGCATTTTGGTGGGCTGTCTTGCAATCTTTAGGTTCTTCTTACACTTGAAAGATTAGCTTCTCTTTGTTTTGTGATTTTAAAAAGTCAGCTCTGGCTGGTGTAGCTCAGTGGATTAAGCACAGGCTGCAAACCAAAGGGTCCTTGGTTCGATTCCCAGTCAGGGCACATGCCTGGGTTGCGGGCCAGGTCCCCAGGAGGGGGGCGTGCAAGAGGCAACTACACATTGATGTTTCTCTCCTTCCCTTCCCTGTCTCTAAAAATAAATAAATAAAATCTTTAAAATAAAAAGTCATCAGTCCCCTTGTCCCTAGCACTTGTATTTGGTGTGTGAAACGGGAATAATGATCCCAAACTTTCTAATAAACTCACAGAGGCACTGATTCAGCAAGGAAGCTGAGTTTTCTTTGTTGAGCATCTGCTTTGTGCAGGACACTGCTAGGTAAGGTGCGGACGTGAATGTGAAGTGGTCGCTGCTGTCAGGGAGTTCGCGGGTCGGTGGTGGGAAACAGTGGGTGAGCTGTCGGCGCAGGCAGCTGTCAGAGGTGCCGTGATGGGAGTTCACGGAGGGCTGCCGGTGCAAACGTAGGGGCAGCTGGCTCCGCTGGCCGCTGGCCGCTGGCCGGTGGGCGGGAAACCCGGCTGGGGCGTGGCCAGCAGCGTGGTGCAGGGAAAAGGGCGCTAGGTGTAGACTCAGAAGACCTGAGTTTTCCAAATCTCGGTTTTCTATATCAAATAAGCTGTGTGACCTGGACTTCTTTTAGCCAGGGTTGCCTCACCTGTGTACAGGAAGTAGTAATGCCGCCTCACGTGGTCGGTGTGTGTGTGCGGGATACAGTTCCATGCCTGAGCTCTAGGGTCAAGGTCATGTTCCTGAATAAAGTGGGCGTTAGGCCACTTGCGAAAGGTTGTATTTGAAGTTAGACCTCAGATCGAACCCAAACAGGGATCGGCAGCCTCTGGGAGGCAGTGCGCCCACTCGGCAGCCCGGGCCATCCTGGCAGAGGCGGCTGTGGTGGTGGGGGGCGTGGCAGGAGAGCTGCGGCCCCACAAGTCCCCACCTTGACGGGGGTGGCGGGAGGGGCTTGCGCATCCCTGAGCACCTGTGCCCTCAGGAGTGGGGGCGCAGTAGAGGTATGTCTTATCTCTGACCCTTTTTCCTCTCCTCCCTTTCACCAGATTTTACCATGTGGGCAACCTGCTGCAATTGGTTCTGCCTGGACGGACAGCCTGAGGAGGCCGCGCCATCCCAGGGGGCCCGGGCGCAGGCCTACTCCAACCCCGGGTACAGCTCCTTCCCTTCTCCAACAGGCGCAGAACCAAGCTGCAAGGCCTGTGGGGCCCACTTCGCAAGCATGGCCAGGAAGGTAAGTGCTGGCCTCTTGGCCGCTGCAGGCTCAGCCCCTCGGGCCCCTCACTCGCCTTCCTGCTCTGCCCCCTGCCTTGCCTTTGCTTCGGCAGTGCCCGTAACCCAGGCCCATCCCTTTCCCAGAAGCAGGAGAGGAAAGACTGACCCAGCAAAGGCAGAGCGTCTCGGCACAGCTTTGGGGCCGGCTAGGCCTGAGTTTCGATACCAGCTTTGCTGCCGCTTACTGGCTGTGTGACAGAGCCTTTCTTGACGTTCACCTTCCCGTTTATAAAGTGGGACGCGATAGTCGGGCCCATGTCACAGCGCGTGGGAGTGTGAAAGGGGGCGCGCCGCGGGGGTGCAGGGCAGCGCCTGCGGTGTGGCCGCGAGGGCCGACTGCGCGTTACCTTGTCCGTTTGTCCACGGCGGCAGCAGGGATGTCTCGGTCCGGCAGGACCCTAGCACCGCAGACTGGAGCTCGCACTGCGGGGCCGTGCTTCCCGGATCAGCGGGCAGGGAGGCAGCTTACTGGCTGGGTGCTGCTGCTGGGAGGAGGGGAGCAGGGAGGGCAGGGCTGGTGAGCCGGGCGCGGGGCCTGGCGCGTGAAGCGTGTTGGGGTCTTGGGGGAGCAGGCGGACCTAGCGAGTTCTTGACATTTCTCAGGAGCCCATTTCTCTTCGGAGGAGAACGGGAATGAGCGAGGAGAGAACGTTGAGACGTGCTTCCTGCCTTCTGAGAGCTTCCCGTCTCACAGAGAAGTGGCAGGCTGCTTTTGCCACAAGCCGTCTGTGTTGGTGGCGCCTGCCTGCGGGTCAGCAGCAGCCCTGACAGTTGTGTAGGGGGTTTGGTGTCCGGCCTCCCGAGTTGGACCAGCCCGAGGAGGAGAAGCGGGGGATGGGGGGGCGGGCGGGGGAGTTTGTGTTTGGAGACATGGAAGAGGTAATTCCTGTCTTGGAGCGGAAAGACAGGGGTCGGTTCTTAGGTACTGGCGAAAGCTCAGAGATGAGAAAGGGGACAGGATAAAAGATGACTGTGTCACCCATTTGCGAGCTTACCAGCTTGTGCTAAGGTTTGAGGATGTCATCTCATGTGACACTTCCAGTAGTCCTTACACCGACTGAACACCTGACTTTGCAGGTGAGGAACCTGAGGCTCTGGGAGGCTGTTTTGCACAAGTTCCCTTAGCTGGGATACAGCCAGCCAGGGTTTTGCCGTGTATAAGGCGCGCCCACGTTTTTGTGCGCACTATACACAGGGTTTTCATGCCCATTATTGTACCCGTGGTGTGTAGTCATTATACCGACGTACAGCGTGCATCCTTAGTTCTCCCTCAAAACTCTGGGCAAAAAGTGCACATTATACATGGCAGAATATGGTAATCCTGATGGTGTCACTCCTCTGGCTGCCCCTGTCCCCTCGGGGCTGCAGGAAGGAATGCCTGTGGCACGGATGGTGAGGAGGTGGGCCTCACCTGTGCCGGGGAGTGTGGGTGGGTGGGGAGGCGTCGGGAGCAGAAGGGCAGCCCACCTGCCCGAGCTGCCACCGCCAGCTGTTCCGATGCCGGGTGCGTGTGCGCTCCCGGCGTTTGTGCTGGCGGGTTCACGCCGCCTTGTTGCTCAGCTGGTTTGCACCGACGGCTTGTCTGTACGCGCAGGGCCCCTCCGCGCAGGACTCCTCTGCGCATTCCGCCCACGTTTGCTGGCTGTCGACAGCCCGTTCTCCTTCTCCTTTGTTCTCCCCTGCCTCTGCCAACTGGGGCTCAGCCTCGGGCCCTGCCTTTCTCCTTTAGATGCGTTTCGGGTGCGGGCTGACTTCAGAGCCCTGCCGGGGGATGGGGGCAGGGGAGCTGGGTTGCTGTCTCTGCATTCCGATCTTGCACCCAGTAACCACGTGCACTGGGAGAAAGAGCAGGGCGTTGTGGAGCTCCGGCCGATGGAGCGACTCAGGGCTTTTTAATTGCGTCAGCCTCGTCAGACTGCACTGGCTAAGTGACAGTCCCTGTCAGGGCCTGCAGCGCTATGACGTTGGAGCCTCCTCATGTCACTGGCAGTCCCCCTAAACACTTTCATTTTCCGACAGAAAGGCTTCAGGTGCGAATGAGCCCCCAAGCCCCCAAACACCCGTTTCCTCCCTGAGCGGCGTGAGTGGCGGTCGGTCCCAGGACCGTGGCGGCGCAGTGCAGTCGTGTGCCCTTGGAAGGCCGTCTCCGAGCGTTTCATTGCCCGGTCGCAGCTGTGCAGCGTGAGGGGGCCGGGTGTGCGTCCTCCGCACTGCCTTCTGAGCGCTCAGAGCAGGGTCGGGCGGGAACACCGTGCCCGTGCCCCTTTCCTGTGTGAGTGAGTGACACTTGGACAGAACCAGCACAACCAGCGCAGCGACGCAGGCTCGTGGTCCGCCCCGCACCGGGGTCCCTGATTTCAACTGCGAGAATCTGAGTCTCTCCGGCATTCTCGTTGGCTTGAATAGCTTCTGTACTTAGAAACAAGGGAGCAAAATAGTTAGGTTAATACCTAAGTCACCGTGGGACGAAAAGCTTTCTGTGTCTTTAAACGGTTAGTGGGTGTGCCCTCCAGGGTCATCCCAGCGTGTCCCTGGGCACTGCCTCTCTTGTGGGAGTGTCACCTGCTCTGGCCGCAGCAGGCACAGCCAGATGTCACTGTGCTCGCTCAGCCTGTGCGGCAAGAGGCCGAGGATTGCTTCCTGTGAGTGGAGCAAGACATTGCGTGCTGTGCCCTGACCGGTGTGGCTCGGCGGGTGGGGCGGCGGCGGCCACCGATCGGTTCAGGCCGGGGCACGTGCCGGGGCTGCGGGCCAGGTGTCCCCGGTTAGGGGCGTGCAAGAGGCACCGATAGAAGCCTCTCTCTCACATCGATGTTTCTCTCCCTTCCCCTTTCTCTAAAAATAAATAAATAAAAGTCTTTGAAAGACAAAAGGCATCACGGGCCGTGTCGTCTGCAGATGTGGCGTTGCCGGGCCCCCGTGCCGCCCTCTGAGACGCTCAGCGCTTCCACAAGCAGGAGCTCCCGAAACCGTGTTCGGAGGGCCCGCTGCAGCGCTCTGGATGCTCTCCTTGGGCGTGTTCTTCCCCACCACTGAGTTCCCAGCCGCCGAGGGGGCCTCCCTGGGGTGGGGGCGGGGGGCGGGCGCCGGCTCTGGATGGGGCACTGGGTTGGGTGTTTGGGGACGGAGAGCCAGGCCCTTGGCTCAGGACACCGCTGTCAGCTTGCTTGGGGCCGAGTCAGGCAGCGTGGCCCCGTGGAAGGAGTGCGACTGTGGGCGTTAAACTCCCCAGACAGACCCCGAGGGTGGGTCCGAGCCCTGCTGTTCACGGCCTGCCCTGGAGCATGGTACTCGGACTCTGGGCCTCAGCTGCTTTGTCTGTGAGGCGGGGAGGTGCATAAGTACCCATGTGGCGGGTTGCTTCGAGAGTTAAATGACAAGCTAGGCCCTGGGTGGGGTGGCTCAGGGGACCTGTCACTGGCCTGCGAATCAAAAGCTCGCTGGTTCAATTCCCAGTCAGGGTGCACACCTGGGTGGTGGTCCAGAGGCCCTGGTGGGTGTGCGAGAGGCAGTCGGTCCATGTTTCTCTTGTACACTGACGTTTCTTTCTCTCTCTTTCTCCCTCTCTTCTCGCTCTAAAAATAAATAAAAATCTTAAAAAAAATGACAAGCCAGGCACCGCTCTAGCCCACAGTGGCCCCTCAGTAAATTCAGTTAATACAAACAGCAGCCGCCGCCACAGTCTCTGCGTTTGCCTCCTCGCTCCAGTAGCGCAGTGCGGAGCCACAGCCTGGCCTGGAGTCTTGCCTCTCATCACTGGCTGCGTTTGCCAGCAACAGGGGCCAGGACGGCTGCACGCGCCGCGGGGGCATTCCTGGGGCAGACGTGCCAAACGCCCTGTCTCTTGCCTTCACGGCAACCCCGTGAGGGTGCATACTGTTATTGGCCCCATTTCACAGACGAGGAAACTGGAGGCACTCTATTCTAAACCTGGTAGTCCTAGTTCATGGCCTCCTTCATTCCTCTGTCGGTGAAAGAAATACAGCCTCCCGCGGGGTCAGAGATGTCGGGGCCATACAGGGACACACGGGCCCGCCGCCTCCGAGTGCGGCCTGCAGCCTGGCTCACAGCCGCGGGCCGAGGAGGGAGCTTGTCGGAGAGCGGCGGGCGGTCTCGCCAGGCCCGGCAGCCCGAGCTCCCGGCCCGCTGCACCTGTTCTCACGGTCTCACTGGTTTCCTCTGCCTCTTGCTCTAAGCAGCAGACCTGCCTGGACTGTAAGAAAAACTTCTGCGCGACCTGTTCGAGCCAAGTGGGGAACGGGCCCCGCCTCTGCCTTCTCTGCCAGCGATTCCAAGCGACAGCCTTTCAGCGGGAGGAGCTCATGAAGATGAAGGTGAAGGACCTGAGGGACTACCTCAACCTCCATGACATCTCAACGGAGACGTGCCGGGAGAAGGAGGAGCTGGTGCTCTTGGTGCTCGGCCAGCGGCCCGCGGCCTCCCAGGAGGGCCGGACTCGCGCCCCCGCCTCCCCCTCGGGCTTCCCCGAGCAGCAGGCCTTCCTGAGCCAGCCCCCGGCCGGCACCGCGCCGCCTACCTCGCCCGGCCGCCCTTCTCCGCCCACGCAGGCCGCGTCTGCTCCCGCAGCCCAGGCTCAGGAACATCGGCAGGTACGGCCCTTGGGGGGTCTCTGCCAGGTCGCGGGCTCGTCCGCCCGCCTGCGTTATGGGCGTGGGTTGCGAGTGTGGGTGTCTTAGTTTGTGCACAAGCGATTATTTCCTCGACGTCACCCTCAGGTTTGGGCTTTTTTCGGAGACGATAATGCACGGTACCAGGGTTTTTTTTTTTTTGTTGTTGTTTTTTTAAATCCTCACCTCAGGATATGTTTATTGATTTGAGAGAGAGAGAGGAATGGGAGATGGGCCAGGGGGAAGAGAGACATCGATGTGAGAGAGAAACATGGATCGGTTGCCTCCTGTATGTGCCCCGACTGGGGCTTGAACCCATGACTTTTCTGGTGCACGGGACAATGCTCCAATAACCGAGCCGCCCGGCCAGGGCTGTGTTTGTGTTTAATGTGTACATATCCCAGTCAGGCATTTAAAGTTTAATCTCATTGTTCCAGAGATATTTTTTTAAAAGATTTTATGTATTTCTAGAGAGAGGGGAAGGCGGGGAGAAAGAGCAACATCGATGGGTTGTCTCTCACAAGTGCCCCAACCTGAACTGAACCCGCAGCCCAGGCTTGTGCCCTGACCGGGAATTGAACCAGCGGCCTTCTGTGCCGCTGGAGGACGCCCAACCAGCTGAGCCACACCAGTCAGGGCCCAGAAATATTTAGGGAAAGCTCAGTTAACTCTCCAGATTTGGTTTTGTTCCGATTGCCCTCCCACTTGCTCACCTTTGTTGGGGTCTTCCTTAGCGGGGTGGGGAACCTGGTTCCTTAGTAACCACCCCAAGGCACGTAGGGCGAGAAGCAACACGTAGCGGGAAGGGCGAGTAGGGAAGCACAGTGACCAAGACAGGGACGGACACTGCTTCCCCTGCCAGTCCCCGGGCGGGGCAGTGGTTGGCCCGGCGCTGCACAGTGAGCTGCCTGTCGCCATCCCTGCGGGGCCTGGCGGGGTTGGCCGCGCGCAGCACGCTGACCGAACTGTGCACCAGGCACGGGAAGGGCCAGATGAGAGAGTCACAGCCTCGCCCTCAGAAAGCCCATGAGGGAAGGTGGACACGCAAACCAGCTCAGGGATGGGAGTGGGGCCGGGGGACTTACGTCCTGTGTGAGGAGCGATGGTGTCCTGCAGGTGTACTTACGGAAGTGCCTCAGTGGGGGCTTAGGACCCGGCAGGTCCATCCAGGTTCCACGTTCACTTTGTCACTGGCTCTTGGTCACCCCGGGTGGACTGCGAGCCTTCACCGACGAAGCGAGGTTCGGAAGCCCAGGCCACTTTTGTACTTGCCGGGATGTGGGGAGGGTGGCCGGTGTGACGTCAGGTCCGAACAGCTCCGAGCCACCTGGTGCTCAGCCCTCACGCCGGCAGTGCCCACAGACGCGCACGGCTCCAACCCCTCGTCGGTGTCGCCTCCTTTGCCGGGACCGGGCCCCCGATCGGCTCTGACGGGCCCTGGGGCCTCAGGCCGGGGTGGCAGCCCGCTTCACCTGCAGGAAGCGCGTGTCCCCCCACCCCATGCGGGCTCCAGCATGCCTTCTCCCCGCCGGGAGCGCAACCCTTTCCTGAGCTCTGCCTCTGTCTGCTGGACAGGTTCCTCCTCCTGCTGGGACTTCCTCCCTCTGCTTGGTTGGGCGCTCCTCTCTGTCTGTGGGCACCTAGGAGGCTAACTTGAGGAAGTTGCTTTTCCCTGAAGAACCTTCAGGTGGGTTTCAACGAAGGAGCAGGTGTTGAGCTTCCTGTCGTTAACCGGAAGTGTTCAGACGGCACCTGCAGGTCACGGCTGGCACTGGATCCAGTCGGGTCCGCCGTGATCGCCGATGCTTTCGGAGGGCCTTCGGGTCCACTGGCGTTCCTTGTTCCCGTGTGATCTCCGTCTCGCAGGCCAGAAAAACAGACACGGGGAAGTTAATTCAGTAACTGGTGCGAGGCCACCTGCCAGGTCCCCGAGGGAGCCGCCCCCAGCATGCGGATCTTCTCGCGGGGCCCTTTCCTTTACCTCCGGTGCCCTGGCTGCCAGGGGAGGGGGTGTGTGCGGAATAAGCAAAGCTGGGGGCGGATTCTAGCTGTGGAGTCTGGTGTAGCCAGTGGGCCAAGGCCACATGCTGTGTAGCATGAGCCCCAGTTCCTCTCTCTAAGAAAGAGAGCACGTACAGAGGCCGTCTGTGTGGGAGCAGGTTAGGGTCTGGAAGGCCTCTGAGATTCCCAGTCCGCACCACACCTGCACGGAGCTAAGGGGAGCTGGAGGTGTTTCTGAAGACGGTATTTCGGGTGCCTCCCCGTGCCTGTTGTGCTGTACAGGTGATCTTGGTCTCACTCGGTGTTTCTGGGTGGTGGCCATTTCTGCGTTTCACTCGCACTCTAGTCGCTTGCCTCTTCTTACTGAGCTCCGTATATGAACCCTAGTCTGGGAGGAGGGGCTGGGCCCGTGGGCAACTGGTTTCCTAGGCTGTCCCTTCACTGGTGCTTCCAGACGCTCCTGGCAAAGGCCTGTGAGCTCAGACAGCTCCCTGCCCCGGGCTCCCAGGAGGCCCTTTGCCTTGAAGGAGCAGTGGGTGAACAGGGTCTAGTTAAGGAGACTCCTTCGTTCTGAGCGCTCTTTGGCAAAACCTGCAGGAGTACGTACCTAGGAGGAACCTTTTGAGAAAGTAGAATTCTAAGCAGAAAGAGCACAGGCATTTATTTGTCTTATGTCGTCTGAGGCTAGTAGACCCTTAGATGCTCTAAAATAAATTTTGGGCCAGGTTTTAAGACAGCTCTTACTTACTAAGAGTGTGCCCTGCTGGCTGGGCACATTTCCTGGACGAGAGCAGTGACAGGCCAGAGAGAGGGGATGGGCAGTGAGGGACCGTCGTTTCAGCCGGGCCAGGTGAGGAAGCCAGGGAGGCGCGGTGGGGAGGAAGGGAGGGCATGATGCGAGCAGTTTGGAAGAAAACAGTGGGCGTTGGTCCTAGGGGCGGGACCGAGGATGGTGGCTGGAAGGTATAGGAAGGGCAGCTGGGGGTGAGTGTCAGGGAAAACATTCAGTGACGGAGAGGAGTCTCCCGCAGTGGACACGTGACCTTCCTGTCGTGTGGGCTGTTCAAGCCGAGAGGAGGCTGGCGGCGAGCTTATGCCACCCTGAGGGCGGCAGAATCGGTGCGCCCTGCTCTAGAGCTGAGATCCGTCCGCGCTGCTCCTCTGCCTGACCAAGTCAGCGTTGGAGAGCCGGCCTTCGTCCCGCTGTTGCGCGAGGCTCCAGCTTGCTGGGGGAGGTAGGAGTCCACGGGGGACACGGTGCGGGCTCAGAAGAGGCCAGTGCTGTGCAGATCGCCGGGACGTTTCTGGGGGTGACGGCACTTTCTCTTCCCACAGGCCAACGGCCATGTGTCTCAGGACCAAGGAGAGCCCGTCTACTCGGAGAGCACAGCCAGAGCACCTGCTGAGGACGAGACCCAGGTGGGGCCTCCTGGGTCTGTGCCTTCGCCTTTCTTTCACTGGTGTTCTTAGGGTTTTTTTTTTAAGATTTTATTTATTTATTTTTAGATAGGGGAAGAGGGGGAGAAGGAGAGAGGGAGAAACATCAATGTGTGGTTGCCTCTCATGTGGTCCCCACTGGGGACCTGGCCCACAACCCAGGCATGTGCCTTGACTAGGAATCGAACCTGCGATGCTTTTGGTTTGCAGCCCGCGCTCAATCCACTGAGCTACGCCAGCCAGGGCTTGTTCTTAGGTTTTTATTAGGAACCTCTCAACGGACTCTGGAGAGAGACCCAGTCCGTGAGGACAGTCCGGGTGGAGTTCAGCGTTAGTGCTTTTTCGAAGCGGTTAGTGCGTCCGTGCGGAGTTGGGAGGCCCCAGTGCTGACTGGGGCGCCTCGTGGCCCGTAGTTTCCAGTCGCTAGACGTGCTGAAAGCAGCCCGAGCGCAGGCTCCTGGTGCCGCTGTGCGAGTCTCGCAGTTCTGCCGCTGCTAGTGCACGTGCACGGCAGCCGTTGTCGGGGAGGAGAGGTGGGAGGGTTTCGGGCTCGGTCATGGCGGGGCCAGTCCAGTGTGCTCAAGGTTGCCTGCAGAGCGGGGCTTGCCCGGAAGTCCCCCCTTCGCGGGAAAGCAGAGCTGCGCACTGGGCCAGTGCTGCCAGCAGGCACAGAGGACGGCCAGCAGCACGTGGCGGGTCCTCGTGCTGCCCCGTGTAGCCTTCACAGGCACCCTGTGAGCCGGGGCTGCTGCCTCTCCTCTGCGGAGGGGCAGACGGCTCGGAGCGGGGCGTGGCTTTCCCAGTACTCTTGAGTATTAATCCGCGGAGCAGCTGGGAGTCAGGATCAGGGGCATCTGACTCCAGCGGGTGCTCCTTCTCTCGCACCACTGCTTGGCTTGTGGCTGGCTGTGCCTGAGCACAGACCCGGGTCAGGAAGAGACTGGGGTCCGTTTGCAATGCAGAGCGCCGTGTCAGGGACTCCCCGCCTCCGTTCCTACTCTTGAGGTCAGTTACCGAAAGTACGGGGTGCTGAGTGCTTTGGGATCCTCGGAGAGAGAGCGCGGGGCGTTCCGGGCTGAACCCGCTGATCTCGTCTTTGCCTTCTCAGTCCATGGACTCCGAGGACAGCTCCGTCCCGGGCCGGAGGGCGTCTCTGTCTGACCTGACCGACCTGGAAGACATCGAGGGCCTGACTGTGCGGCAGCTGAAAGAGATCCTGGCTCGCAACTTCGTCAACTACAAGGGCTGCTGCGAGAAGTGGGAGCTGATGGAGAGGGTCACGCGGCTGTACAAGGATCAGAAAGACCTGCAGCACCTGGGTGAGGGGCCGTCTGGGTGGCAGCCGCACAGAATCCCCGAGCGCTAGCTCTCGCTCTAAAGCGGGACGGCATCTTCCAGGGGAGGAGCCACCGTGCGCCTTTGCGCCACCCGGTCACAGCCGTCACTCGGGTCGGGTGCCAGGACTGCGCTCGGCGGCGTGTACTTCTCTTGTCCTCACAGCGGCGCATGGAGCAGGCAGGACTCATGCCCCTTCGGTCGTAGAGCCCAGAGTGGAGGGGCTCCGGGTCGGAGTTCATGGCCTCTCCCACTGTGCGGCAGCTCCGCCGCACTCGCCGTGGCCTCCGACGGTACTGTTTACACAGTCGGGGGTGAGGGAGCGAGCCTTCGCACCTCTGTGAGGACAGTGTCTGTCAGGCCGGTGCCCGGGCTTCTCCGCGGTTCCGTCCCTGCAGCCTCCTCCGCGGTATCGTGTTCGGGTGATGCCCAGTCAGAGACCTGGGCCTGTGGTCAGATGAGCTCGGGAAAGGACACTTTCAGCTGTGTCCCTGCGGCTGATCCGTGGTGGATGCTCCGCTAGTAAAGGCGGCGGGGCCTGCAGGAGAGAAGGGCGTTTAGCTGTTTTGAACTCCGAATTCCCTGAAGTGACCTCCCTGAGAGCCCTCCCCTCCCCTCCCCCTCCCTCTCCCCCTCCCCTCCCCCTGCTGAGTTCCTTCCCGCAGGTGAGCACTCAGATCCCTCCATGCTGACTGCACATGTCAGACTCTGCCCTCCCAGCCGCTCAGACTCATCCGATAGGGGACCTCTGACCCGTCACCTGGTCAGACGCACTCCTCCCTTTGGGGTCGTCCCCAGAGTGTCCCGGACGTTGGGAGCCCGTAGGGAATAAGAGACGGCCCCCTGGGGAGCTCCGTCCAGATGCCCTGGCTGCTGGGACGCTGTCCTTCTTTCCTAGCCTGAGGGTGCTGGGCACGCTATCCTTCCTGTCCAAACCAGTGGGATCTCTTTCCTACGACCAGCCCAGACCCCCCAGCAGGAGCTTTCTGTGGGTTCTCAGCGTGGGGGCGGGGAGTGAGGCGCGCGGGTGTCTGCTGGGCGCTCGGCCACCCGGGTCCCATCAGGGAGGCAGCCGGAGGCCGGCCGTGGGGTCAGGGTGGCAGGTGGAGGGCTCTGCTCGCGGACTCAGACGCCTGTTCTCTCCTTCCTTTTCAGCCAGCGGCGCCGAAGACCAGAACGGTGCGTAGTTGTCTCTGTCGGGAAGGGGCTTCGGCTCTCAGCCTTTCTGTCCCTCCCCTCCTTCAACCCCGTTCCTGTTGAGAGGCTAAGACTTCTGAGCATGCCAGCATCAGGATGGAGGGAGTGGGGGGAATTCCCGGAGGACCGGGGCTTCTCGGCATCTTTAGAAACTCTCCCTGTGAAGGAGGGGAAGGGGTAGCACACCGGGCGGACTGATCGGCCCTTCCCCGGGTTGCCCGGGCTCAGGAGCCAGCCGGTGTGAAATGTTCAACCGGGCACGTGGTGCGCGTGTCCCGCTGGGTTCTTTTCCGTGGTCCCGGTGCCAAGGCGCTCCCTCCCGGGCAGTTTTCACCCCGGCCTGGGCTGTGCTGTGCGTGCCTGCAGGGCTCCTGGTACCGACCGGAAAGAGAGGGCCTTGTGGGTGCAGGGCCGGGCGCCGGCTGGAGCCGCTCTGGGGACAGATCGGGACAGGTGTTCCACGCGGTGCTGTCCAGGTGCAAGACGCACAACCCCCCTCAGCTGCCACACCGCCCGTGTGCTGAAGACCGCCCGAGCCTTCGGGAGCGCCCGGAGAGCACTGCAGGACTCTGCCCGGGTCTGGGCTGCGTTCTGACGTGCGGGCCTGACCTCCGGGAAAGCCTCAGTCAAGGCTCTGGGGTTGCGGACTCGTCCTCAAAAGGGGGTCTGTTCAGAGGAGTGTAGGAGCCCGCAAAGCACTTTACAACTTTGAGAAGACTCCAGGTTCGTTATTTAGTAAACTGGCCTTTTGCTCAGAATGGGATGGAATCTTCTGGCTGACAGATGATGGAGAGTCCAGTTCTCTTCACTTCTTCCCCCACACCCTCCGGAGTTCTCCGTCCGCCCCTCACCGTGGTGCCAAGCTCCCGCTGATCCCCTTGGCGTCTTCCTTTCTTTTCCTCATTCCCCGGGAGATGCGGGCACCTGAGTCGATGACTGTTGCTGAGAGAAGTGATCATTGATGAAATTCTGTCCATTATTCCTGCCCACTTGGGGTATTTGTATAGTCCAGCCCTTCCCGAACCTTCCCTGTAGGGGCTGGCCGCCCCTCCGGGGGGTGAATAATTTCAGGACCTTTCACAGCCAGCCCACCTCCAGTGTTGCCCACCTGCAGTGTTCCCCGACGTTCGCATAGTCCAGGAAACGGGAAGAGGAAGTGCCGCAGAGGGCAGGGAAGTCCCCTGTGGGATGGCCGTGGTGGCCGGTGCAGTCCAGTCCCCCGTGCTGGCCACCTGCTTCGGGCTTCCATTTAAGACGTGCTGGCTCAGGGGGCTGGGTTTTTGGACACGAAGGTGTTTCCGTTTGTGCAGCCAAACTCGGACGCTGGCCAGGCCCGCTGTTTCCCGGCACTCAGACAGGGCAGTGAGCTGTTATTAGGAGCTCCGCGCTCTGAGCCACGAATGCCCTCTGGGTAGTCCCCGCTTAGGCCACTTGCCCGGAGAGCCCCTGCCTGGATTCGCCTCCTGGCTTCTCCACGTGGCAGCTGTGTGCAGTAGGCAACTCTTGGGCCTCGGTTGCCTCATCTGTAAAATGGGTAGCAAGAGGAGGTGATTCGTAGTTCTTGTGAGGATTCAGTGAGTTGAAACCTGGAGAGCTCTGAGGACCCTGCCTGGTGCCCGAGAGCTGCCGCCGTGCCCGTGGGGTGCTCACGCACTGGACATTCCGAGAACAGCCCCCACGTGGCCGGTGTTCCGGGGACTCTGAGGTGACTATCTGACCTCAGGGCACATAGCGGACACTACCTATGTCATTGTAGAAATTGCATGGGTTTGTTGAATGAAAGAACTCCTGGTATAGTGGGGGGGATAAGAAGGCAAACTCAAAAAGTGACCCCCAGCGTGGTGAGCAGGCATGGGTCACGAATACGGTTTTCTGGGGGTAGCACAGAAGAGGGAGCTCACAGTTTCTGGTGGGGTCTCCCACCAGGACGTTTCTGAGGAAGGCCGGGGATATGGGTGGGGTAGCAACGGAGGCCCCCCGATCCTTGGCCTTACTAAATTGGGGTCAGGCTCACAGATAAGCCTTGCAGCCCTTAGTCACTCATTACAGTCCCTTGATGTCTAAACTTCTCTGACCCATTTTTATCTTTTCAGCATGTTCTGCCTCAAGGGATAATGAGTCCCTAAGTGCCATTCACTCAACATATTACAGCATCAATTGTCTGAAAATTATTCCTTTTAAGCTTTGAAGACTCTCCCTTATTTAGCTCTCCTACTCTGGGATGCATTTGTTCTACGGGCACTTGATCCTTCAAATCTGTAACCCGACCTGTAGAGGTGCAGATTAAAGCAGCACCTGGAGCTGGTTCCAGGGGGAGGTGTCCTTGGAGTTCTGGTGGAGGGGCAGCGTGTGGGTTGGGGGGTCGCTCACCATGTCCCGGGCCCCTCCCATCCCCACGCCCTTACTCTGCCCCCCTTCTGCCCGTGTCTGTGTGTGCAGGGGGCGTGGCGCCAGCCGGCCTGGAGGAGAACCTGTGCAGGATCTGCATGGACTCGCCCATCGACTGCGTCCTGCTGGAGTGCGGCCACATGGTCACCTGCACCAAGTGCGGCAAGCGCATGAGCGAGTGTCCCATCTGCCGGCAGTACGTGATCCGCGCCGTGCACGTCTTCCGGTCCTGAGGGCTCGTGCCGGCTTCTTCAGTGCCTTACGGGGACACGGCGTGCGGTGTCCGGGCTCAGGGCTGGCCGGCCTGCAGCGGGGCAGGCCGACGGGAGTGTCCGCGGTGTTCCCAGGACCGGGTCAAGCGGAGATGCTGTGTCGCCTCTGGGCACGCCCGCCTTGCCCCGGGGGGCGCACCTCTTGGCTGGCAGGGCCCGAGGCAGTGCGGACTGGTACGGATCGAGTGGGCAAGTCCCCGTTTCTCTGACCTTGGGTGACAACGGTAACTGATGAAGAGAGAGGACTTTCCAGGACTTGGATTGTACCTTCCTCCCTCCCTCCTGTACCCCACCCAACCCCCGGAGCGGCTTGCCCGTGTCTCACCAATCAGAAGTCTTGGCAGAAATGGTTCTCTTCCTCCCCAGCACATTTGGATTTATTTCTGGTTTCACAGGCTTTCTGTGCTTTCACTGACCTTTGCTAAAATTCCTTGCTGCGTCGCCTAAAATCCATTTGTTTCTTCTACCAAAAAGGTGTCAGCTTGCCAGACCCATAACGGTCCTCCTTAGGACAGAGTTTGGAGCAGCCGAGTTATCTCTGGCGAGGAATGAAACGCAAATGCTATTCCAGGGCATTAAAAGTTGCTTCCTTCAGAGCTTGGGTGAGAAGCCATCAGTCTCCTACCCTGACCTCGGGAGCCCACAAAGCCTGTGGCTCCTGACAGCTGGAAGTTCCGTGTCTGTGTGTGAGAGATGGTGTGTGGGCCCTCTCTGCTCGTTCTCTGGGGGCCTGCCTCGGTGCCGTCCTTAGTTCCAGTTCTCGAGAAAAGGAGAAGCGTTGGGCGGAAGCGATGGCTCTTTGCGTAACCTTGACTTCTCCAACAGACGGGTTTTCAGCCACTCCCCCCCGAGGGTGAAGCCCCTCTCTTTCCCGTGGAGGTTCAGACACGGTCTCACTCAGGGCCTAGGACTGAGGCAGAGAACCTGGCTCTTCTCTAGCCAGACTCCCAAGTTCCCGGAGACCAAATGTGTGGGGGACACAGCACCTGAGATGTATCAGAAGGTGCTCAGTGAGGTGGGTCCAGCCCTTGAGCAGCCAGCGGGAAGTCTTAATTCCCCGGGGTGGTGGGGGCTCCTCCTCCTCGATCTCAGCCTGCTGATTTGGGGCCAGGCGAGGAGGACGCGCTCGCCAGGCTCCTCAGGGAGGACCGTGCAGTGAGCAGGTCCTGTCATTGAGCCCCGTTTGGATCTTCTCACCACGGGGAGAGCCGGAGGGCCGGAGAACAGTTCGCTGCAGCGCCAAGCATGAGCGTGCATGCTGTCGGGGAGCCGTGCGCGCTGCCGTTAAACCCGTGGACGAACTAGGCAGACCCTACACACCGGGCGGCCTTGGCAGGACCCCCACCCGCACCCCATGCAGCCAGGATAACCAGTCTTGACCCTGGAAAGCAGTGGGAAAACCTCCGAGAGGACGTGTTTGTCGGTACAGACCTGTTTGTGCTTTCCCTCCGTCATCGAGTGCGAGTCTCCCTTTGGGGAAACCGAATTCCATCAAGTAGTTGTCAGCTGAACACTGGGCCACTTACCTAGACACCACACCAAGTCCCGGATGATTCGATTCCTTGGTAGGAACGGGGAGAATCGCGATTCCCCGTGAAGACCTTTTTCTGCTGGGCAGTAAATGCTGTAGTTGACGGGGCCTACCGGGTTAGCCAAGGGTTCAGCCGCTCCTCGGTCCCACTGTGAGACAGGCTGTGCGTGTGCACCGAGGTGAGATCCAGCAGTAACTTCGGGGAGAAGCCGGCCGGCTCTCTTCCTACTTTGAATTTGCTTTCTCTGTGGAGGCCTCGCCTCTCCCTACTTCCCCGTTTCCCTCCTAGACGTGAGTCAAAAGTCATACCCTAATGGTTGGTGAGTAACCTTGGTAAGAATTAGAACCGATACCATTTACTCATTTTGGAGAAAGAACTTGCCTTTACGTCCTCCAACCTCTTGGTGAAGGTTTTCATTTCAGAAAAAAGGTGTCTAGCAACCCCGGGTTTTTTTGTTTGTTTGTTTGTTTCTGTATCTTCGTTACACCAAAAAAGAAGTTGGAAGTTCCAAGATCTCATTTCGGTTACTATCTGACCTAGGTAGAAAACTTGATTTTTATCCTTGAATGTTCCTTCCTGCCCCTCATGGACCCTTGGTCTTTATTATCATGGAAACATCTAATTCCTCCAGTTATTCCTGGGCTTTTGCTGTGATTGTTCAGAAACTTCAGCTGAGACTTGTTAACAAGGCTTGGAGAGCGGACTGTTCCATGATGTTGGAATATTTGGATCCACACTAGTGAGAATAAGCTGTACAGGAATTAGTGCTCCATATACATTGTATAAATTTGTTGAAATTTTTTGGATGTGAATGTGTTACTACAAGTGGCTTATACTGAGTCTCAGACGTGGGTGTTTACACAGACCCAGATGTGTATATTTTTGTCACACAGCCCTGCTTTATAATTTTGTAATAAAGTCTCTGTGCAGATGCCTGTCTGGTGCAGCTCGAAGCTGCCGGACGCCTGACAGTCAAGACCGACGGGGGCCGTTCTGCCGCCTGTTGGACCCAGGCGTGTGCGCACAGCTGTGCTCTTCAGAGACGGAGTTGTTTTTAGGGACACTTGGGCCGTGCCCTGTGGGGCTGTGGTCGAGACAGCCCTGTCCGACAGATGAGGAGGCGGAAGCTGAGTGTCGAGGCTTGTTTAAGGTCCCACCGGCGCGTGGGAGAGGCCAGGGACCGCCTGGACGAGGGTGGGAGGACTCACTGTGAGGCCACACAGGAGGGAGCACAGGGTTTGGACACTGATGGTGATCCGGTGACGGGTGGGCCTTGAGGACGGGCATGGAGGGGAGCCGAGGAGAGCCAGCGGCCCTGAGAGAGGGACGGTGGCTTTGGATATAGCTGCGGTGGCCAGAGTGGGACTCAGAGGCTGGCCCAGCCCGGTGCCGACTGCTGTGTGGGCACAGCCCGTGCTGTACCGCCCGTCGAACGCCCGGGGAGGAGCCCTGGGAGCAGCCATCGGGAGAGCTGGAGTACGTGCGGGTCTGCCTCCGACTGCGGACAGAGACTGTCCGAAGGGCATGCAGGCTTGAGGCCGGGCCGCAGCCCTTTGTCCTCCCTGTTCTGGGCCATGGACCCAGAGCACCCAGCGTGTTCTGAGCATCCAGCGTGACCTCTGTCTGCCGCCAAGCAACAGCTTAACGGAAGCAAGTTCTGTGGACGTGCACTGAGGGATAGAGTTGTGCCGATGGCACCGTCTCAGCAGCCAGGAAAATCACATGTCAGAAAGACCGGAAGGGGCCCCGGCTGGCGTGGCTCAGTGGATTGAGTGTGGGCTGCAAGCCAAAGGGTCACTGGTTCGAGTCCCAGTCAGGGCGCGTGCCTGGGTTGCGGGCCAGGTCCTCAGTGGGGGCCGCTTGAGAGTCAACCACACATTGATGTTTCTATCCCTCTCTTTCTCCCTCCCTCCCCTCCTCTCTAAACATAAATAAAAAATCTAAAAAAAAAAAAAAAGACCGAAAGAAAAGGGCACAACACCTGAACGCTGAAGGGAAGGCGCCACCCGGCAAAGCACGCCCGCCCCTGTGCTGCTGTGCGGCTGCTCCTGGAGTGTGCCCCCGTGAGGACAGGGGCGGGGTCCTTTGGCAGAACGAGGGACAGCCGTGTCCTGCTGCCCTGCCCAGTTGCGTGCCCTTGGGAGGCTGGAGAAGGGGTGGGAACTTATGTAGGTCAGTGCTCAGTGGGGCAGCTTTTGTCTCCATTGACGACAGGACAGAAAAGGTGTATTATTCTCGGTACTGAAGCCAGACTGAACGGTGCCCATTCAAAACCACCCAGTGTTCTGAGCGAGACACAGGGCAGCACCTCCCCCTCCACCCCTTCCCTCCCACACAGTGGAACCTGCAGGTGGAAACCCAGGTCAGTCAGGTCAAAGCTGGCCTCCAAGGTCACCGGAAGCAGCCTCTTGGCAGAGTGCACTGCCTACATTGAGCATGCCAGAGGAGGGCTGGCGGGAGGCAGTGGTCCTCGGTCTTGGAGGCCCAGACGCTGAGTCACCTTCACCCGATTCAGCCTGCCAGTTAAGAAAACAGAACTGACCTTCGGGAGCCAGCAGGCCTGAGGGCGTGGGAGCCAGCGTCTGACCCGATGGCCTCCCGGAGAGCCTGTGACCGGCTGGTGTGAGCTGGCACAGCAGCCGGAGGCCAGGGGAGTGGCCCGGCCTCTCCCCGGGGCAGCGTCTGCACGCGCTGCCATTGTGAACTCCGGGCTCTGCGAGGCAGCGCCTGGTGCTGTGCAGAGCTCCTGGGAGCTCGTTTAAGCTCACACAACCCTGTGGTTTAGGTGCGATCAGTCCCCATCCCATCCCTTTTGGAGGTACAGAGGCCGAGCTGGCAACCGGTGTAAGGTTGCAGCTGTTAAAATGTCAGGACTTGGCTTCGCACCGGCCTGTCTCTGCGTGCCCTATGCGGTGTGGTAGCCTAGTCACGTGACAACTCCCCAGCTGCACGAGCCCCATCCCAAACGCTCAGCAGCCCGGCGCAGCCCGCTCATACTCTGAGGCTGCTGCAGAAAGTTCTACTGAACAGCACTCATCTGCACTCAGTTGCTCTCCTTTTATTCAAGTAAATCAGCCTCGGGTGGCAAAGGAAGGAGTCTTTCTTCGTAAGCAGACTAGATCTGTTCACAGTCTTATTTCCAGGGTTCTGGGGAGGCGGATCCTCTGGGAGCCTTGCGTGGCCCAGACGGCCACGGGCCCCACTTGTCAGCTGCCCCGGTCTGCCCCTTCCGAGCAGACCC
>CM052545.1:97511299-97527016 GCA_028533065.1 Trachops cirrhosus
GAAGAAAGCAAAGGAAGCGACCGCCTCACCCTCACGTCCTTCAGCACCAGCCCCTCCAGCCCCTCTCGGATCACCCGGTTGATCATGTCGACCAGGTCCGACGCTTTCTGAGGGACACAGGAGAGACGGTGAGAGGTGAGAGGCTGTGGGGCGTGAGGGCGCTGGGGGCGTGGGGCGGGGCGGCTCCCCGGTGCGCAGCAGTGAAACGCCCACAGGGGGCGCCCTGACTGCGTCGGAAGAACAAAGGACTCGCGAAGGGGGGACCCCAGACCCGAGCCACCGCACTGGGAGACACAGGGTGCCCCCCGAGGTGGAGACCAGCAGCCAGCACGTGCCCACCAGCAGCCCCCAGAAGACGAGGGTGCTGCTGACGGTGGGGTCTGCACTCACGGAAACGCGCTTCATTTCCGAGAACATGATCCGGTTGGGGATTTCAACCATGTTGTCATGAAGAAACTTCCGCCGCTCACACAGAGGCCTGCGGAGGGGGATACCGCGCTGAGGTCAGGCCAGGGCCCCCGCCCCCGCTAAGAGCCCCGAGGAGGGACGGGACACAGCAATACGCTGCTTCACGAGGGCACCCGCCACGGCGCCGGGCCCGAGTTCTGCCGGTTCTGCCCGCCGAGGGCTACCAGGGCCCCACTGGGGCCGAGCACAGATGCCTGTGGCTGTGGCACAGAGCCACCCCTTCCTGGTAGCTCCTCCCTGTCCTTTATGGAGACACGGGACACCTGGCCTCTAGCGCACACGGACCACGAACCCTGGTCCCACCTGAAAAATGGCTCCGACTCCTGCTTTTCGTCCCCGGCACCCTGCCTCCTCCCAGGCCCACTGGTTCTCGGGCCAGCAGGCCGGTAGGCCTAGGACCTAAAACCCAAACCCAACTCCTACCCCCAAATCCCTTCTCCTTTCCACTTCCTTTCCCTTCCACACTCAAGGATGCGGGCCAGTGCGGGAGGGGTGGTGGCAGGGACACACTTTCCTAGTGTGGAAGGGGCCAGTACTCGTTTTGGGGCCTAAGAATTTGGAGGGAGCCAAGCCAAGACTGCTGGCTGTCCCTAAGACGGCCCCGCCCACAGTCCCCCCGATGGCCAGTGTCCTGTTGTCAGCCGCTGCTAAAAGCAACACCTCTGAGCTGGAAGGCCCTGCCTTACGTCCCCGTGGGTGCTGAAACCCTACTGTGCTCAGTCTGTTTCCGGCCAGCAGGCCATTTTGCTGCAGCAGAGAAAGTTGGTGGTGTGGGCGGGGTGACTAAGCTCTCAGAGGTGAGAGCTCGTCACCACGTCTCTACGGCCGTCCGTGCCGCAGCACAGCAGGCGTGCTGCCTGCGGCTCCCTCCGCCGCCCCGCCCCAGGCACCCTCTGCCCCGCCCCGCCCAGCGCCTGGGCACGACGGGGCGTGTGACCCAGACCCTTCCCCACTCTCCTTTCCAATCCGCACCCCCGCCTGCCCACCCAGGAACCGAAGACGGACTCCTCACCTGTCCATCAAGCTGACGTCATTGAAGTAGATACAGTCGAAGACAAACAGGCAGACGTTTGCGTCCTGGAACGCAGCTTTCTGCCAGGGAAAAGGAGGTGTAGGTACGGGAGGGGAGAAGAAAAGAGCAGGGAAAACGGGTGGCGGCAGCGCACTCCCGGAGCCCTCTGAAGCCCCCGACAGAAAAGCCCCCTTGGGCTCTGAACCCGCGATCTGAGAGGGCACTGAGCAGACGGTCCCGAACGGAACCCCGCCCAACTAGTCACTTCCCAACACGAGCTCCTTTTGATACAAAAACACGCATGAACTCTGGGTTAACTCCCAAATAGTTCAGAAGTGAAGAATAAGCCCATCCCTAAGCGAGCGATTCACCCCTCCCCTTCGGTCCGATAGCACGCACACAGGCACATAGGCACACGTGCACACTCGTCCCGCACACCCGCCCAAGCCACTACCTTGTGCACCCCCAGGGTCCCGAAGGGCAGCGGCTTGCCCGTCTTGTTGTCGATCAGGAGCACCTCGGAGTCCAGGATCATGCTGTGGCCCCCCGGGAAAGCCTGAGGGATGTAGTCCTTAAAGTGGGCCACCTGCAGGCGGAAAGGGCACTTAGGGGAGGGACAAATGGGCAGCAGACACCTGAGGCCAAGCCGCAGAGGGCACACCCAGGCCCCGGAAAGGGCACAGAACACCGACACGTGGAAGCCCAGCTAACGTGCAAACAGACCCAGGCCTTGCCGGCCACCTGGACAAGGACAGGGCGTGCCTGAGAACCTCCGTCCGAACCCAGGAGCCCGCTGGCCCGTGCGGAGTCCCTTCCGATGGGCTGCGGGGGAGGGTTCAGAGGAAAAGGAAGAAACAGACCAGGTGGGGGCGGACCCCATGGGAGGGCGGGCGAAAAGGGGGGAGGAGGTCTGTGGGAAACCAGCCGGGATGGGAAGGAAGACTCGAACCCCCCTGGGAGCAGCAAGGGACCATAAGAGTCTTCTCTGGGTGGGAGTTCTGAACCCGGAGCCATCTTCAAAATGAGCAAGAAAGGACTTTGGAACCGGTTTTCCTGGTCAAGGCAGAGCCCCTGGTCTCTGATCTGACAGTCCCAGACGGGGCAGGTCCCACCGTCGTCCACGGCAGCCCCGCTAAGCGATGCCAGCCTCGGGGCCCAGAAAACATGACAGGACTGTGGTCTGGGACTGGCCTGGGCGGGGCACGCCGGCCTCCGACGCACGTGACCCTCAGAGCGCGGCCGGGAAGGGCCTGCACCTCGCCCCACTGCTTCCATCCCCTTAGGGGCCAGGGCCACGGGAGAAACAAGGAAGGAAAGCAGCTCTGCTGAGGGGCCGGGGAGGCCCTGGTTCTGGGCTCCGGCTTCGTCCTGGGCGACAGCAGTGCCCGCTGAGCCACCTCAGCAGGTGCTTTTTAAAAAAGACAATTTTTTTAGAGAGAGTGGAAGGGAGGGAGAGAAACATCCAGGTGCAAAAGCAGCATCGATCGGTTGCTTCTCGTACACACGCTGACCAGGACGGAACCCGCGACCCAGGCACGTGCGCTGCAGCTGCACGAGGAGCCGCGGCCAAGCTGCCTCTGGGGCACTGGAAGCAAACCGCCGGGCCGCTAGAGACCCAGCAGGACGGCCAGGCCGAAGCAAGGGCGTGAGCCACACACCACGACCTCTGCCCCCCGCGGGTGCTGGGCTGGGAAAGAAGGGGTAGCGTGGACAGGACGCCCGCACACTCACAAGCTGCTGCAGCCAGATGTTTCTCCCTTGATTACAGCCTCCCCGATGCCCCAAGAGCTGGGGAGCGAGGTTCCCAACGCCCCAGTGAAGGGCAGGAGCCTGGGTCCCCGGCTGCCCGAGGGGCTTTGTTTACCTCGGAACGACCGAGGGCCAGAACTTTGTTTTTTTTCTTTCTTTCTTCCTTTTTTTTTACTACTATTTGTCCACCACCTAGAACAGTGCCTAGCACAGACTAAGCACTTGGTAAGTGTTTGTTGAACAAGTTCACCATGGACAACCCAACAGGCCCCCTGGACGTGAGCCCTAGTGTGCCTCAGGGGAGCACACAGGAAACGGGAATGCAGAAGACAAGTGCCACTACGAGGCAGGTGCCAGGCAGGTTCGCTGTCCCCATGTCCTCTGGGGCTCTGTGCTGACGGACCCAAGCCTGCGCCATCTGGTGATCCGGCTGGGCCTCCTGAGCAAGCCGTCGCTATTAGAAGGGTCCAAAAACGAACGGGTGAATTCACTCCTGTTGCACACCAGAGCTGGGACGGCCACGGGGCTCCGGCCCCGAGAGTCTTGCAGGGAGAAGGGAAAGAGTCCTGGCGGGAGGGAGGGGCCCTTACCTTGTGAGGTAGGACGGGCTTGAGACTGCGGCTGAAGTAGCTGAAGTGGTCTCCACTCTTATGCACCTGGACGCGCTCCCCGTCGTACTTGATTTCAGAGAACATGCCGTTGGGACACTTCTTCATGGCGTACTCGATGGACTTGCAGGCCTCGGCCTTGGGGGGTGGGGAAGGAAAGGCCCGGAGCTTTACAGCGGGCTCAGCAGGGACGGCCGAGGCCCCGGGCCAGCCTCTGGCAGGACACCGAGGAGCGTGTGGGGATGGAAAGGCTGGGCGGTGTCGCATCTAGGGCTGACACAGGAGCTCGGGTTCTGAAGAATGTGAATGCGGCTCATCATAGAGCTGATCGAATTCCACTGAAAGCGTTTCAAGTTTCCCCCAGTAATTTAGGATCGTGCAGGGCCTCTGGCTTATTATTAAACGTACTGGTTACGTGAGCACAGGAGGCACACACAGGTAAGACTCAAGAGTCCAGGTGACAGTGAGGCTGCCAGGGTGGCAGTGATCGGGGACGAGACCCAGGAGTGCCCGTCGGACACCCGTGTCGACCGGACTTGGGCCACTGCAGCCGCCCTCTGGGGGCGCTGGTGCGTGTCAGATCGCACATGCGGCTTCATTCCAGCCTAGCGCAGCATCTCACGTGACAGGCGCTGGTCACCGCCTTCCGTTTAGGAATGCAAAAGCTGAAGTTCAAAGAGGTTAGGTACTCACTTCAGATCACACGGCCAGTAAGTGGCAGGAATGAGGTTTGAATCTAGGATCAACCCCCAAGGTTGTGTGGCTAACCACTAAGCAGCATAACCCACGGGACTCTTTAAATGACAGTCTGTAGAACAGACTGCAGAGAGAACTCTTATACAAGCCAGAACGGCCACTCCTGCAGATGACCGGGGTCCCGTCCTCGGGTGGACACCTCACCACTTCGGTGCCGGCTGTCCCACGTTCCTGGGAAGGAGAGAACACTCCCCACCCCAAAGGCAGAACCCTCAACCAGGGCTTCAGTGTCACAACACAACAGTGTCATCGAAAGCACTGCACACCATGGGACACCCCAGGGGCTCCCCGCGTCGGTGCGTGGCACACCGGGAGGGCAAACCGACACCAGAGGCCCAGGACGGTCTGGCAGCGCTGGTCTTCCCTCCTTACGCTTCCTCTTTCCGAAGCAAAAGGACGCCCCGTCACGCTGTCCCAGGAAGCCTGGCTCTGCCACCAACTCTCAGAGCTACCTTGGGACAGGTCACAGAACCTCAGGAGTTACTTACACACCCACCTGTCTTCAGGAAAGACAACAGAACAATCCTTCCCCGTAGATGCTTCAGAGGGTTTCATGCGTCATTTACACAAGAAAACGAAACACCAAGGGAGACCAGGGAACACGTCTAAAATTCCACAGCTGGCTGGTTGCAGAGCTGGGCCTAGAGCTCAGGTGTTTCCACTAGATCACGCTGCCTTCTCCTTCTGCCTTTACGTGCCGACTGAGAAACGCTCTCTACCTGTCCCCTCCTCCTGCCCGACTCCTGCGGTGAACCGGCAGGGGCTGTCCGCATTCACGCCCTCTCAGATCTCACATGGCGCGGGGCGCACCTGGCGAGAAGGCGGGGCCTGCGCAGCATCCTTACCAGCATGGGCTGCACCGGGGTCATCAGGGAGGCCTGGACGCTCAGAGTCCGTCTCTGGCCCGGCTCCTTCTCCACCTCCTGCTCGTTGTGGAGGACCCGCTCCACCACGTCCTGCAGGTTGCGCGAGGCTTTGAAGGCTTCGTAGGCATTGGGGTCGAGGGCGTCTAACCTGCCAACGGAGACAGGAACACGGAAACCAAGACCGCTGCCTTCGGCCCCGCCGCTTTGGAGGGCAGGCCGTCCTCACAGAGAGGAGAGGAGCTGGCACTTACACGTGTTTTGCACCTGAGTTCATCTTCAGGTCGTGTTTGATCAGCCTGATGATACATTTGAGGTCGTTGGCTGTGCACCTAGGGGCGGGGCACGTTCAGCTTGGTCTCTGAAGGGCTCTGAGGCCCCGAACCCTCCTTTCCCAGTGACCCCACCCCCAGGCCGCCCCCCGACCTGGAGGCGATGTCCTGCAGGGCCTGCTGCTGCTCGTCCTCCTTGCTGAGCCTGGAGAGCCGCAGGAGGAACTCGTCCACCTCCTGGATGGTGAGAAGGCTCTTGGCCGCGGGCGGGAAGGACGTGCTCTGCTCGAAGAAGACTCGGATGGTCTCCGACACGTCACCCTGTCTCCAGAAACCAAAGTGCCACTGCCGCAACCCCCGCCGGCCAAGCGCACCCCCCAGCCCCCAGGGCTAGTCGGAGAGTTCAGTCACTGCTCCTGCCCCGGCTCAGGTACGCTGACCTCACTCCCCAAGTCATTCTGCCCCGCCCACAGTGTCTGGACAAGAGCAGCTCCCTCCACCAAAGGACGCTGCCACCTGCCTTGGCTGCAAAGTGACACCAGGACTAATCCAGGGCTGAGCCGACCTGATTCCCGCTAGAATTTGAACCGAGAGGCAACCGTGAGCATCAGATGAGGGAGGTGCTCAGACAGAGACTTTCCGCGGTGCCAAGGCTGCCGTCGTGGGCAAACCGAAGCCGAACAGTAAAGCCAAATTGTAGGAGGAAAACAGCGATAAAAAAACAGGGTCCGGAACGAGCCCCAGGAGCGAGAGCAGGAAGTCTCGAATCCCGACCCTCGAGAGCGAGGCTTTCGGGGCTCAGCAGTGACGTGGCTTTAGTCCTCGGAACCTTGTGAGAGCAGCAGCTGCGGCCTCACCTTCGGCCCTCTCACGACGGAGGCTCATCAGCTGGGTTTCACTTCCCTAAAGCAGCACGCGCCCGGCCCAGCAGACGCCCGCCTGCAAGGCCGCCCACCCGCCCCTCCCCCTGACCTGCTCCAGGTCTCGCGCCATCTCGTCTGGGTTGCAGTTGAAAATGCGGCTGAAGAGCTTCACAATCTGCTTATCGTTCAGGTTGTAAACACTCTTAATAACACCGGGCAGCAGCAGCTTCACCGTGAGGTACACGTCACCGTGGAAACCATCTGGGGACAGGAGAAGGGAACCCTTCTTGAGAAGAGGAGCTCAAACCGATAAACGTGTCAACTCCAGGAGCCGAAAGAGCGGTCCCCACCGCGGCCCGTGCTGCCTCGGGGCCCTGTGCCGCCGTCGCCGCCGCAGCAGCAGCAGCACGGGTCGGTGCGGTGGCTGCGGGTTATTTGCCTGCCCCCGCCCCCACCCCGGTTCAGCCCCCGGATGAGCCCCCGAGGGGCAGAGCCACGGCGAGCGCACCATGGATGCTCTGCGGTGACTTGTCAGACGGAGGAGGAAGCAGAGTCGGAAGAGCCTCCTCCACGCTGTGCCTGCGACCCCCTCAGCCCAGTCACACATGCGGGAGAGCGAATCTTCGCTCTGGTCCAGTGGGACAGACTCCCCCGGCCTCCCAGGGGCAGAGTCAGGGCAGAGGGAGACAGGTGCCCATGTGCCTGCGGCAGAACTGGCCACACACTTTGCGGGGGCCCAGCACAAAACAAAAATGCGGGACTCTCTTCAAAATTGTTAAGTTTCGAGCCAGCAACAGCAGAGTGTTAAGCCAAGCACGGGCCCCGAGCACCTGCAGTTCGCAGGCCCAGGAGTCCGGCCACGGCTCCCACTCGGCACGGGGAACCCGCCCCCGGGGCGGTCCGGCGCCCACCTCCTGCTGAGCCCTTCCGGAGGAAGTCCTGGATGATCTGGGTCTTCGTGTTGTAGCTGGGATTCTCGGCCACCATGGCGCACAGCTTCCGAAACTCGCGCAGCAGACAGTCCCTGTGCTTGGGGTCGCACTTGCTTGAGGAGAGACTTCTCTTCGGCGTGGGGCTTGAGCAGGCCTCCGTGGAGTTGTTGGGTCTGGCTGTGGGGGAGAGGAGACAGGGAGAGAGAGCCGGCAGAGAGGACTCGTTTGGCCCCCCTGAGAAGGGAAGCTCGCAGGCACCCGGCCGGGGCTCTGCACGCAGCCCCACGTGATCCCCGAATAGCCCTTTGGGACGGATGCCACACACATCTCACAGGAAAGGAAGTGTGACCCCCCATACCGCACAGCGTTAATGGTAAGCCAGCAGTGGGCTTCTCGCCCGAGCTGAGGGCCAGGTGATGGGGGTCTCTGCCTGAGTGCCTCACAGGCGGACAAGGGCCCCTTGGTGCCCAGTCTGGTTGGGGCATCTCAGCGCAGCTGTGAAGCCGGCCCACAGAAGCTGGGGCGAGGGAGGGGGAGGAATCTAAGGGCAGGTCCGTCCGTGTGAAGTCACTGCTATCACGGAGCTGGAGCTGGGAGAAGCCCTGGCGGTCACCTGGCTCCGTCTCTTCCCTCTGATGCAGAGACAGAGGCCTGCGGAGAGAGCCGTTCCCAGCCCTGCACTGCTCCCACCCTCCTCCATCACCACCTTTTCTGCCTTAGGGGTCGTCAACAAGCAGGGTTCTTCTCCAGCCACCCCCAAATAACTGCACACGTCTTGAGTGACCCCCTCTTAATGTCCCTGTGACAATTTACAAGGCAAATTTCTCTCTGCAAGCTTGCAGCAAAGCCATTAGCAAGCAGGCTGCTGATGTAAGCTGCTTCTCGTCGGGGCTCTGTAAATTATAAATGCTAACGAGGAGTTTAGGGGCCGGCATCTCCGAGGCACTGATGTTCGGCAGGCTGCAAGGACCAGAACATCTGCTTCCTCGACTCCTCCCCAGTACCCTCCCCAGGGTCCTTCTGGAAACATGTCGTCCTGATTGTCACCTGGACTCCTGCATTTCTGGCTTTCGCCTACCATTAAACAAACACACGAAAAACCAAACCTCAGACTCGTAAATGAATGAAACCCCAACCAGCCAGGCGCCACTCTGACCACCTCCTCTCCCGCGGCCCTGTGTGGACACTGTGAGGTCGAGGTGGCAGGTGCTGCGCCCCCACCCCACGGCCGAGGTCACTGAGGCTGGGAGGTGAAGCACCGCGCTCCCCGGAGCTCGGGTCAGGACCCGGGGCTGGACCCAGGGCCCGGGCCTTCTGACCGCAAGTCTAGGCTTCTTTCGCGCCCACGAAGCTACCACCCTCGACGAGTTCCGGGGCCGTGTGCTCCGCCCTCATTTTCTTCACCTGAGCCGGTCACCGCACGTTCCCACGTGCAGAGGACACGGCAGGGTGCAGGGTGAAGGAGTGCAGGCGCGGGAGTCAGACAGACTCCGGTGCGCGTGCCGATTCCACCAGGACCCTGCGCGTCGACGTCCTCATTCATAAAGCTGGCCGACCGAAAGCACCTCCCGAGGGTCACTGCAGCAGCGCAGACAAAGCCGCAGCTGTGAAAGCCCCACCGCTATCTGTCACGTAAGGCGTGTGTGACATCTGCCTTCTCCTGCACTGTCACCTCCGGCTCGGGCAAGTTCAGGGATGCCATTTCTCCCAATTCTTTCATTATCAAAAAAACCCCAAGGAAGTAAAGGACAGGTTATGATAATCTGTCTGACCCATGTAACTACTTCAAAGGGAAAAGTCTTGACAAACCAAACATCTTTTTGCTACAATGGAGAATATAAAGTATACAGAGCCCCAGCTGGGTGGCTCAGTTGGTTGGAGGGCTGTCCTGTACACCAAAAGATCGTGGGTTCGATTCCCGGTCAGGCTGTGTACGGGAGACAATTGTTTGATGGCGCGCTCCCGCTCTGTCTCTCTGTCCCCCGCCCCGAAAATCAATAAAAACCTTTCCTTGAGTGAGGATGTTTTAAAAAAGTACACAAAATAAAAGTGCTATACAGGTGGAGCACTAAAAATTAGCCATTATCAGTCTCTGCTCAGATAGAAGCAAATTATTAATGAGACTAGATAGCACAGACTTTTCACTCTTATCTGCAGTCCCAAATAGGACGCCAACTTAGAAGGACTGTCGTCACAGCCGAAGCAGCCCGACCTTATCTTACCTGCAAAGCCAGAAAACTTCCGGGGGTGGGTATTGGGAACAACTGAAGGCCCTTTCCCTGGAGACGTCACCCGGCCAGTGGCTGTCAGCCTCGCCTGCACAACGGCCTTCTTCTTCGGTGTACTTCCTGCCTTAGAAGACAGATCTGTGGGCCCCAAGAGAAAGGAGAACACGCTTCAGTGGAAGAGCTCTGAGAACGCTTCCCAAGGGCCTGTCCGCCGCGCTGACAGCCGGGCCTGGCGGGGCAGTGCCAGCGCGAGGGACCCGAGGCCCGGCTGCCGGCTCGGCGGAGGAGCCCGGGAACACGGTACTGGGAAGGGGAGTGTTCTGGGCACAAAGGACCCAGTTCCCCTTTATTGGTAACTTCGATTTTCATCAACACTCTCGACTGCCTATCTGACATAAAAAAACCTCCCGGTTATTTGGGGGAAATCAGAAATCACATCTCAACAGACAGAACTTGGGAAGCCGATGCCACAGAATTAGCTCCCACTTACAGATGCAGAGAAAATAAAATGAAAATGGATGATAGCACGTTGGTTTGGCACAGACAGGAATGCCTCCAGCTGCCGAGCCGGATCCCCTGTTTGCCTTGACCCCATCCCCTCCTCCGAATGAGGTGGGTTAGGAAGTAACAAAGACCGAGGCTGCGGCTCAGGCAGGGTCGGCAGGACGGAGGGCTTGAGAAAGGAATACGTGGGAAGCAGTTTTCTCTCCTGGACATCTTTTTCCTCTTGAGAAACAAGGACAGATGTGCATTTTTACAGCCACCATTAAGAGTCCTCCTACAGTGACAAAAACTGTACTTAACTGAAGACATGACTCATAATGAAGATACAGTCATAAAAGGCTGGTGGGATCTGGAAGCACCAGTGTGAGATTTCTCGAATAGGCATAAATGTAAATATGCATGCACCCGTGCCTGTGCTCTATGTGTCTGCGTGTGTATGTATGTATGTGTTCTGTGTACACCCATACATGTGTGTCCTGGTCTGCTGAAAGGGCTTAAAAGAAGGACAGCTCACGGCAACAAGGACACGGAGCACTCAGACTTCCGTCTCCAAGGTCCTTCCTCACTCGCAGGACCCAGGGCTTCTCAGAAAAACGGCTGATTCCAGGGCGGGGAGGGAGGGGGAGGGTACATGGAAGGTAAGCCCAAGGGCACGCTGTTGCGCCAGAGAGTCAGGGAGTGCTTTAAAACTCTTTAAAAAGACGAGGGTATTCAGCACAGAAAACCAGCTCAAAGGGTCTCCCGACTGGCCAAGTTGGGACATTCAAGAACTAAATTAATAAAGTACAGTACAGTTATAAGCCACCAGGAAAAAGAAGTAATCTATGAGACCAAGCAGATAATAAACTGATAGATAGAAGGTATCTATCAATAAATATCCTGTTCTTCAAAAATGTCAAGGTAAAAAAAGAGAGACTACAGAAATATTCCAGAGGCCAAAGAGATATGGCCACTAAGTGAAGCTCCGACCTTAATATAGGAATTCCACCCGGGGGGGGGGGATGCTGTAAGAGACACCATGTTATCAACTGAAAAAACTGGGGCACAGATGGCAAAGCACTGTACCAGGAGGGAGTTGACTGAAGTTGCTAGCTGTAGTGTGGTCACGCAAGAGAACATTCCTGCTCTTAAAGTACATATGTGGGAGCGACACGGGCAAAGCGCCGTGCGCACGCGGCCTCTCCAGCCGTTCAGGAAAGGGCTGCGTGTGGAGGGGGCCACAGCGCACGCAACCACAAACCGAGAGGCGAAGCCGGCGGAGCGCTGACCAAAGGTGTGTCCGGGGAAACGGGGCGCAGGCGCTCTTTGTGCTACTGTTACTCTCGCTGCTGTTTGTGAGTTTAGAATTATTTCCAAATAAAAAGGTAATAGAAAAAAAGGAGGAAGGAAAAGCACCGAAGCCCACTCCCCTTATCGCCTTCTCCTCAGCACCAGCAGGACGAGAAAGCGTGCCCTTCGCCCACCTGCAATGTGCTGGCTTATCTGCTCCTTCTCGCCGTCTTCCAGCTCTTCCCAGCCTTCCAGCTCTGTGAGGTCCTCGATCTTTTTCGTGGTGGCCCGGGCCCGCTCCAGTTTCTCGAACATGCATTTGATGTGGTACCACTCTTTCATCTCCCCGCCAGACTCCGAGAAGGGGTTGGGTACCACCTTGCCGATCCGGCACACGCCTTTCACGATCTTCTCCTTGCATTTTTTGCAGCCAGCTGTGCTGCGCTTGGCATAGTCCACACAGAACCGTTGCTCGGCCATCCCACAGGGCTCACGGCAGAGTCCCACATGCAACCCTGGCGAGGAGACAAGGCAGGTGGCACGTGGTCTTAGACGGCCGTTTTGGAATGACAGAATGGGCTTCCTCTTCTGGAGGAGGCAGTGCCCATGAAGCCGGGCTGTTTCTGACCACTGGCTGAACTGTTTTCCGTCCGGCCAGAGACGTTCCCGGAACAGGCACAGTTCTCTTCGGCTGAGTGCACGGAGGGTTGCCGGGAAGAGGATCTTGAAGGCCAAAGTCATGCAGCTGCACAAACGGGTGAGAGGCAGAAAAGGTGAGACATGAACGAGGAGCTGGGCTTTCAGTGTCCCCAATGGCCAAGGTCCTCTACAGTCCACGCTACCCAATCAAACGCTTCCTAAAGTGGTAACATTTAATGCCTGCAGATGAAGAGTTCCAGCAGAGGAAACTTCAGGCTGCAGGAGGGGGTTCAATGATCTAATGTAGATGTGTAATTAGCAAATCACAATCAACAGAGGCCAAATAACATAAAGGCTTTTCTCAGGTCATCGGCAATACCTGATACTCAAAATGAATGATGACCCTTAAGTATTACGAGACATCAAGGTCTTTTTAATTGCCAAGAAAAATGATACTGCCCATGCTGTGGCTCAGTGGATTGAGTGCCAGCCTGCAAACTAGAAGGTAACTGGTTCGATTCCCAGTTAGGATGCATGCCTGGGGTGTAAGCCAGGTCCCCAGTAGGGGGCGTGTAAGAGGCAACCACACATGGATGTTTTTCTCCTTCCCTTTCTCTCTCCCTTCTCCTGTCTAAAAATGAATAAAATCTTAAAAAAAAGAAAAAGTGGTATTATGAAGTTTTTAATGTGAAGAATACATACATGCCATCCTTGGAAACTAATTAAGCCACTCTACAAATCTGTGACTTAATCAGAAGCCCTGTTTTGAGAGATGTGACTTTTGATTTATCCCAAATAATCTGGAGAAGCAGACTGCTTGGGTTCATACCCCAGCTCATTAGCTGGGTGACCTTGGTAGGCTACTTAACCTCTCCATTCCTCAATTTCCTCAACTGTAACATGCAGCTACCGACTGCACAGAACCCAAGGGGCTGTTGGCCTCAGAGAGAAGCCTCTGGAACAGAGCTGGGCACACAGCAGAGGCTGCTGCATGCACTCGGCCTGTTCAAGCTTCCAAAGCAACCGATGGATCAGCCCCAGGGGCCACAGGGCTAACTTTCTGAATTACCTTCCCTGTTCTGACTTTCTGCCCCGGAAATTATTTCGGCCTGAACGCTGCTTCGTGTGAAACTGCTACTGGGTTACACACAATGAAAAGCAGACTTCACTCCACATAGTGCAACCCGATGCCGAGGGACACAGGTGGACGCAAGTCAGGGATGGGAGTGCACGCACGGCCGTACAAGTTTAGGGACTACGCTATCTGTGGGAAATCCCTGAGCCCCCATGTTCTTATCCCTAAACCAGGGAAAATAACACCTACCTCACGGAGCGGTTGGGGAATTAAAGTTTGTCCACGGATGGGCTGGTGTGCTGTGTGTCTGTGGCTCTGAAAGCCCTGGAAATGCACAGAACGTGCGTATTCACACATGTACTTTTTTTCCCTGGAGCGGTCTGAGTTTCACGACATTTCACAAAGGGCTCTATAAGCCCCATGAATTTAAGAACCACAGAGCTGAAGTATATGAAATTACAGCGCGCCTGTACAAGCAGCTCAGAACACACGGGGTGTCAACGACTTACATGACGCAGTCCCCACGCCCACAGTGAAGGGGGCCGACCTTAGGGCCCCTCGCAGCGCCCTTCCCCACCGGCCCCGGCCACGAGGAAGCATAAGGCTCCTTTGAGGAAACCCGTGGGTCCCACAGTCCCCCACGGCGGCTGCTCGGCTTTTCGGCAAAAGCAACCGAGACGGAAACCGTTGAGGTCTGAACGCAGCCCGGGCCGCCTCGGCTCAGTGAGCTGCACCGGGCCGGGAAGGGGAAGCCCTGCAGGCGCTTTTCCTGGAGGGCCTTTCCGCGATGCTTTCGGGGCAGTGGGCAGGGGCTGCTAGCTGGGGGCGCACCCCCGGGGCGCCGAGGGGCGGGGAAGCGAGTCCCTCGGACTGAGGACTCAGCCCAGGGCTGGGGAAAGGGACGCGACGGGAAGAGAAAGGTTCCAGTGTGCCGACCCGGCCGGGGCCAGAACGGCCCCCGCGGGGGATCCTCCTCGGCGTGGACCCGTGGGGGTCCGAGGGAGCCGGGAGCCAACCCCCGCGGGCTCCCGGGGGGCCGCCACGTCACGGAGGGTGTGCCCCGGGGCTCCGCGGGAGGGCGGGGGAGGAGCCGAGGGGGCTGGCTCCCGGGCCGCGCCGGGCCCCGGACCCCGGGCTGCCTCCCTCCCCACGGCCTGGGCCCGCCGCGCCGCTTCTCACCTGCTTTCCCGGCGCCGGCGCACCCCGCAGGCCTCCGACCCGGCGCCCACAGGCGGAGATCAGTCACCACCGTTGTACTCTGTCTCTTTAAATCCGGGTCCTTGAGCCGGCCTCAGCGCGCAGGCGCACAGGTCCTGGCCCAAACTGCGCCGCGCGTCCCCGCCCCCAGCCAGCCACGTGGGCGACGATAAGGTATTGGCCGGTGAGGCCCTGGGCTGTGTGTTGGGGGTGGGGGGGACGGGGGAGTGGTCCCCAAACCATGGCGGGGCCGGGGAAAGCAGAAGTTACGGGATGAGGTGGCACCCTGGGGCGCAGCCCGGCCTGAACTTCTGAAGACTCTGTTGTTTGCTGATAATGTGAGAGTTTATCCCGTCCTTCAAGATACTGGTTGGGAAACTGTATTGTAATCAGCTCGAGGAAGGCAACAATGACGTCATCCAGTCTGCTTTTCTGTATGCTCTCTGTCCTGTTTGCACGCTTAGCAGTGCTTGTTTGCAGTGCCTAGCGCCTAGGAAGCATTCTGCAAATAATACTGAATTGAAAAGAGGCACTAGATAGATAGAAGGTTTAAAGGAGTGATGGGGAGAGTTATCCCGATTGTGTGTCGTTTCAAGTGTATCAATCTCCTTTAAAATCTCGGGTCAGCTTTTTGAGAGATTAGGTTGGCTGTTTTTACAAAAGAGCAGCAGGCTCAGAGGAGGGAAGTGAATTTGTTCAGGATCCAGGAAGGGCAAACGGCTGGGCATTGTTAGAGAGGTAAGCCAAGTGGAGATCCTGGACCAGTTCTGTGTTAGGTGAAAAAGAGCTCACCTTGGTTACCCAGGGCCTAGAGAGCCACGCAGCGCCTTATGAAGTAGTAACTACTGCTGAAGCCGGGCAGGGGAGAGACTGAGGTCAGGGAACTAACTGAGAAGTTCTGGGTGCTGGCTTTGGCAGCGTGTACAAATTGGAGCAATACACAGAAGATTAGGTGGCTCCTGGGCAAGGATGGCATGCAAATTCGTGAAGCGGTCCATCATTTTAAGGAAAAACATTTTTTTCTTTGTATTATATCTGGAGGCCCAGGTGCCAGCTCTGGCCGTTGAATGATGCTGAGTCTCTGCCACTGCATTTACTTTGCTGAATTAAGATGATGCTAATTAAGCTCATTGCGGTGATTATTTCACAATTGGGTGAGTCAGACCTTTATGCTGCACACCTTAACCTTACACAGTGAAGTGTTCCAGTTCCATCTCCATAGAACCAAGGGAACAAAGGTTCTTGTGACAGATGAAGGTGGCCTGAACAGGCTCATTCAGTT